>CM060877.1:15311128-15852072 GCA_030737845.1 Acorus calamus | reverse complement strand
GTCTAGTGTTATTCAACTGAGACATTATTTTATGGACAAAAAGTCTAGCGTTATTCGATTGAGACATTATTTCGTGGACAAAAAGTCCAGCGTTATTCGATTGAGACATTATTTCGTGGACAAAAAGTCCAGCGTTATTCGATTGAGACATTATTTCGTGGACAAAAAGTCCAGCGTTATTCGATTGAGACATTATTTCGTGGATAAAAATTCTAGTGTTATTCGATTGAGACATTATTTCGTGGACATAAAATCCAATGTTATTCGATGGAGACATTATTTCGTGGACAAAAAGTCCAACGTTATTCGATTGAGACTTTTCGTAGTAGACATTTTGTCTTGTGTTATTCAATTTAAACATGATTTGTAAAGACTTTGATAAGTGATGGATTTTTGTGGACTTTAGAGAGAGAAATACAAAGGAAAAAGTCATTTCAAAATCCCACCCAAATGGGTGGGATTCTCATGGACTTTTATTTCAGTATTGTGAATATTTCTTCTTTTTTTTCTTTCAACAAAACTCATTTATGATTTTTATCCCATGCCTTTCATATTTTTATTCACATTTTTTTTCTTTATTTATATCTTTTTTTTTCTGAATGTCCATTTGTATGAAATATTGCTATCACCCCATATGTTTGATGAATATATGAGAATAGTAGATTTGCTTGTGTTGCAATAAATCATTTCATTATTATATATTATATAATATATGCCTAAATCATCCACAATTATTTCTAAAATATAGATTTATCATAGATTTGATTATATGTAAAATGTTTTATTTGATTTTCTTTGAAGATGTTTCTATTTTTGTATAATACATCCATTTTTTTATAATGTTCAGACATATATAAAAATAAAAGATATATTTAGGCATATGATATATATGACTATTATTGATTGCTTTTTTTATTTTTTATTTAAAGTAATATAATGACCACTTTTATTTTATTTTATTTTAAGTAATATAATTTATGATTTTATTTCATTATATTTGAAGAGATGTAATATATGATTTTTATATAATATATATATTTTCTTATTTTTATTGTCTTCCTAATTAAAAATTCATTACTCCCCTCTATGAAATTCTCTCTCTATAACAGAAAAAAAAGATTAGCTCATTGTGGATTTTTCTCAATATAAGGTTTTTTTTCTCTTTTTTTTATTTTAGATCGATTGTTTCGAATAAAGAAGAATTTTTTATGAATATAAATATGTATGAAATATTGATATCGACTCATATGTTTGATGAATGTAAGAATTATGGATTTGTTTGTGTTGTAATCAATTATTTTCATTACTTGTTTTTATCATGGCATTCTAGCAATATGCATTTCAGATAAGTGAAGATTGATATTTACTATATTAAATTACATTTTATATTGGGTATGATGGATTCTTTATTTGTTATTTAAATTCAAAAATATTATTGTGTTTATTAATAGAAATCCATATGTGAAAAGAGTCAATCTGTGAAAGAATGCTAAAATCTGTTAAAGTCTTTAAAAGTCCATGAGAGTGATTTGTGAAAGTCTGCAAATGTCTATGAAAGTCTGTGAAAGTCCATGAGAGTGATTTGTGAAAGTCTGCAAATGTCTGTGAAAGTCTGTGAAAGTCCATGAGAGTGATTTGTGAAAGTCTACAAATGTCTGTGAAAGTCTGTGAAAGTCCATGAGAGTCAATCTGTGAAAGTCTGCAAAAATCTGTGAAAGTCCATGAGAGTCAATCTGTGAAAGTCTGCAAAAGTCTATGAAAGTCTGCAAAAGTTTGTAAAAGTCTGCAAAGTCTACAAAAGTCATCACTTAAACAATGTCCACAGAAATCCATCAAAGTTTATATCGACTACCCCCATTATATTTATTTTATTATTACGATGATAGAGAAAATAACAAGCTTTGAGTTTCCACTGTATGACGCTGTGAAAGTCCACTGATCGAATGGTTGTAAATGCATCTTTAAAGAAGACCAGCTGGGCCGGTGCAGGACTAGTATCTAATATGCATTTTTATTAACAACGGTCATATGCTGGATGGGCATTTTTGGAAGAAAATTGAGATTGAGACATTTTCCCTATGGTTCTTATGTAATCATCTGAATATAAATATGGCCATATAAATATAAAACCTCTTATTGGGGTAAGGTATAAATGGAGAAAAAAAGGCATAGAGGGGGGATAAAAAAATATATTTTGATAATTAAACCTGAATACTAAGTGTAGTCCTGAGATTAGTCAGTTGATATGGGACCATAGACTAATATATAAAATAGGCCCCAATACATGTACATTAAAGAATTAATTGAAGAAAACAAATGTTTCTTATAGTACATAATAAACAAGTTTAAAACAAAACATTCAAATAAAATAAAACACTAAGAGTAACATATATCAAACAAAACTAAAAAAAAAAACATACATTTAAAACAATACTAGAGGGGGAAAAATCATTTTTAAAAAAATAATAATATAAAAAATTATCCTTAAATAAAGGAATTTGTTATAAAAAGAATCACTTATGTTATAATTAGATCGGATCCAAGTCTACACCTAATCCACTGAGAAGCTTAATGGAGATATGTGAAAGGGTT
The DNA here is from genome assembly GCA_030737845.1 of Acorus calamus. Taxonomy (NCBI): domain Eukaryota; kingdom Viridiplantae; phylum Streptophyta; class Magnoliopsida; order Acorales; family Acoraceae; genus Acorus; species Acorus calamus. The sequence continues at coordinate 15,849,480 of CM060877.1, read as the reverse complement.
TGTGGGCAAGTCAGTGTGATCTGATAGTGGGCCGAACCAATGTGGACCCAAAATTGAACCGATAAACCAATAAGCCAAATTCAATTTGTAGGGTTTCTAATACGGGTGGCTCTATTCGCCCCCCCCCCCCTCCAAAATAGGTGCACCCCCCTTTTATAATTACCCCCCTCACTTTTCAGGTGTTTCATTAAAACCCCCCTTGTATATAAACTCATTTTTGAATTCATGTGCACCCCCTCCTTCACAAAACCCTAAATCTCCGCCGTCTCTCTCTCGGTCTCCCTAGTCTCGCCGTCGTCTCCCTCTCTCGGTCTCCCTCGTCTCGCTGTCGTCTCCCTCGTCTCTCTCTTGGTCTACCTCAGTGTTGTCTCCCTTGTCTCTCTCTCTCGGTCTGCCTCACCGTCGTCTCCCTTGTCTCTCTCTCGGACTACCTTACCTCTACTCCTTTTGTATTTTATAGACTCACCTTAAGTAGTGAGTAGTGTTGTAAACACAACGAGATTCAGCGGTAGTCTTGTTCCTTTTTTGAGTTTTTTTCCCTTCTCAGATTCCCTCTCCATCAATCATTTCCGCTGTTGTGTGCGACACTGCATGTGTCGACGGAAACTGTTTCCATTGACATCGTTGGTGTCGAACGACATGAATTAAGTGGGTAAAATTTAGACCTGATCATGTCGACATCCCTACTGTCGATGGGAGTTAGTTTGGTCGACATATAGACTGTCGAACAGATCATACTGTCCCTTTGACTATTACGCTTCGACAATTGTTATGTTGGCTTCTTCCGACATTGTCGACAATCACAGTGTCGATACACTTTACAAAATGCAAGGTTGGGAATATTTGCGCGTCGACAGATATAATATCTTCATATTCGACAGTGGTCGATAGTGGGAGTGTCGAACGAGAATTCAATAGAGGGGGTGCAACTTATCCATTTGTAAATGGATCTTTAAAAAAAATCCATACAGAGGGGGGTGCAGCTATTTTGGAAGGGGGTGAATAGAGCCACCCTTCTAATACAACTGAGATGGATCTCTCATCTTTGTGATTGAAGAATGGGAATCTCTTGGTTAATTTGTAAGGATTCTGTATTTTTTAGCATTGTATATTTGTTTTAAATATATAATGGAAATTTTAATTTTAATTTAATATTTCGTTTTTCAGTTTTGGTGGTGGGCCCAAATTGGTTCAATTTAATTTATAATTATGATAATTATAAATTGATGTTGAAATAATTATTTTATATTTTTCTAGATATCTTTATAGTCTCAAGATGCTTTGGTTGAAATTGGGTGAGATTCGGAGTTCGGAAAATTAAATTTTGAGACTCAAGTGTCAAGTTATTGGGTTCAGGGATCTAGTTGCGAATCCCGAATACCTTTTATTTAGGGGTGGTAAACGAGACGAACGATCCGAGCTTTGACATGTTCAAGCCGAGCTCACGAGCCTCAACGAGCCTAACATTCTTCTTCATTTAGGGTTTTTATTAAGGGTTGAAAACAAAATTAACCTAAATGAGTCAAGTTTATAAGCTTAAACGAGCATAAATTTGTATTTATTTAATGTTATGATTTTATAAAGGAGTTGAGTCAAGCTTCATCTAAGTATTTTGCAACACAAACGAGTCGAGTTTGAACACAAAATGAAGCTCGATCTAGGTCCCGAGCCTAACCGAGCTTTAAAAATGGTTCAAGCTCGCTCATTTGTCTAATTGAACGAGCTTAAACTGAGCCGAGCCCAAGCGGCTTGGTTCGATTACCAGCCCTACTTTTATTAGCCTTCAGAGATCTACTTGTAAATCGGATAGGGATCTGTTTGTAAATCGGATAGAGACCTAGTTGTAAAACCAGAAAAATTAAGGGTCGTTCTGTAATTTTGGTAAAAACCCATTTAAGTAGCACGTTTGGGTTAGGGTTTGCATCGAATATTCATGTGCCATTAGAGGGTGGTGATGACCTAACCCTACAGGTCGAGTACCACAAGGTGAGAAATCATTCTCAATTGATTTTGATTGTTTAGTATTTTAAATTATTTTTTGTTAGGAGATGATTGCGTCAATCGATTGTTTGGGGAAGAAGATTGATGGATTAGGGTTAGGGTTGATTGATTTTAATTAAATGATTGTCTGATTAGATTTCAATGGATCTCGAATGATTTGTTAAGATCAAATTAGATTTATTGGTTTTGGGGATTTAAGGGTTATTTTCGGGTTGATTATATACTTGGACGTTAAATCGTGTTTTTGACCTTGATGGGATCGTTTCTGGAAAAAAATGTATTTCACAAGCAGGCTTTCAGGATTATTGGGCCTAGTGTTGTTGTAAGTTGGTTGTCAGTTGCTTGGGTCATAATTGAATTGTTTCTGATTTATTATTGTATAATTGTTATGCTAGGTTATCTATGTGCGAGTGTGTAGCGTTCATGCACATGTATCGATTTGCATTGCGTGGATGTCTCTATATTATTTAAAAATCATAATATATGTATACATTTCGGTATCATGTTATTTTTATAATTTATGAAATCCATTTTGTATGAAGCATATGAGATAACATATAGGTTGATATTTTGGATATATTGTATGTATTGAAAATTATGGGATTTATGAAAATTGTCGCATGTTGTATACTTAAAAGAATAAGTAGTTTTGATTGTGCATGCATTAAATCGTCTAGGTGGCTCAATCTATGTGGCTGCGGTCTAAATTTTGACCAAAGTCTAGGTGGCTATGTCTACGTGGTTCGATTTTTCAAAGTGAAATCTCTGCGGCTAGGTGTCGTGGAAAGCGGGCATGCGTGTCTGTTGCATTTATATACATCACGTAGTTTGAATTCATGAGAAAATTCTTTATGACATCATATTTTATCTGTGTCCGTTGCATTCGTATACATCATATAGTTTGAATTCATGACAAGATTCTTTACGACATCATATTTTATTTGAAAGAGAAATATTATTATATCCTTGTATGTTTTAAATGGCTTCTTTATAATAAGATTTCTATTATATAACTATTGTTCTATAGACACTTTATAATGAATTATTTTAAAGTACAATATATTATTGGGACACTTATGTTCATTCACTGAGCGAGCGATAGCTCATTCCTCTCTTTTCTTAACTTTTCAGATTAGTTGTTGGTGGTCGTCGATCTCGTTAAGGCATTTGAGGTTGAAGCTCGTATAATGATTTCCGGAGCACTAGAATCGTGTAGAAGGTATTGATTATTTCTTCGGCATATAGAAGACCTATATGTATGATAGTGTGGATATATAAATTTAGTCATAAATAGCCCTTAAATAAAAAAAATGTTCTTAATGATTTCTCACTATAATCCTTTCTTTCTCTTGTAGATAATTGAATGAATTGTTTTTTTAATAATTCATGCACAAGGTCGTTTCCTGCGGTGATGTTTGGTAAACACCCTCTTGCCCCCTCCCCAATCGATTTTTTTTTTTTTTTATTCTGTGTTTCATCGATCCGTGGATTTGGAGCGACCGATTTATAATATGTTTCTCTAGTTTTCATATCAAGTTTAATGATTGGTAAAATTGTTTCTTGCTTTTGTATTTGGATATGTTGTACTGGATTTGGGCTTCGTTGTGTTTGTAAAGGTTAGATCTTTAACCCACCCAAATATAAAATTTGTTTTAGATCTTTATGTTATGGGTTTTGATTATTTTGTTTTTTTTTTTCCATTTGAATAGTAGGTTTTATTTTTACGGTGCTATTTTGATGAGGATGCTTGAAACACATGTTGACCGTTAATTTGACAGTGTGTATACATATTCTTTTGATTTGAATAACCTGAAATAATTTAATTCTAATGGGTGGATAAAATTCATATACCACTTTATACTAGTTAATTCTGATATACAGATTCTCATTTATTACAGTCATCTCAATATCCATGATGAGGTCATTTTGATAAATTTCAATTTACTCTGGGTTTATTCTCAAACCAAACATGGGTTTAGTTTTTTTTTTTTATATATATATCTTATCACTATGTTAATATATATACGAGTTTTATTTTCCTGTTTCAGGGATATTAGTTGATTTTTCTGATTAAATTAAAAGGATTTATATACGTTATTGTTTAGATTAAATGAAAAAGATGATTGTTTTGTTTTAGAGAATGAAAGCTCGTTAGTTTTTTCTTGATTAAAAAGAATTTCTTTATTCAATATTAGAGAGATTAGAGTGTTGGGAAACAGATACGCGGAAGCATTCAATAAAATACGAGATCAAACGCAAAAACGAAACATCATCATACGAATAATACAAAAAATACGTGTTTCGGCCTAGGCCTACATCTATTATAATCGTTGATATTCAAAAAACTTTACAAACTCTCTCATGTAGTTACCCTCTTTTGAACTCTTTCAACCTACATTTTATCTATATCAAGCCAACTAAGTTTTACTCTGAAATCCTAGAGGATATTTATATGAATAAATAACTTCCTCTCTAAGTAATTTTCTAACAAACAAATCTGTTTTCCTGATTTTAGAAGATTCACTTTATATCTTAATTAAAATCAAATCTTAATTAATCTACTGATTAGGTGTTCACCCTAATTTGATTTTGTCGTGGCCATCCGATGTTGATACATGGATCGAGACATAATCCCAATAATCTCCACCTTGGCTCGAATTCGATAAACTCCGACTTCCACGAACCCCTTGAAGATTTCTGTCTTCACCTTGCTCAGCAAACTCCAGTTGGCTAAAGAAATTTTCTTCCTTCAGAAGTCTGCACCACCGCATCTTCAAGTCAGTATCTTGAATTGGTTATCACGTGAATATGCCGCATGCTCCATGTGTGTTTCTAAAGAAGGATCGTCTAGACTCCACCTTGAACAAGCTATACCACGCACTCGCGAATTCCAAATACCTGGACTTGCTTTTTACCCGAACCACCTGGGATGTCATCTGGGTTCATAATGCTTCTTTTGTGTTGCATCACTGAAAAATGATCTAGACTCCACCTTGAACAAACACACCACGCGCTCGCAAATTCTGAACCTAGACTCGCTTTTTATCTGAACCACCTGGGACGTCACCCGGGTTCATAATGCCTTCTCTGTGTTGTATTGTTTCATCTTTTTCTTTTGCACGAACTTAGCACCCACATCACATGTCTCTCGTCATGACTCCGAGCTCCTCGTCACGTGCCGCCTCACGTGTCATTCTTCGCACATGCCTCTACACATGCGTCTGTGCCCTCGAGCCACACCCGCACCCGTGCCTGTGCCTCACGCCTTGCACGACCCTGTGCCTACTAGTCCCGTGAATCACCTTGAAGAGAAAAAAAATACCTTCTACATAGATACGTAGATTGATGACATCACCCATGCAAATTTCATGCAAAAATCCCTTGTCTTTGGGGATTGATTTTTTTTTTCTTTTTTCCATCCACGGGTGGAGGCGAATTTTTTTTTTAGTTCTTCTTCTTCTGTGTGGACCTTGACATGAAGCCTCTATTATTCCGTTCGAATAGGCACCTCATGTGTCCTAGTTTTTTAGATCTAGCGAATAAGCACCTCATGTGTCTTAGATCTTCAGATCTCCCGAATAGACACCTCATGTGCCATAGATTTTCAGATCTTATTCTCCTAAATCGCAACCTAAAGCTCTGATACCAGTTGTTGGGAAACAGATACGCAGAAGCATTCAATAAAATACGAGATCGAACGCAAGAATGAAACATCATCACACGAAGAACACAAAAATACGTGGTTCGGCTTAAACTTACATCCACATGCAAAAATAAAGAATCCACTATAATTTTTTAGATACAAAAAAGTCTTACAAACTCTCTCATGGAGTTACTCTCTCTTAACCCTCTCAACCTCTTTTACATGGATCTTTATATTTTATCTGTGCCAAGCCAGCGTTTTACCCTGAAAACCCTATAGGATATTTATATGAATAATAACTAACTCTCTAAGTAATCTCCTAACAAACAAATCTGTGACAAACAAATATGTTTCTTGATTTTAGGAGATTCACTTTATATATATTGTCCATCCCCTTGTTTTCAAATCTGTAGTTAATTTGCACTTGTTGATATATAATACTTAAGGCTGTTTGGATGGCCGGAATAAAGGGTGGAATGGGGGGATAAAGGGGAATAAAGGTAAAAAAGCTATTTGGGTGGGTGGTATAAAGAGATATAGCTATGCAGAAATAGGTAAGAATATGCTGGTATCTGTATTCCAAGTCCCACATGGAATTGTGTTATTCCTTCACCGGCATAAAAAGACCCACCTATCAAATCACATGTCATCACGTCAAATCATATGTCATCATCTCTTAGGCATCAATGAGGCTCACATGTCAAATCACATATTTTATTCTTCATCAACCAAATAACCTTTATTATTACATTTCCCAACGAGAATAACTAAAAACACAACTAAACAGAAAATCAGGGAATGGGTATAAACCTCAGAATAACTTATGCCTCTATTCAAATGGGCCTATAGTTGTCTAGGCGGTCGGGCAAGCCTAGGGGTCTTCAACAGGCCCGAAAGCCCGGCCCGCTCGGCCCGGGCCCGTTTTCAGGGTGGGTCGGGCTTGGGCCTGGTTCTGGGGCCCGGCCTCAGCCCGTAGGCCCATGGAGGCAATCCAATAAGGGTTTTGCATGTATACCACAAAAAATATGGTATTTATTTTTATACCACTATAAATACCATATTTATTTTTATACCATTAGACTTTTTCTTAATGTAAAAATGTGTCACTCTTTTATGATTTTTAACCAAAATGAACCTTAACTATAGTTAGTTTTTTAACCATGAAGTAAATGACAAAATAACCTTAATATATATATTTTTTTATCATAATGTAAATAATTAAACATAATAACCTAATTAATTTTATGTTCTTTCTGAATCAATCGCAATTAAGTCATTCAACCTTATCCATTCTTTCCTTTTTTTCCAATCAAGATCTAATTTTCTAAAAAATTTATATTTTGTAATATATATTATTAATTGTTCTCAAAATAATTTTTATTTCATTTTTATTAATGTAAGTATTAATAATTATTATATCTTTACTAATAAATAGTTTGTATGATTAATTTTTATGTTTTTGGATTTTAAATGAAATTTATGATTTTCATGTTAAATTAATTTTTTTAATATAAATATTGTATTTGGGAAGGTTAGTTATGCAAAAAATAAAACTAAGGGTAATTTAATCTTTTCTCCAGTACTTTAACGGTTTTAATGCAGATTTGGATGGAAGTTAACTAGGATGGTAAATATGCATAAGTTATATATATTTCATTGGTATAAAAATAAATAGGTTATTTATAGTGGTATAAAATTAAATAACATGTTTTTGGATGGTATACATCCAAAAAATCCATCAAATAAATTAGTAACATATAATTTTTATTTGAATTGTGGTTGAATTATACAAATTATTAACATTTATGTAGGTGTCAACCTAATTAGATACATGTAGTTATTCATTTTTTCAAGTAATTAATTCATTTAATAATTTTATTTTAAAAATTCAATAGATATAAATATTTTTTTAACATTATAATTTAAATTTTATGTTATTTTAACATCATATACAAATGAACAATTTAAAATAAAAACAATAAAAAGAAATAAGATGCTTAGAATTTGGGCCCGTAGGCACGCCCGTGGGCCCAAACCTAGGCCCGGCCTGGCCCGTTGCCGACCCCTAAGCAAGCCTAGGCGGTGGCAATGCATAAGAAGATGCTTAATTACAATGTATGTTTCAAGATGATAATTTTATTAATAATAATTTTATAATTATTCATGCTTTGTTTTTTCTATAAGTGAAACTGAAATGTGAATACTACATTTATAAATGTATAAGATTGAAAGCATGGTTAGGGGAGGGGGGAACCAACCTACCATCAAGCTACTAGTTTTATATAATGTTACTTCATCTATTTTTTTTTGGCTTGTTGGAAATAAAATAATCTATTTTTTTGCATTAATATATTCTGAAGGTCACAAGTGATTCCTTAAGTATGGAGTCCTTCAATATTGTTTCATACCTGTCGAAAAGGATTCAAATTGTGTTTTTTTTTTTTTCGTTTTCGTCCTTTTTTTGTTTCAATTTGTTTTGGTTTTTAATTTTTTTAATGTTGGGTGGAACAAGTAATCTTGGTTGGCAGCTGTAAGAATCTTTACTTACTAGTGTCTTCGAGGAGCTCCTTATTGAAATAGACATGTAGCATACCTCTTATTGAAGTTGATTCTCAGGGAAATAACATCATGAATATTTGGATTTGATTTCCTTCACTAGCAAATACACGGATGGAGGGAGATGTATTTCACATTGACGCTCAAAGGAATACTTCTCTCCTCTTAAAATACTCGGTAATATCATGTAGAGGATAAGAGCAATATTGTTGCTCCAAGTTCAATAGGGAAGGATATGTTGTTAAAGTTATATATACGAGGAATCAATATTGGGTGGTCATGTCATTCCAGTATGGATTGTCTTTGTTTATTTCAATCTTTCATGGTTGTCAAATTGGTTAAAATTTCATATTCATGCATTAGCTCTGAACACCTTTTTGAGGAGGCGCCCTTGAACAACAGCCACATGAAGACCTTGACCTTCAACGGCATCCTTGGCTTCCATATTTGTTTGATCTTCGGGCATGTCGGTTGCGGTCTTGTGCCCCTCTTGTGCCACCAACTGTATCCCCTCTTCACCACATATTCGCCCATCACCGAAGGCCTCCACATCAGTTTGTCCGCCCGTTCGTTCCGCATGATGAAACGTTCCACCCACTCTATTATTGTTGCAAACTGGGCGGTCTCCCCTCGTTTAAACGCGCCCGCAGGAGGTCCACATTCCACACCTGTGCTCCCATCCTGCCAGAAGAAGTCATGCACTACTCCCTCTTTGTTTCTGGCGAGGCGTAGGATATCGGGCGCCACATCCCCCAATCGCTCCTCTCCCCACACCACAATAGTGACTTGAATAAAATGATTCATAAGTGAGGAGCATGGATTATATCATTTAATAAAGGATATCTTTAATGACCTGTTAAGATTGTCCCTTTTTGTTAGTGCACATACAGTGAAAAACAGGAATTATTCGAAATATACTACAATGCTTATGGGTCGTTATATATGTATAAGATTGATGCTAATAACATGTTCTCTAACTTTGTTTGGGGTGAAGCATAAATCCGGAATAAGGGGGATACGGGAGAATAAAGAAAAAAAATTTGTTAGTTTTATAAGAATAAATCCTAATAATTATGTCTGGATAAGATAGAATAATGTCTGATAATTATTCTTCGGGGGTGCTGTAATTGCTTATCAGAGTTTATCTATGTCAATAGATAAAAAATTTATTTCACCTATCATTCTTACACATATTTTTCAAACTGTTACATCTATCATATCACACATATCTTTCACACAGCACAGTTATTTTCAAATATAAATAATTTATGCATAGGTATAGTATTCATTAAAAAATTATAAACTCTTATTTATCTTTTATCACTTTTTTCCTTACTTTATCTAAGGTGTACCAAATAAAAAAAAATCATTTTTACGTTTTCTAATAAAAATACTATAAAAAATAACTAAGCAAAAATTTATTCATTCTACATTAATTGTTATCAATCATAGAATAATTATCAGATGCCAATAATCCTACGTCAAACGCTGCATAAATGTCTTTGACAATAAACCCTCATTGATGAATTTGCAATCATGAGCTCAGTAGAGATATATTGCAAGTTACGATTGTTTCTTCAATCCTTTTATAGAATTATTTATGTTTGATTTTCCTTCTTCAATCAAATCAATTCATCACAAAATTCTTCATCCATCTTTGTCAAAAATTAAAAGCGAGATCATGTATCCATCAACCTTGACTTCCAAAACCATGCAGAAAATATTAACTCGTTAGACAATCGAGTGGTTCAATAATATCTAAACAAATGTGGGAGTGGGGCCCCTGTTCATGGGTACTGACTCGGTTGGTCCATCAATATCGAACTACACTATCTATCAATTGAACTAAATTGTTTATGAATCGAATTACACAATCAATTGTTGAGTACGTGTATCACTCTCCTATTAGATATTGATAGTGCTAATCAAACTTAGACTTGACTGGATTTAATAGGAGAATGACATATGTATCCAACAATTGATTATGTAGTTTAATTTATAAACTATGTAGTTCGATTCATAAGCTGTGCAGTTCGATACTGACGGAACTGACCGAAGTCAGTTTTGACTGTATCTAGTTTCCCTCCCATGTGCCTCCAGTGCGTTCAATACGAGCTAAATAATCAGTTCCTTTTACCACAAAGCACCCTAAGCTACCTAAATTTGAGAGTTCGAGACTTGAAAGAGAGTTTCTTGAATTTTTTTGAGAAAGAGAAAGGAGTAGAGGTGGAGAAATTTTTTTTTGAGTTGAAGATAGGCTATAGCCTTTTTCATTAAAAGCTAAAGCCTAAAAAAATGGAAACATAATTAGCTGAGAGGCAACCCAACTAGGAAGTACAAACAAACAGAATTTTAAAGCTAAAGATAATCCATAAGTAGGGCTGGTAAACGAGCCGAACGAGCCGAGCTTCAACCTGCTCAGGCTCGGCTCATTTATTTTGAGGCTCGGCTCGGGCTCGGCTCGGCTGGTTTATGAGCTTAAATTTGTGTTCAGGCTCGGCTCGGTGGGCTCGTCCAAAGCTCGGCCGAAGCTCGGCTTAGGCTCGTTAGAAGCTAAAATTATTTTTTTAAAGCATTTTAGAAGTTAATTTTCACAAATCACAACAATTTATAGATGTTCAAAATTCCACACTAATAAACAACATATTCAAAATAAACAACATATTTAAAATTTATCACCTTGTACAACTTCAACAATCAACACCAAACAGGCAAACATATTAATCAAACAACCTTTCATAATTTAACCACCAAACACCCTTTCATAATTCAACCACACTAATAACAGTCCACACATAATTCAACCACACTAATAATAGTCCACATTAATAACAATCCACACTAACACTAATAATAGTTCATATTAATAACATTCCACACACAAAAAATCCACACTAATAACAGTCCACACTAATAAACAGTCCAGTTAGTCCACACTAACAAACAGTCCACACTAATAAACAAACATATTTGATAATATATAACAGTCCACACTAATAAACAGTCTACACTAATAAACAGTCCACACTGATAATAGTCCACAGTCCACAGTAATAAACAGACAAGTGAGTCCAAACCACCTTGAACACCTCCGATCAACATCGTATAGATTACTGCATTAAACAAAAAAGTAAATTTAGTCATCATTAATTATTGAAATGAATGTAAATTAATGCACCTTAACTATAGAAGTATTGTATTTATATTAACACATAACCACAAAAATAAATGAAATTCTATTCTCTGTCTCACTATCTATGTTTTGTGGTTATGTGTTAATGAAAATGAGTATCTGCAATGAAAAGTAGTATCTGCAATGGAGTATCTGTCTCAATAAAATTGAACATGGAAATATCTGATGATAATCAGGCAAATTGTAAAGCTTACCAACTTTTGCACAATGATGATGCATGACTACTTGATTCCAATGGCAAGGATTTGCATATGTAATGATTGAATGCTATTTGCCTCAACTCTCAACAATAAAGAAAAGACTTAAGATATCTACAATTGATGACAATCGAAGATATGCAGGCCCAATCAATATCTCCAAATGCACCCACACACGCCAGTATAAACAAATAACTTATCATTAACACCAAAATATTCAACATATAAACAAATAAACAACAGATCAAAACATCTTGCAAAGCATGGGTACAAATTTTATTATGCCAATAAATGCTTCATTTCTCGTTTCAAGAACTGTGATTCAAATCAGTGATTCATTGTCTTAACCAATTGATTTAGAAACAGCCCTTAAACAATACAAATACAATCATTTTAGACAACAAGTCTTTCAAATTCTAAAAATGTAGGAACCAGTGCCCAATTTAGTATTTGGTTTTCAAGCAAATAAAAACAGAACAAACTGCTGCAGCATGACCATTATGATCCTTTTCTACTAGGAACCCTATCAGATAACTATTGATTGAAATGCAACAGAAAAAAAGATCGTGGTCTTTAGATCTGGGTAACTTGATATTATTCCCAATTGAGACATTTAAACTAGAAAAAAAAGCCCGAGGACAACTAAGAAAAATTAATTAGATAAATCATTGATAAGATTTACAGTATAACATATAGAAACATGGACTGTGGACATCTTGCCATGACATCATTTAACAGCTATATTGTGAACATCTTGCCATGACATCATTGAACTACCAGATGTAGATCTTCATTGGGAGTTGGTGGTTCAGACAAACCACTAGCATTGCAGCCAGCTCCACCCTTGTTCATGCTAGGTGTAACGACTTTACAAAAAATCTAGATCTAAATAAACAAACCACATATCCAAAACATAAACCAAAAAAAAAAAACCAGATCCAAAGCAGAAACAGATCTACAGATAGAGAAGCAGTTCTGACCAAATACGGTGTTGATGGGGTTCATCGCGACCTAGTTCTTGGCGGCATCACCGATGAGCCTCTCGGTGTCAGTGAAGGCGACGTACAAGGGGGTCGTACGGTTCCCCTGGTCGTTGGTGATGATCTCCACGCGGTCATGTTGCCAGACCCTGATGCACGAGTAGGTCGTGTCGAGATCGATCCCGATCGCCGGTCCCTCTCTCTTTCCCGTCATTGATTTGGGTAGATCTGAAGATCTGAAGGACGAGAAGAGGGAGATTTAAAGGGAGGCGAGTGAATGGAGGCGCTTTTACTCTTTTAGGGTTAGAGGAGGAGAGGTTGTGGTGAGAGCATGAGTTTATATAGCTTCAAAGCTAGGGTTTCCGAGAGAGAGATCGCCGAGAGAGGCTTCCGAGAGAGAGATCGCCAAGAGAGATCGCTGAGAGTGGGAGACGGTGACGGCTAGGGTTTCATTATAGAGACAGAGTGAAAGATGAGAGTCAGGAGAGAGAAAATCAAGTCGCCTAGTCGAGGAGAAAAGCTGGGTAGTCGGGCAGGGCAGTCGGGTATGGGTTAGTGGGTTGGTAAACGAGCTCGTTTAAGCTCGGGCTCGACTCGTTTACAAACCGAACTTTAAAATTTTTTCAAGCTTGGCTCGTTTATTTAATCGAACGAGCCTGAACGAGCTTTTACCAAGCCGAGCCCGAGCTGCTCGGCTCGTTTACCAGCCCTATCCATAAGTGTTAGTTTGCCCCTAATGAACTCCAAGACCCCCTATTTATAGAGGAAGAAACGGTAATTTAAAATTTAAAAAATTTAAAAAATAACAAAGGAGGGGAGCGACAGTTGCCCCCCTCCCTCTAGACTGGAATTGCGGCTGGAGGGTCGAATGGACGATTGTGAACAATCTATTCTTGTTGATTGATAATAATAATTAGATAAACTCGTTTTGGACTTGGTTATCCCCGCCTAAATATCTGAGCTCACCCCAATAGATTAATATAGAGAGAAAAAGAATGTGAATTTTATAACCCTGCCCCAAACCTCTCTTACCCCAATCTCCCTCCTCCCTTGGTCGTTGTCTCCGACGAAGCTGTAGAGGTGGTGGTTGTGAGAATGTGGTAGTGGTGAGCACGGCATTGTGTCCATATTTAATGAATTCACTGTAGACAATGTGTGGATAACTTCACTCTTTTTAGCTTTCGAGTATGTCATTATTTTATCATTTCAGTGTGTGTGTATAAAAGAATAATGTTCAAGGCAGCTCTATATCATCACATATATTTCGTATATTTTCAAAATTCAAACAAGAAGAGATAATATCTCCTAAATATCCTGATAATCGTGTTAAATCCTGATAATTTAGATCGATAACAAGCTATCAATCATCACTCTCTCAAAATTCAAAATAATAATAATAAAAAATCCCTCATTTTGTGACCGAATCCTCAACCGAAAAAAAAAACCCATCTCAATCGAAGACAACGAGGTTGCTATACTCCTCCCCGGCAATGGCAGCATCCATTATGATATCCGGGTCAATGACCCCATCACCCTCCAAAAACAGCTTCAACAAGTTCTTCGAGAACCCGCTCACAAGCGCCACCCCCTTGTCCATGCTCGTCACCGGCGTCGACTGAGAGTCCCTCAAATTCCAGAACACAATCTCCGGCACCGCCGAACCGTACCCCTTCTCCTCATACTTCCTCCTTATCACCATGTAATCCGTCTCCCACGATCTCACCGACGACGCCTCACCATACCCCATGTAATACGACGGCCGCACCCTCGACGCCTCATCGAACTCCATATCACTGAACACAAACACCCTCTTTATCATCCTCTCCGGCTCCAGCCTCCCCTCCACCGCCACCTCCAGTATCCGATCGAACACCGCCTGGAAATCCGTGTTCATACCCCACTCCATCCTCTTCACGAAGCTCATCTTCTCCGCGAGCGTTTTCCCCTTGATCACGTGCAGCTGCGGCTTCTCACTGAAGGTGATGACCTTCCCCTTCCACGGCTCCTCGCTCAGCTCCGCCACGAGCATCCCCAGCGCCACGCACACATCCATTGGCGTCCCATTCATGCTCGCCGAAACGTCGCACACCGCGATGCAGTTCCTGAGCTTCCCCTTCTCCTGCAGGTCCGACACCATCCTCCGCCACTGCAGCTCCGCAACCTCGTTGGGCGCCTCCGCGAGGATCTCGTGCGGAAGAAGCGCCCCCGCCGCGATCTTCGCCTCCCCCTTCTTCACGCTCTCCAGGTACTTCCCGAACCGCTCCTCGTCGTGCTTCTTGAAAAGGTACTTGTACTTCTTCATCGCCACCGACGCGACACGGTTGTACGGCAGAGATCCCCACCTGTTCGCGGTCATGTACACCTCCGGGAGCTCGAGCTTCTCCCGCAGCGGGACCAGCACCTCCCGGCGGAGGCGGTCGCGGACCTTGTAGACGTAGTGCGCCTCCTCCATGTCCGCGTACTCCGGCGCGGAGTCAAGGGGAAAGACGCGCGTGGCGATCCCCTCGCAGAGGATGGTGGAGCGGTCGTAGGACGAGTCGAGCGAGGGGCACCACTTCGCGGCGAGACCGATCTCGTAGAACTTCCCCGATTTCAGCCGCTCTAGATCAGCGACCAGTGACGCGGCGAAGAACTCGCACACCAGATCGTGAAGCAACCGGTAATCGGGATCGCGCTCGTACCTCTCGATCGCCTTTTTGGCCGCGCTCCCCCTCTTCTCCATCCGCGCCGCCGCGGCGCTCGCCTTCTTCTCCCTCCGCGCCGCCTCGGCTCTGTCCCTCTTCTCACTCTTTTTCACCTCCGCCTCCGCCTTGGCTTTCTCGACGGTTTCAACGATGAAATCCCCCAACCGTATCGGCTTGGGAGATTTCTTGCCCAACTTCAACTTCTTAAGCCTCCTCGGGATCAGACGGACGGATCGCCTCCTCCGATGGGGATTCTGGCTCCTCTGCACCTCCCGCACGTCGGCGCCGTTGAGGATCCGGTGGAGGATCTCGGGGAAATCCTTGAAGTATCCGAATCCGGCGATCGGGCCGATGTTGAGGGACAGGGTCTTCGGGTGGTGGTCGTGGAGCCAGAGAGCGGCGGAGTAAAAGCCCTCCTTGTCGGACTTGCCGGTGCCTCGGACGCCTCGCAAGTGGCAGACCAGCTTCAATGCCTTCAATGGATCGTGAGCCCAGGCAGATTTCAACAGGCAGGTTAAGGTTTCCGATTTCGTGTCGGGGACGACTTGGAAGAAGAAGTCGAGGCAGGGGTTCCCCGAGGAGAGGTAGGTGGCCGAGTTGTTCTCCGTACGGCCCATCGGAGGACTGGGGATCTTCGGTCTGTTGAAACGCTCCGTCATCAGATCCATGAAGGGATCGGACGGTAGAGAGGGATTCGAGGGCGTTGGATTGACGGTCGGTTGTGGATCGCGGGAGGGCCGAGAAGACGACGAGGAAGAGCCATGATTTTTTTAGTTTTTAGGGTTTCGTGAGTTGGATTTTATAGACCTGGGAAGTGGTCTGATGCACCGCGGTGGGATTTTTACGGAAGCGTCAATGTGGATGTGAGGATAATCAGGGATGTCGAGTGACGTTTGATTCCGTGGCTTAATTGTTTGGCCGGATAGAAAAATGAGTTTGGTGGAAATATGGAACCATTTGCGGTTAGTTGCTTGGGTCCCAAGAACGGATTTTTTGGCTGGTATTTGATGTTCGTACCTTCCTGATCGGGTGGTCCAGTGCATGGACAGCTAAGATTATTGTATTTGTATTCATTAAAAACGAGAAAATATTGCATATATGAAAACTAGTATTGTTACGAATAATGACCTAGAACTAATGGACAATTTAGATTAAAAAATTATTTTTATACTGCTTTTTTCACATTTAGAAATTTGAGCATTTTATTTGAATTTTTTTTTAAAAAATTTACAATCTCATTATTTACCTTCACAAAAACTTTAAATAATAAGCCTAAAATTTTTAAAAAAAATAAATGTGAAAAAATAATTGATCACAACACAATGATATCCTTAAAGAAGACTAAGATATTCAAATTAGTGATCAAGAAAAACAGAATAAATAAAAAATCATTAACAAATAAAAAACTATGATTTTTCTTACCAATTTTTAAAAAATGCAATCCATTTGTAGTTATTTCACAAACGCATTATATGAAATCACATAACATAATATATATGTCATTATCTTAGTATATCTTTTATATAAAAAAATATAATTAAAATATATACATGCAATTTATATGAGGAAAGATATACTTAATTAACTAAGCATATTAAAAAGATTGTGTGAGATGCAAATGAGATTACGAAATGGACTGAATATAACAATTTTCAACCCCACCTTTCAACTCATTTCATTACGCCTCCCCTTCCAAAATAAAAAACTCATTACCAACGAAATGTTTCATTGGGAATAATATTTACCAACGAATTCATATCCTTTACCAAGAAATATTTCATGCTAAATATCAAATCTCTTGTAGTGACTTTCTATCCATAGTTTTGGCCTTGGGGGGGCCCGGGCTCCAGCCCGCCCCCCCTTGGCTCCGCCCCTGCGTGGATATAAGATGAATAAAAATTTGTAATTTTTAAATATCACCTAAAGTCTTGTATAAGTTGTTGTATTTAAAGATGAGTTTGAGAGATATGTATGTTATATGATATGTGTGAAATTTTGTGAGAGTGTATGGTGAGAGAATTTTTTTAAAATTATTTTTATTCTGATAAGTAATTCCAACGTCTCCTAGAATAGTTATCGGATCTATTCATAATTAACTCAATTGAAAAATCCATATAACCCCCTGTAAATTGATTAAAATCCATATAACCCTCTAACTTTTCTTAAAATTCATATAATCCCCTGAAAATACCTAGTAAATCTAAATAACCCCTTGAATAAAATTTATGATTATAGATGATGAATATTTTATGAATATTATGTTTGGTTAACCCTGATAGAGAACACTATATACCAATTGTAGGAGACCAAATTAATTAGAAAATCAAATAAGGGATAAGATTATATAAGTGCAAGGATTGAACAAAAATTAGCACATGTTGATAAAAATATAAGTCCGAGGAAGGAAAGCCCATGGGCCCAAAACTCTATTACGGCCTGATCGAGCCCATCTTCCTCTCTAGTCGAGCAAATGATCATGCCTAACCAAGCCAAGTCGGGCAAAGGTTATGTCCGACCAAGGTAAGTCGGACAAAGCTTATGTCCGACCAGGATAAGGCAGTCGTATGTTACAGTCCTAAGGACGGGTACCACGTATTGCCCGACCTTAAGTATAAGCTGTTCAGAAGACAATGCCCAAACTAACAAGCAGGTCGGCCACATGACTTCCCCTGCAAGAAAATGGTTAACAAAAGGAATATTCTCTGACACTAGAAAATGACCGGAATGTCAGAAAAACAGTTATAGGATAATGATAATCCCTAGGTGATACATGTACAAAGATCCTGAAACCACGTGCAGATTCCATATCATGATATGATCGCCCCGCGAGGTCAAATCTGGCACGCCCCTACTTAGTATAAAAGGGGGACTTCATCTCCCTCTCAAGGTATGCGAATTCTTACTCTCTCTCCTACTGATTGTCAAGTATTCCAAGTTCTTCTTCTAAAAAGGAAGAGATCACTGACTTAAGCATTGAAGGGGCGTTGGCCGGCACCACACTGGTGTGAGTTGTAGGAACCAGAAGGAGGAAGAAGGGAGAGAAGGAGGATGATGACGAGAATTGAAGGCTTGTAGTAGATCATCGCAAAGAAGAGTTCGAGCCCACGCCATCTTAGGTCCACGTTTCAAGCCCGGATCAGCGAAAATCCGGCCCAAGAGAGGAAATCCTGATTTCATCCCCCACACCAATAAAATCCTACAATGTGTTAAAAATGCTAAAAATCTTATACAAATGATGATTTTGCCTATCTGGATAGAGTTTTATAATATATCCAAAGAGGGTAAAATCATCATTTTCATAGGATTTTTCTAATTTTTAGTACATTGTAGGAGTTTTTTAGTATATTGTGTTTTCAGCCACGGTTAACCTAACAAACTATTCACAAAATATTTATTATCTGTCAACGAAATTTTTATTCAGGCGGTTATTTGAATTTATTAGGTGTTTTCAGGGGGTTATATGAATTTTAAGAAAAGACAGGAGGTTATATGGATTTCAATCAGATTACAGTGGGCTGTATGGATATTTCCCTTAACTCAAACATAACCATTGGCATTTATTCTCCCAAAACAAATTTTTTTTTTATTCTTATTCTCTTATTCTCTATGTGTGGGATGAAATCTGGCTTTCCCCTCTTGGACCGGATCTTCACTGATCCGGGCTTTGGATATATAACCAAGATGGGGTGGGTTCGAATTCTTCTCTGCAATGATCTGCTACAAGCGTTCAATCCTCGTCGTCGTCTCCCTCCTCCTCTTTCTTCTTCCTTCTTCCTTCTTCGGGTTATTGCAACTCACACTAGTATAGTGCCGGCTAACGCCCCTCCGACGCTCAAGTCAGTGATCTCTTCCTTTGAAGAAGAAGAACTTGGAATATTTGAGAACTAGTAGAAGAGAGATTCAGAATTCGCATCCCTTTAGCGAGAGGTGAAGTCCCCGTTTCATACTAAGCAAGGGCGTGCCGGATTTGACATTGCGGGATAATCATATCATAATATGAAATCTCCACGTTTTTTCAGAATCTGTGGACACGTGTCACCTAGGGATCATCATTATACTACAATTATTTTTCTGACATTCTGTCCTTTTCTAGTGTAAGAGAATATTACCTTTGTTAACCGTTTTTTTTGCAGGGGAGGGCTTGTGGCTGACCTGCCTTTTATCTTAGGCATTGTCCTCTGGATAGGGGTCGGCAACGGGCCGGGCCGGGCCTGCCCGGCCCGTTGAAACAGGGCCCAAGCCCGGCCCTGGGCCCAGGCCCGCGGGCCTGCTTGGCCAACGGGCCCGGGCCTGAACGGGCCTCACGGGCCGGGCCTGGGTTCGGGCCCACGGGCGGGCCTACGGGCCCAAATTCAAAACATTTTATTTTTTTATTTTACGTTGTTTATTTGTATATAATGTTAAAATAACACAAAATTTAAAGTATAATGTTGAAAAAAATATTTATATTTATTGAATTTTTAAAATAAAAATATTAAATGAATTAATTACTTATAAAATTAAATAATTACATGTACCTAACTAGGTTAACACCTATATAAATGTTAACAATTTGTATAACTCAACCACAATTCAAATAAAATTTACATGTTACTAGTTCATTGGATCACCCTCCATGGGCCTACGGGTCGGGCCCGCGGGCGGGCCTACGGGCTAGCCCGAACGGGCCGGGCTCGGGCGGGCCTACGGGCCGGGCCCGGGCCCCAGAACCAGGCCCAAGCCCGGCCCTCCCTGAAAACGGGCCGGGCAGGCCCGGCCCGCGAACGAGCTCGGGCCAGGCTTTGGCCCTGCGGGCCCGGGCCGGGCGGGCCGGGCTTTCGGGCCACGGGCTTTTTGGTGACCCTTACCTCTGGACGTCTTATACCTAAGGTTGAGCAACATGGGGTACTCGTTCTAAGGACTTCAATGTATGAATGTCTTATCCTGGTCGGACATAAGCTCTGTCTGACTTATCTTGGTCGGACATAACCTTTTCCCGATTTGGCCTGGTCAGGCCTGATCATTTGCCCGTTCAGAGAGGAAGATGGGATTGATCAGGCCACAATAGAGTTTTGGGCCCATGGGCTTTCCTTCATCAGACTAATATTTTTATCGACATGGACTAATTTTTATTAAATCCTTACACTTATACAATCTTATCCCTTATTCAATTTTCTAATTAATTTGATCTCGTACAAATGCCCCCTTCTTTTGGTCTCTCAAGTGCTTGGGAGTCCAGAAGAACTAAACTCGGGAGACTTGTTTGATTGGAAGACTTGTGCGTCAAGTCTTCCTGATTGATTGTGTTTCGGCCTTGTGCTTGACGACCTGTGTTTGTAGCACCTATCACCCTCCCACGCGTCTTCTTCATTTCATGCCACTTGGGGGACGATTTTTGAAATTTAATTTTGCCGCTTCGTTACCCCAAACCGTCGTGCCGGTTGAGTTTCCGATTCAGGACCCCTGATATATATGCATTTGTTCCCGCATCCTCTTTTCATCTCTTACAAATTATTACATCCTTCAGTGCCTTCGATAAGTGCTTCTTTGTCCTTTCCACACTTCACTCCAATGGCACAATTTCCTGACAACCTGGTGGTAGAAGAGTATACGGGGGAGATGCCTCCCCCCGGATCCTGAGTCGCTTTGGGTCTTCTCGTGCCAAGTTGAACCCGGTATGACCACTTTCCCATTATCCAGGTTGATAATGGAATTCCTTAGCTTCTTTGGCCTACACCCCCTCCAGCTTGTCCCAAGCGCCGACCGTATCTTGGCAGCGGTCACCGCCCTCAACCGCGCCCTTGGCACCAGTCTTAGGCTTAATGAAGTGAGGAGCCTTTATGTTTAGAATCCCCTCATCGGGGGAGGCATGACATTTTACATGGCCCGAAGGTCGGCGTCGAGGATGTTGATCAAAGGCGCCCAAGAATTCATCTACGATTGGCGATCCAAGGTTCTCCAGATTCGAGGTGCTTGGATGCCTGAGAACTGCACGTTTCGGATACTCGAATGAAAGGACTCGTCGTTGGGTTCAAGTTGATCTTTCCTTTCCACAATGGTCACTATATTTCCTATTAGGTATGATTTTCCCTTTGTAACACCTTTTCTTTCCAAGCACGTCATCCCTCAACGCGTGTCCTCCTTCGGAAGCTCTCCGCATGTAGGATGTGTATCGTGCCTTGAGCTTTCAGGACAAAAGCTGGAAGACCTTGTTGGCTGTCGTGCCCCTGAACCCTCAAGCTCCTCCTCCTCCGGTTTGGGGCCCGTCTACACGTTGGGCGGCTAATCAAGGTGCTTCTTCTTCTTCTCGAGGCGAGGCCTCGGGTTCTGCTTCTGGCGCTGGAGGAGCGTTGAGGAGTTCAGGCCGTTGTCTTAAAATCGTGGTTACAGCCGCCCGATCGAAATCTTGGAAGAAGAAGAAAAAGAGGAGGAGGTCTACTTTGGGAGTAGCTGCTACTTGAATCGTCCAGCTCCCCCTTCACCCTCGAATCTACAGCCTTCCCCTGCCTCGGTCCTTGGAGGGCAGGAAGAAGTAGAGAGATAAATTACCGGTGGTGGTTCTCCTCTGCATAGGCAGGTGCCCCTTCTCCTCCTCCTGCGTATTTTCTGGACCGCTCTACTAGGGTAGAGGATTTTGCGGAGTTCTTCCAGAGCTCCCCCATAGTTGAAAGATGGCCCCGAGCATTGACTCCGGTTCCTTTATCTCCTTCACTATTGCCCGATCAAGTCGATAGCGTCAGCCCTCACCGAGTCGTAGTCGATGGCAAGTTCATAATGCCCCCGGCCCTTCCTCACAAGGCTAGCCTCGCAGCTTAGGGACCCATTACTGCCGCTGGGAAGGAGCTCAAGAAGCTGAGGCGCCTAATCGAAGACGAGGATAAAGAATGGTTCAATGACTTCTCTGTCGGCTTTACGCCAGTTACATGGCCGGTCAGGACAAAGAAGCCTTTCCCTCTTCGTCTCAGCTGAAGGATGCCTATGAGCTCTCTCTCTTCGAGAGATGCTACGGTCGCTTTTAGGGGGATGCCCCGAGTACTTCTACTCGGTCTAATGCGTCCCCTTCTCAGCCTAGGCAGTGATAGGGCGCCATTGCAGACCCTCCCGTGCTTCTCTTTTTGGATGTTAAAACAATTTCTTTTCGATTTCCATATGGTGTTTTCCCGGGCTGCGACCCGCATGTAATTTGTACTTTTATCGTGACTCGGAATTTTATTATCCTGTTTGTATGATGAATGTCTTTTGCTTATCCTATATGATTGCGCATTGAAGGCTCTTTCTTCTAAGCTTCTAAATCTTTATTGATTATATCAATAACTCCGGCTGTTGGGTTCTTTCCTAGAGTCAAAGGTGGATAGGTACGCCCCATTATGGTTGAATGATTCCTTGTATTCGACAGGTCTCGATTCATCTTCCAAGGAGACCGGAGCAATTTTGAATTTACATTTAATGCTCGGGTGTGGCTATATAAGTCTGATTGTTAGAGCCGTGACACTTACTTCTCTGAATTCTCTTTCAGTCTCTTGTTTTAATCATCATGCCTCACGCTTCTAAAAGCGTTTCAGTAGAGCAATATCAAGGTGTGATGCCCCCAATTCCTGACCCATCGTCTTGCGTCCTATCCTACAACCAGAATAAAGTGGGGAGGTTGCGCTTTCCTCTCCCTTATTTGGTCGAGCTCTTTCTTGAGTTCTTTGGACTCCATCCACTCCAACTAGTCCCTGGTGGCTACCGGATCCAGTGAGTGTGATAGCACTCTGCTCTGCAGCCAGGGTTTGGTTCGGGTTGAAGGAGATCCGTCGATTCTATCAAGTCAAGCCTCTACTAGGGGAAGAGTGCACCTACTATCTTGCTAGACATTTGAACGCCCCCCTCTGATCTTTGACACTGGGGATGCTATTATTGGTTGGAAGACTTGGCCAGTGAATGTGTCTGGTGCATGGAAACCTGCGGGTTTACATGGCAGCTTCCCTCGATCTTTAGGAGTACTCTCCCTGGTAATAGTCCTGCATACCTCATGGAGTTACCCTTTGTCCACTCGCCAATTATCTATAAACAGTTTCTCGTTTGATGCAGGAGATGGCTCGAACTGTCTGGAATGTCCTCCTGACAGCGAGTTGAGGTTGGAAGACATGGCTATAGCGTTAGCTTTCTCAGAGCAATGCTAAATAAGTTAGATAAGTTGATTGGAGTTGATAAATTCTCTTCATGTGAGGCCTTTCTTTTGGCAACTCCCAATGCTAGGGGTGGTGAAGTGTCTGCATCCTGCGCCTTTCCTTATCTTTTGCCTCCTGAGGGACCTTCTCGTTCCGCTTTGCGGCCGTCATGCTCTAAGAGAAGAAAGAGCTTGGACTTCGATGGTGCGAAGGCAGACGAGCCTGTCCACATTTTTCCTTTGCCAGCAAGGGAAGTAAGCGTCCCATTTGAGATGGTGGAAACCTCCCATGCCACATGAGAGAAAATGACGAGGTTATGCCGACTTGCTCAGGATCTGGAGGATGAAAGGGTGAAAGACTATGCCTCTGGATATCGCGCTGGCTTCGAGGACTGTGGATCCGGGTGCATTTTCCCCTCTAGCCGCGAGCTAGGCGAGTCCTATTGTTCATCGTTGAGGCTTCATCACACAACAACTTGTGCTAACAAGGGGGCCACAACAACGCCTCAGGCCTCAAGCACCCGGCCATCCTGAGCACCATTAATCGCACTTTTTTTTTGTTATGGTTCTACTTGTGTGACATATGTTTTTATTGATTTTATGTAATTGAGAATTTTATAATAGATTGGATTTGCGCTTTGGGGTATCATTTTTGTATGCCACTGTTTCATCTGCTATGACCTTGTAAGTCGGATTCTAAACATATCAGATTTTTAAACAAGTCGGACTATGAGTTAACTGCCCTTTCCTTGTCAGTTTTAAAGTGAGTTAACCCTTCCTAGTCAGGCTTTACCGTCTTCACCTTTTCTTGACTTTTTATAGGTTAAACATTTTAGTGATAGGTTCATTGGTCAGCGGTAATCGTGACCATTTGACCCTGCACCTCAGTGGCGTGGTCTGCTCACGTGGTTATGCAGGGCCTGGCCCTCGCGATTCTGCGTATCTTCTTTTGTTAGAACTATGTGAAAACCTTTAGACGTGGCATTTTGAGGGAGATATTTAAGGCGTTTGAAATCACTACCATGATTAGGGTTGCCATTTTTTCCTTCTCGAAATGCCATTCGTCGCACCTTGGTTAGTCGAAAAGACGCGCCACCTCTTCGACACGGCTGTCGTCTTTTAAATAGGGATTTCGATGTCGTGATGCGGGTATAATCTGGTCTTTCCACTCCGTACTAAGGTACTGCCGCTTCTCTCCTCTTTCATTTTTAAAACTTGTTTTTCTTTCTCTCTGTGACTTCTCTCCGTTTCATTGTGAGGATCTTAGTCTCAACAAGAGCTTGCCTTCCGTGTATAGTTTCTTTTGCTTATTCTCTCTTCATGAGGATGTCAATCACCAAATCCTTGTCCGGTTTTAGAGGCATGTTTGAAATTCCAAAATCAGTAGGTATGGAATGGTCTGCATTTGATACATTCCCTATCCCTCTGGAGAGCATGAATCATTCATGTATGTATCTATACCCTTCCAATATAGCCAGGGGCGCTTTAGCTCTGCCTTTTCCCTTGTTAGTTAGGAAATTTCTATCGACCTTCGAGCTCCATCCCACGCAATGCAACCCTAATTTCTTTATGATTTTGATGTGCTATGTAGTGCTGAATAGAGAACTAAACCTTTATTTAGGTGTTTCTGAAATTATGTATACGTACGAGATTAGAAAGTCCGGCCGATGTTATCACTTTAGGGCTAGGGACTCCAGGAAGAAACTTATAGATGACCTTTCAGATTCAGATAAAAATTGGGCTGATAGTATGTTGATTATTTTGTCCGAAAATTGGGAGTTCGGCAACGCTCCTGAAGATATGAGGAGAGTCCCTCGGATCAGTTTGGTTGGCTCACTAGGTTGGGATGCATTACTTGGTCCGTTCAAAATATGGTTTCTTATGTTTGATTTGCTAACTTCTCTTCTATTCTGATTCAGCTCCCGCTCTGAACTCGCGTTCATTTAAGCATTTGGTGAAACTAGAGCACATCGACGTTGATTTCAAAAGGAGCGATCGTGCCTTCTTTCGGATACTTGATTGGGATAACCCGAATCCCAGCAGTTGTCGTCGACTCGGCCCTCGCTTTGTTGATGCTCCTCCCTCTCCAGTAGTTTAGTCAAGCCCTTCAGTTCTTGACGCCGGCCAGCTTCCTGAGACTGAAGAACATCCCAAGAAGGACTTGGAACCTATCTTTCAATTAGGCTTTGGCGATCTTATGGAGATGGAGAGTTCGTCTAGCAAGGCCCGCCATGACTTGCGCCTAAGAAGGGGGTCCAAGGGTAGCCCAAAACCTGGGGAGAAGTCAGGTTCTAGCTCCATGGAAAGAATAGCCCCCGCCTCTGTTGAGAAGGAGAGGGCTTCCAGACCCTCGGCGGTCCAAGTGGACCCCAAGCTTGGGGAGAAGCCGTGCTTCAGTTTCGTGGGGGGAACAACCTCATCCTCTGTTGAGAAGGAGAGGATGACTAAGGTTGCGGAGCTTCCGACCGACCCAAAGTCCGTGGAGAAATTGGGCACTAGTTCGGTGGAGAAGACCACCACTCCTTCCAGTGACGTTTCCAAGAATTAAGTTATGGACTCATTCAAGTGGCATCAAAGGCATCCTCTGTTGAGAAGGAGAGGAGGACTAAGGTTGCGGAGCTTCCGACCGACCCAAAGTCCGTGGAGAAATTGGGCACTAGTTCGGTGGAGAAGACCACCACTCCTTCCAGTGACGTTTCCAAGAATTAAGTTATGGACTCATTCAAGTGGCATCAAATGCGACTGAAACACACCATTCAACAAATCTTGTAAAACACCGCACAAATGAGATGATGAAGGAGGTTGAGGAAGACTTGAGAAAATCTTCTACAACATTTGAAGATGATAACGTGCAAGATGAGATGGACAACGAGGTCGCCAAAGGCATTAAAAGAAGAGGGAAGAAGACTGTGGGAGGGAAACCCCAAAAAAGATGGATTGGCGGGATGGAAAGGAGATCACGAGGTTAAAGCTCCCAAACTCAACATGAACCCCATATTGCGAGCCAAAGTGTTCCATTAATTCAGTCAATGGTTGGGAACTATGATAATAGTGAAGGAATGTCTTCAATGACTCAATTGCTTCAGGTATATTTAATATATTTTACTTTCAGAAATATTTATTAAATAGCGCATTGATATATGAATTTATATCACAGGCACAAGAATCTCTTTTTTATCCCACTCAAATGAGTCAATCTTCTCAAAATTTGTCTGAAGAATGGATGATGAATACAGATTACTGAGCAAATCGTAGTTCTATGCTTATACTGAAGAATGATTTGGTTTTTTAGGTTTTATTTAATTTTGGTATCTTTGTTATGCTTGCACTGAAGAACATATCTTAAGAACTATTTTGGGTTTTATTTAATTTGAGTGTCTTTGTTATGCTTGCATTGAAGAATATATCTTAAAAACTATTTTGGATTTTATTTAATTTGAGTGTCTTTGTTATGCTTGTACTAAAGAACATATCTTAAGAACTATTTTGGACTTTATTTAATTTGGGTGTCTTTATTATGCTTGTTCTATCTGATCATAATCACATCATTCCGGTTTGATGCAAAAATGCTTGTAAGTTTGTAAGAGATGTTTGCTTAGAATGTAACTATTCATAATGCAGGGCCTGTTTTACATCTTCAACTTTCATTTTAGATTTTGAATTATTTGAAATGTTGCATTGAATCTTCACGATTTTTTTAAGACTGTCAAAGACATTCTCTGAAATGTCTCATTTTTGTAAGCTCAACCCTGCAAAATACTAAAAATAACTGACTTGTCAGGACTGTCAAAGTAGGGGTGATCCAATGCTTCCTTGCTGATATTCTTTTTGCAGGATCATGTTGTAGCATTTTCGGCATGATTATATATACATATATAAAAAGTCAGTGAACTGAATCCAATTTTGCTTGACATATGTTGATATCTAGAAGTGTTGCCTGTTTTTGTATTAGTATCCCCAATGACAACCTGTAGTGAAAGAAACGAATTATCACTGCAATCCATTCCATTCAAACACACTTCACGGTTACAAAAAAAAAAATAAATAAAAAAAGACAGACATATAGACGACGTGAAGAGGCGGACTGTGTGTTGTTTGGTTGATAAATTCATCACGTGATCACCACGTGCCGCGCTGGACAGGTGTCAGCCTGCCATTGGGTTTTATAGGCTCACCCTGTATGGTTTACATAGGAGTTCTGAACCTGTGATGGATGCACACTTTAATATAATTTAAATAATTATTTATATATTAAATCATATACTGACAACCATATATATATAAACGAGAAAATTATATGCCCAACTTCATGTGTGGTCTTATGTGCAAAATTTTCTTTTAAAAAAAATTATATTATCCGTCAAATTATTTAATGTTACAGGTAACAAGTTTTCTTTTAAAAAACAAATTAAACTCTTTACTGAGTCCATGTTTGGCTGCAAAAGCTCAGTCACATCAAGTCAAATACATTATCATTTAAAAGCTAAAAACTATTACCAAACATGTCAACTTAAATACATCATCATTACTAGATTTTTTCTCTAAAACTGTGTCTCGAAATCTGTGTTTCATAAAACAGCCATCATCATTACACTTTCAAATCATCATCATTACACCCTCAAAACATCATCATTCACTCTCAAAAGGTGTGCATAAAGATGCAAAAGCTAAAAACTGATTTTCAAACCGTGTTTCCAAACATACACTAAGTATATGGGAAAGTTCCAAAGGCCTAAAACTGAAATTTAGTTTCTCAATAAAACATGAAATGTTCCAAATATAAAAACAAAGCCGATCTTTAAAAATTTTAAATATATAAACAACTCGGATTGATTGCAAAGTATCAATCATCAGTTCATCACACCATCAAAATTCAAAAACCTACTAAAAAAAAAGTCACATTCTGTGACCTAATAATACTCATACGAAAAAAAAAATTCAATCAAAGACTACTCCTCTCCGGCAATGGCATCCTCAATTATAATATCAATCTCAAACTACCAAAATTCAAAAACCTACCAAAAAAATATGTCACATTCTGTGACTTAATAATCCTGACACGAAAGAAAAAAAAACTCAATCAAAGACTACGAGCTTGCTATACTCCTCCCCGGCAATGGCATCCTCCATCACAGTCTCCGGGTCTATCACTCCATCACGCTCCAAAAACAGCTTCAACAGGTTCTTAGAGAACCCACTCACAAGCGCCACCCCCTTATCCATGCTCGTCACCGGCGTCGACCGTGAGTCCCTCAAATTCCAGAACACAATCTCCGGCACGGCCGACCCGTATCCCTTCTTCTTGAATTTCCTCCTTATCACCCTGTAATCCGTCTCCCACCGCCTATCCGAAGCCTGATCAAACTCCATGTCACTGAACACAAACACCCGCTTTATCATCTTCTCTGGCTCCAGCCTCCCCTCCACCGCCACCTCCAGTATCCGATCGAACACCGCCAGGAAATTCGTGTTCGTACCCCAGTCCATATTCGTCACGAATCTCATCTTTTTTGCGAGAGTCTTTCCCTTGATCACGTGCAGCTGCGGCCTCGCACTGAAGGTGATGACCTTCCCTTTCCACGGCTCCTCGGTCAGCTCCGCCACGAGCATACCCAGCGCCACGCACACATCCATCGGCGTCCCGCTCATGCTCCCCGAAACATCGCACACCGCGATGCAGTTCCTGAGCTTCCCCTTCTCCTGCAGGTCCGACACCATCCTCTGCCACTGCAGCTCCGCAACCTCGCTGTGCGCCTCCGCGAGGATCTCGTGCGGAAGAAGCGCCCCCGCCGCGATCTTCGCCTCCCCTTTCTTCACGCTCTCCAGGTACTCCCCGAGTCCCCGAACCGCTCCTTGTCGTGCTTTTTGAACAGGTCCTTGTACTTCTTCATCGCCACCAACGCGACGCGCTCGTACGGCAGCGATCCCCACTTGTTCGCGGTCATGTACACCTCCGGGAGCTCGAGCGCCTCCCGAAGCTGGACCAGCACCTCCCGGCGGAGGCGGTCGCGGACTCTGTAAACATAATGCGCCTCCTCGATGTCCGCGTACTCCGGCGCGGACTCCCGTGGGAAGACGCGCGTGGCGATCCCCTCGCAGAGGAGGGTGGAGCGGTCGTATAACGAGTCGAGCGAGGGGCACCACTTCGCGGCCAGACCGATCTCGCAGAGCTTCCCCGATTTCAGCCGCTCGATATCGGCGACCAGAGACGCGGCGAAGAAGTCGCAGACCAGATTGTAAAGGAACTGGTAATCTGGATCGCGCACGTACCTCTCCGTCGCCCTTTTGGCCGCGCTCGCCTTCTTCTCCTTCAGCGTCACTACTGTCTCTGCCTTGTCTTCCTCCTCGACCCAATCCTCCAGCCGCCTCCTTTTGCGGAACCTCTTCGAGATTTTACGGATGGATCGCCTCCCGCGATGGGGATTCTGGCGCCTCTGTATCTCCCGCACGTCGGCGCCGTTGAGGATCCGGTGGAGGATCTCGGGGAGGTCCTTGAAGTATCCGAATCCGGCGATCGGGCCGATGTTGAGGGACAGGGTCTTCGGGTGGTGGCCGTGGAGCCAGAGATCGGCGGTGTAGAAGCCCTCCTTGTCGGACTTGCCAGTGCCTCGGACGCCTCGCAAGTGGCAGACCTGCTTCAATGCCTTCAATGGATCGTGAGCCCAGGCAGATTTCAACAGGTCGGTTAGGGTATGCAATGGCGTGTCGGGGACGACTTGGAAGAAGAAGTCGAGGCAGGGGTTTCCCGATGACAGGTAGGTGGCCGAGTTGTTCTCCGTTCGGATCATCCGAGTAGGGGGTATCTTCCGCAGAGGAGGTCCATTGAAACACTCCGTTATAAGATCCATGAAGGGATCGGACGATGGAGAGGGCGGTCGTTTATGGATATCGGGAGGGCCGAGAAGACGATGAGGAGGGGCCATGATTTTGTGTTTTTAGGGTTTCGGAAAATTTTAACGTTGTTTTTAAGGAGGGATTTATAGAGGGGGAAATTGTTCAAATGCCCCTGACCCAGCGCCCTATTATTTCCATGCCCCTTGACCGGGGGGAATTTTTTTTTTGCCCCTGCTTTTTGACTGCCTTGTTTTTTTACCCCTCCCACTGCCACCTTACATTTTCCTTGCACATATACCCTTTCTTTCTCACTGCTCTCATTCCCTCCCATTTCTCTCCCAAATTGACCCAAAAAAACCCCCAAATCACTTGAAAAAACCCTCAAATTGAACAATTCCCCAAATCGAAATCTGCCCCAAAAACTCCCTCAAATCAGTAACGTCATTCCCTACTCTGCTTCCCTTCGAATCCGTTCGCTCGGCGGTTACGAAAGCAACCCTTCGTCTTCCCCCAATTGATTCGGAGGTAACGAAAGAAACCCCTTTCGCTGCCGTCCCCTCCTTTCACGGTTGCATCGGCAGTTACAAACCCTCCCTCCCCTCATCACACTATAAAAAAGCCTCTCAAACCCTCTCATCAAAACCCAAAACCAAACCCTAAGCCTCTCACGATAACCTAGAAATGGCTAAATCGTCCAACAAAGCAGCCACCGAGAAGAAGAAGAAGAAATATGTCAATCCGATGGGAGGTATGCAAGTTTTCACCTTCACAGTTGCTTTTATGTATGTACACAGAAAATAGTCTCTAAGTAATGATTTTAATTCCATAGATTATATTGCATTTCTATGTATATATGTATGATATGACATTCCATTATGTAAGTCTTGCTTAAAATGGTTTGTTTGATTGAATATTTTATGTAATTATGTTAGTGTTTATGAAGGTTATCAAGTAAACATGAAATATCTGTAATGTATGTTACTATTTCTGTAACTTTATGTGTCTGTAACTCTTATACAAAGGTAATTATGTTTATGTGTTCTTGTGTTCAGTGTTCATACTTCACCTTAGTTTACTTGATATATTTGATAACTAATATAAGTGAAATGAAATATAGTTTATACTTTTTCACCTATACAAGTGATGATTTACAGATTTGTATATAAATGTAGTCTTTCATCATGTAAATGGCGATTTTATACTGTAATTGTGTATAATTGTGGTTATGCATGTAACAAAAATATATACACTCTTTATATATGCATGTAGTCAGAGAAACTGATATATACAAAGTGGGCGAGATAATTTTGTAACTTGGTTGATATTGTATGTTGCATCACAACATACAATAATCATTCCAACTTCCAATTCCATCAGTTCATGTCAGAACCGTAGTTGATCTTGTTATAATTACATTTCTGAACTTATTCCTTCATAAGCCTTAGTTTTCTTTCTTATAATTGTTCATTTATAGTATGCTGTAATTGGTATGTAATAATCTTGAAGTGGTAATTCTATTTATTTCTCTAACTGGTTAGTATAAATCAATAAATCTGTAAGTCCTAGTTTTCTCTCTGTAATTGGTTTCTATGTTTATGTAATTGGGAATAATATGTCCGTGAGTGGGTATTAGAAATGTCTAATTACTTATTCACTCAGTGTATATCGTACATAAATGTTTTGTGATTGGGTATTATATTTCCTTTTTAAAAACTGGGTTGTTAATATATGTAAGTGATAATTTTATTTTAGTAAATGGGAATTCTACTTCTGTAACATGGCACTATACTTTTGTGTATTAATTAATTTTCTCTATATAT
The DNA here is from genome assembly GCA_030737845.1 of Acorus calamus. Lineage (NCBI taxonomy): Eukaryota > Viridiplantae > Streptophyta > Magnoliopsida > Acorales > Acoraceae > Acorus > Acorus calamus. The sequence goes on along the minus strand of CM060877.1, from coordinate 15,817,441 downwards.
ATTACACAGAGGAGGTCAATCATAGGTGCTATGGAAAATTCCTCAGAGAGACAATGAAAGAGGTGAGACTGAGTGCTCAACACTTGTCTCTACTATATAAGACCCCCTTCCACCCATTTCTCGAGATGCCCGACATTCACTGTGAGGGGCATTTAGTAGAAAAGATTTGTCGATGCTACGTTGCAGATGACAAATTTGTTTTTGCTGGGATTACATGCACCTTTTCGAAGGAGGAGGTTGCACTCATTACCGGCCTACCTTTCCATGGGAAGGCCATCGATTTGAAGAGCAAGAAGACTTCCGATTTTTGGCTTTTGAACAAGCACTTTCCAGAATCGAAGGCTTTGCGCAGGAGGGACCTCAAGTCGAAGTTGATAGAGCTCTGTAAGTCGAAGGAGGAGGAGGACATCCAGGACTTCGTGCGGATCCTCATATTCCACATGTGTTCCACATTTTTGCTACCCAACAAAGGCTACGCATGTCCCTCTAATGTGACAAAATACGTGGATGATCTAGAGGCCACGTGGGATTTTTCATGGGCTTCCGCTGTCCACGACATGTTGATGGAGGACCTTCGGCTATTTTCCCAGAGGATCAGAAGAAGAGATGCCGGGGAAGTAGGGGTTAGCCTTGGATACATTAGTGGTTGCACAGCTGCATTAATGGTTAGTTGAATAAAATTATTTATTCCTATATTTATTTCTCACCTCATGTAACCAACAAAACCCCTGTAATGCAGGTGTGGTTCTACGAGCACAGTAGAATGCGTAAGCCCTCGGCCTATGGCCTCTTTCCAAGAATGGTCCGGTGGGTGAGGTCGGAAGACAAAAGCCCTCTAGTGCGCCTCTCTGAAAAATTTCATCTTCTCACAGCTGAACAGGTTAATTTTCTATTTTTGTGAACTATTTTCTGTCTATATCATTTGGGTGTATACAAAAGTTTCTATTTATGTGAACTACTTTCTCATATGTAATTAGGTTCATTCTATTTGTAACTACAGTTTTAAATTTTTTAACATTAATTATTATTCATATATGTAAGTAGATGCATGATATCTGTAACAACAGATTTAATTTATGTAACATGTATTCTCATTCACATATAACCACAGTTTTTATTTCTGTAACATTAATTATCATTTATGTAACTTTTATTTTTTGTGGAACTATAAAGATATATATGTAACTTTAATTTCAGCTTATGTAAGTAGATGTACAATATCTATAACTTGATTGTATTTTCAGGTTTACCCGGAACTACTTATTCGCCAAGATGAGGAGCACCTTTTCAGGCCCCATGAAGCAAAATTGATTGCCGACAAATTTAACATGAAAGCCATTGAAAAGGGAAGAATGGAAGAGGGTATGATGATGAGTAAGGGCAACAGAAAACTACTAGAGATGGCAGAAGAGAGGAAGGGGAAGAAGAAAAAGGAAAAAGAAGAAGAGAAGAGCGAGGTGGCAGAAGAGAAGAAGGGTAAGAAGAAAAAGGAAGCAGAAGAAGAAAAGAGAGGGGAGGTTGGGGAATCCAAAGAGATGCTAGTTAAGGAGCTGAGGAAACAAAATAACCAGCTACAGCTGGAATTACAGAGGCTGAATAAGCGGATGCAGACCATGAAAGTGGACCATGGCTTTTTCGTCCACAGTTTACAGAAATAAATCGACTCTTTGCAAAGTGGGGCCAAAGATCTAGCCGCAGAGCCCTCCACTCCGTCAATGGCACCTCAGGGGATGTCTCCGTTATCTGATAGAAACATGGATCTGTCAGAGGCATTGACAATGATTGACAAGGTGGTGCGGGATTCCACCTCTGCGATTGATAACACAAAAGAGATGGCTTCCAAGGAGATACCTGAAAAGAAGAAACCTGTCAAGCAGACCGTCGCCCCTATGAGGAGGAGCGAACGTTTGAACCCAACCCCTCCTTCTATGATCCGGAGGATTAAGAAACAGCCAAGGAATAGGCAGGCTTCCAAGAAGATAGGGCCACCATATGTGGAGCCTCTCAAGAAGAAGGTCTGTCATGCTTTTGTCTTCATTTGTAATTGTATAATACTCATTTATAATTGATATTAATTCTATTTTCTTAATTATATACAGAAATGGAAGGATGAAAAAAAGAAGAAAGAAAAGAAGGACAGGGAGGAGGAACAAAAGGAGGAAGAAAAGGACATTGAGGAGGAACACAAGGAGAAAGAAAATGATATGGAGGAGGAACAGAAGGAGGAGGAGAAAAAGGAGGACATAGAGGAGGAACAAAAGGAGGAGGAGAAAAAGGAGGAGAAAAAGGTAGACATGGAGGAGGCAGAGAAGAACGAGGAGGAAAAGAACACGGAGGACAACGCGGACAAAAAGTACAAGGAGGAGAAGGACAAGGATGAGGAGAATCAGGAGAAGAAGGCAGACAACAGGGGGGAGGAGAACCAACAGGCGGTAGAGGATACGGAGAGCCAGGTGGTAGAAGTCCATGTATGCCATATATAACTTACCTTTTATGTTTCTGTAATTACTTTGGCATATATGTGTATGCATTGAATTTTTTATGTAATTAATGTAGGTTGTGAAGGATAGCCAAGTGGAGGATAGCCAAGTAGAGGTATTTCTGTAACATTAGCATTATGTATGTACATTAATTGATACTTTCTGTAATCCTAATTATAACTTTTGTATCTATGTTATGTTATGTTATGTTATGTGTCATTTATGTTATGAAAGCTGATTAGGCAATCAAACCCGCAGACTGTGTACAATGTGGATGATGATTCTTTCAAGGGAAGTGAAGTCATTGAACTTGACTACGGATTCATTGAAGACCGAAGAGATTATGATGGACATGATTTGTTGTCGGAAGATGATAAATCACAAATTGAAGGATTCTTAAGTTTTCCCATCACACATGAAGCAGTCCTAAGAACGCATAGAAATACAGAAGTCCTTGGAATTCACATCCATGACATACTTTTTGATGGCGGAATGACTGAGGGGTACGTCATTGATGTGTACTTTGACTTACTAGATGCGAGGTTCAATGAGAAGCCCGAAGTCTACAAGCCGTGCTTGTTTGGGAATCATTTTGCACAGGTATTTCATTTTCAATAACTAATGAAATGAATGTGTATCTAACATATAATCACCCTTACATAAACATTACATTTACCTACAGAAACATAATGTGTAGTAACATAAACCACTTCTCATATTACATAAACGATGCATGTAGTCACATATTGTAGATTTAACTGTTAATCTAGTGTTAACTATACGCATAGCTTGCAGATTTATCATTCACCGTTTCCGTTTATGTGAAATTTCAGACCCTTTCAATGCAAGCATTGGAGTCAATTTGAATGGATGTCATGACCAATTACATGCATGAGTGTAGGGATGATATGATTAGTGAGGCGGATAGATATTTTATGGTCCTCAATAATAATCATAATTGGCACTTGCTAGTATTGGATTTCATGGATGAGTCCTTCCACTCGTACAATTCATTATCTCCGCTTCGTTACAAGAAAGATGTAATTGATTGGACAAAATGGGTCAAAATGTATTTTGCCAAAAACATCAGATGTGTTGATACCCAGATTGGAATGTCAAATTTGAGACGAACTGCCCTAAACAGGAAAGCAGGTATGTGTGGTTCATAAATACATGCGTAATTTGATTTATGATGGTGATTCACTGATTCTTGAATGTGTAATGCAGCCTGGATTGTGCTTTCTTCCTCATGAAGTATGCTGAAAGCTTGACTGAAAGGACTTTCAATGGATTCCATTTCAGCCAAAAGGATATGAAAAGGATCCTGGGGGAGATTTCAGCCGAGTTCATTAGAGTAGGAAAAGAACGACGTGCATCATTTGATAAATGTAAACATTTGAGGTATCTATTGTGATAAGACAATTGTAGGTGTTATGCTTTAATGCTGGTATATATTGTGCTTTGCAAACTACCACTTGTCAGCATTAATTATAGGTGTCTGTATCTATAGTGCACTGTTTACAAGAACGATTAACATAGTTACAGTTTATGTTAATCAAGTTACAGAAACTAATTCATCATTTACAGTTTATGTTAATAAAGTTACGGAAACTATATTTAAACTTACAGAAAATAATACACCGTTTACAGTATATGATTCAGAACTTACATATTATTATTTCTAAGTTACAGAAAATATTTTACCATTTACATGATATATTGAAGCACTAATATATTGTTATATTCTAGTTACAGAAAAGCATATACCATTGAAAACGTCATTATTATAGAACGATGAACACATAACAGAAATACATAAGTAGTCTAATGAACACATAGCAAAACACACAGAAAACACACAGAAAAACACAGAGTACTGATACAAATTCACTACAGACGCTCTAAAATACTGATGCTACACCTCAGAATCAAAGGATATTTGGCTAGGCAATGGATTCTCGCACGTTTATCGATTGTGACCAAACTGTTTGCAGAAAGAGCACCTGTAAGGCAATGTGTCAATCTCACCTCTGGATGGAATTCTTCTCTTCTTCTTTCTTCCTGCTCGCTTCTTTATCGTAGGTGGTTTGATGACAATGTCACTGAGCTCTGGTCTTGGCATCCCAATAGTAGGTATTGGAAAGATATTGTGTGCATAAGTTTTCCTGTACGTTTCAGTAGTGTAGAACGGGTCACACCATGTGTGTAGCGATTCGTTGATGCTTACAAGGACCGCACAAGCATGGGTGCACGGTAATTTTGTAGCTTGCCATTTTCCACATAGGCATGTCCGAAACTCTATGTTCACCTCGTACGAACAATCCCTAGCTAAAACTTCAAACTTTTTTCCATCGGATGGTCTAACCTCCATTCCCCTTCTCTCCTCATTGATCTCTTCAACTCTTTTATGAACTCTAGGACATAACACAGTCTCCCATGTTGCGCATTTAATCCTCCACCTTGCTGTTATATCCATTATCTGGGCACGAATGTGATCAATCATTTGTAAAATAGTCAAATGTCGTGCTTGCATGATCCAATTGTTGAAAGATTCCGCCAGGTTGGAATACATAATCTAAAAGAAACATAAATAATAGTTAATTTAATTACAAAAATATTAAAAGTAAGTATACTTATAGTTAACCCACTTACGGATTTAAACAATGCGAAAGGGGTTTGTCGACATAAGATGTTATTGTACAGAACTTAAACCAATAAGTACATAAATGAAGAATCAGAATACAGAAATATAAACGTAGTACACAGAAAAGAATATGACAGTGCATATCTTACCCCATATCGGTCACCCTGAAATAGTGCGTTACACCAATGCTCAGGATTGTGTTCAGCCATCCACACCTCTGCTTGTAGCACCTCTCTTATCAAAATTGCATGTGCACTTTCATATCCGGCTCTTGTGAAGGAATATGCAACAGAATCAAGTAGACTGGACAAAACTTCCTTGCGTGTTTTGTCAAATAGTTTCAGAACAGTACTCTTAAAATTCATCTTCAAATGCTTAAGACAATAAGCATGATATGAATTTGGAAAGGTTTGTTTCACGGCAGCTATCAACCCTCTGGACCTATCAGAAATAAATGTAATACGACGTTCACTGGTAAGAGCATTCTTCAGATTTGTAAAGAAGCACAACCAAGAATCATAGTTCTCATTATCAACAACTGCGAATGCGACATGATAAATCTTATCTTCAGAATTATAAGCTGAGGCGGCCAACATTATTCCTTGAAATCTACACTTCAAGAATGTTGCATCAACACACAACATAGGTCTACATCCAGTCTCAAAACCTTCAACACATGCTCGAAAACAAATGAAGCAATATCTGAATTGTTGCGTGCTATCCGTTTCGATCACCACTAAACTACCTGGATTAGTGGCTTCAACCGCATCTTTATACCATCTCATTTGATCAAAAGAGAAGAATTCATTGCCATGCAAGTCTTTATTCGCAATCTCCTTTCCATACCATGACTGATCATATGAGACATTCATCCCAAATTGTCTATTCAGTTGGAGCCTCATGTCCTTTGCGGAGAATAGGGGATTAACTTGAAGATCGTCTCTTACAAGTTCAGAAACCCATTTCCTACCGGCCTTGGGATGCCCTGCTCTTCGTAAACCACCCCCACAAGTATGTGATGGTGTGTAAGTCTTGATTCTAAACATTCCCCCCCCCTCAAATGCTTGCAAAAGCGATGCATGAATACGCCAAGCGCAATTGAAAGCAGCACATTTTGCAGTAACTCTGGTTTTATCGCTTTTAATTAGATGGTAGTCAAACCCATGTGCAATGGCAAAGTTGCGAAGGTCACGACGAAAGTGATCCACATCGTGAAAAATCTGGCCAGGCTGTCTAATGAGATCACCCCACATACTAGCCATTAGGCTATGAGCTTCACTAGACTCGGTATTCTGGATGTTAGCCAGTTCCATTGCATTTGGTTGTTCAACTGTGTTTTCATTGTCACCTTCTTCTGAGCCAATCCCGTGAATGGGGCCACCTTCAAGTCTAATTTTATGTATAGAAAATATATAGTTCATTACATAATATAAGAATAGACTCACAAAATAAGAAATACCAATTCACATAATAAGTATGATAATTAACGTGATGGGAGATTACAAATCTTCAGTATGATAATTACATAATAAAAAGACATATGTGTACTACATGACAACAGCAATTACAACTCCTAAGTATGCATACAAAATCTAATGTGAAAAATATACATTAACTAAAACAGATTTATAAATTACAGTTTATATGTGCTAGATTACATATAATACAATAAAGTGTACAGAAATAGATACATACCTATCACTGATAGAATTTTGAAGATAAATATGTATGAGCTTTGCATTGAAGTGAAAATGTAGATCAACCATCTGTTTGATATCGTTGTCATGAATGACTGTCGCGAACTCTGTTTCAGTGCCAGGAACAGAGTATTTAATGGTCATTTGCTGTGGATCCAGCTTCCATCTTGCACACAAACCCACCATCAAGCTGTGAAACTCTGTACCTTCTCCAACATTTGTGACAAATGCATCATTTTTATATTTACAAATGGAAGGTATTGTAGTCATCGGTGAGTTGGATGAGCGAGGACTCGTTCGGTGAGATCAGGGAGGGGGTGTCATATAGGGCCGTTGAGACCAAGCGGAGTGAGATCAGACGGTGGGAGATTGGGCGGTGTGAGATCGGCAATCGAAAATCGTCCGGTGGGAAATCGGGTCAGATGGAGAAAGGTGAGCAGCGACGATGCCAAGATGAGTTCGAAACGGGGGGGGGGGGGAGGGAAGAAGAAGAAGAGCATAACAAAAAGGAGAGAAGAAGAAGAAGTGAACAACTAGGGTTTTGGCTGGACTGATTTGTTATGGTTTTGTCTTTTATGAAAGGGTATATGTGGTATTTAAAAAAAGGAGGGGTAAAAAAACAAGGCAGTCAAAAAGCAGGGGCAAAAAAAAAATTCCCCCCGGTCAAGGGGCATGGAAATAATAGGGCGCTGGGTCCAGGGGCATTTGAATAATTTCCCCTTTATAGAGTTGGGAAATGGTCTGATGCACTGTAGGGGTGCAACTTGGGCGGGTTAAATCCGACCCAACCTGACTCGTGGGCGAGTTTGGGTTGAACTATTTTTCTGTCGGGTTCAACCCGACCCGAGCCCGAGTCAACCCGAATCTAATTCGGGCCGGGTTCGGGTTGGGGGTCGGGTTGCTCGGGTTCAACCCGAGGTACAATATGAAACACAACATTTATGAAATGGTGGACCTTTTTTTCTTTATTCTCTGTGAACCTAAAAAATTGGATACCCATTACCATCAAATCTGAACCATTAATTTTTTGAGATTAAATCTATGCATTACAACACACCATCAAATCTGAACCATTAATTCTTTGAAATTAAATCTAGACTGTTAATTTAATTTGGTATCCCTAAAATCTACCCAATGCCGACTTTCTTAATTTTACCCCATCTCCTTTTTTTCTCCCCTCATTGTCTCCCCTCTATCTTATCGGCTCCCCCTTTCTTCCTTCAAAGCAAAGACAACAAAAATAATCGTCGAACCTCACGCGAATGAGGACGAAGGGATTCCCTAATAGAGAACCCAAAGCAAGGGGATAGTGATGGGGGTGGAAGAACGTGTGATGGAGGACATGTGGGTTGTTTTAGATGATGATGGTGAGGATTTGGGGGTTTTATTTAAGTCTATTGTTGTGATTTACTTATGGTTCAGTATGAATATTTTCTGAAAATTTGATAGTTTTTATTTGTTAGATGCATAGATCAGGAGATTTAGCTCCTATTTTTCATGAAGATTTGGTGCCTAACCCGACCACAACTAGAGCTGGTAAACGAGCCGAACGAGCCGAGCTTCACCCTGCTCAGGCTCGACTTGTTTATTTTGAAGCTCGGCTCAGGCTCGGCTCGACTCGGTTACGAGCTTAATTTTCTGTTCAGGCTCGGCTCGTTGGGCTCGTGAAAAGCTCGATTGAAGCTCGGCTCAGCTCGTTAGAAGCTAAATTTTTTTTTGGCATTTTAAACAAAAAATAAACAACATATTCAAAAATTAAAATTCATCACCTTGAACAACTCCAACAGTCAACACCAAACAATAACATATTTGACAATAGATAACAGTTCACACTAATAAACATTCCACTGAGTCCATTGTCCTCACTAATAAACAATCCAGTGAGTCCACACTAATAAACAAACATATTTGATAATAGATAACAGTCCACACTAATAAATAGTCCAAACAGTCCAAACACCAATAAACAGTCCAAACAGTCCACACTAATAAACAGTCCACACTAATTGTAATGTTTCAGTATTTTTCAGCATTATATATTATATAATGAAAATTTTAATTTAAATTTAATTATTTCATTTTTTTAGATTTGGCGGTGGGCCCAAATGGGTCCAATTTGATTTATAATTATGATAATTATAAATTGATGTTGAAATAATTATTTTATATTTTTTATAGATATTTATAGTGTCAAGATACTTTGGTTGAAATTTGGTGAGATTTGGAGTTCAAAAAATTACGTTTTTAAGATTTTGTATTAAGTTATTGGGTCCAGGGATCTAGTTGCGAAATCCAGAATACCTTTTAATAGCCTTTAGGGATCTTTCTGTAAATTTAACAGGGACCTACTTGTAAACCTAGATTATTTAAGGGGTCTTTTTGTAATTTTGCTATCCAAATCTCAGAAGGTACGAAGGGTGGTGATGATCTAACCCTAGATGAAGATGGTGGATGGTGTGATCGGATGTAAGGTGAGATATAATTCCCTATTGATTTTGTTGTTTAGGTTTCAATTTATTTTTGGTTAGGAGATAATTGTGTCAATCAATTGTTTAGGGAGGAAGGTTGATGGATTAGGGTTAGGGTTGATTGATTTTAATTGGATGATTATTTGATTTGATTTCAATGGATCTCAAAGGAATTGTTAAGATGAAACTAGAATTATTGGTTTTGAGGATTTAAATGTTATTTTCGGGTTGATTATATGTATGAACGTTAAATCATGTTTTTGATGATGATAGAGTCATTTCTGGGAAAATTGTATTTCACAAACAGAAATAGGTTTGGAAAAGATCGTTCCAACGAATCATTAATCGTCCAATTCGGAGTTACGGGTAGAATGATATCATTTTTGAAATAATTGTGTGTTGTTTCTTAGAATTCAATATTTAGCTTCATGACTAAGTTTGATGAATTTGAGAGATTTAAAGAGATACCAAATAGATGTTTAATGAGTATAATTTGATTTGTGGGATTTGATGGTGATTCAAATTGGATCTTAAATCAATTAAATTGATTTAGTGGGATCAACGAATATTAATCGGATATTATTATTATTGGGATATAAATTGATTGGATTTGGTTATTTCGATCATTGGAATTAAAGTTGAGCCTTATTGGATTTGTCTAAATATTTATTCGAGGATTGACCGATTATATGAGTCTTATGGAATAAATGGATATTGATTATTGAGGGTATATGAATATTTTAATATTTATTCGGAGTTGAGATTTTTCGTTCGGTCTTTAAGATGAGTTGCAGATTGTAGGTCTATTAGGTTTGGGCTTTCGAGATGATTGGACTTAGTGTTGCTGTAAGTTGGTTGTCAGGGGTTTGAGTCATAATTGAATTGTTTCTGATTTATTATTTCACAATTGTTATGCTAGGTTATCAACGTGCGAGTGTGTATCGTTCATGTGCATGCATCAATTTGTATTGCGTGGACTGATGGTGAGTAGGCTTATTAATTTATTTCATGTGAGCTTTTGCTCTATATTGTTGAATTTCACATGCTAATCATATTCGTTTGATATTATGTGTATGATTTGGATATTTTTCTTATTTGATCAAATTGCATTTTATTATTGAATAAAATTGCATGATTTCATTTCTTTATGATGACAATTAATATAGCATGAATTATGCTATTTGTGTTTCAAGAATTAATAAAATGGTTATATTTTTTTAGATAATTATTTGAATTAAGGATTTCGGTACTTTTGAGATTTTTGGAAAATTTAGGACTAGTGGTGACAACCTAGTCTTAGGAGATTTTATCAAGATGCATATCATGACATATTTTCTGGAATAAATCCCCCGTAGTATTTCACCTTTGGGGAGGAAGGTCTAGGACTCGAAGAGTCCCAAGATCGGTGAGGGGTGTGGTAAAGCATTCCTTACAGCGGCGGATTCCTTTGTTTGGAGTCTGCAGCAACCGGGGCATCATGTGCTGGTGTTCTCGTAGTGATGGCAGCGGTGACCCATCAGCGTTTTCTAGATCCGACGTCTACTCGAGGGAGCTTTTTGAGCGATTTAGTCGCTTGGGGCTTGGCACACCTGTTTTAGGGAACGGTTCTTCCGATTGAGAACCCTACCCGATAATACCATTTAAGCTGCATGATTTCTATGACTTGGACCAAGGATTGGGCCACGTGATTGCATTAAAATTATATTTTATTAAGCTCATGAATTTAATTTGATTTTTTAAAGAAAATTCTTATTTTTTTTTATATATAACTATATATATATGATGATATTTTTTTAACTCTCATGATTTCTCTGATGTGGGCCAAGGATTGAGCCACATGCGCATTAAAATATTTTTAAAAAAAGTTCATGATTTTAAATTGATTTAATAAAATAAAAGATTTATTAAATAAAATTATAATTTTCATAAAACTTTACTTTTATATATACTGTCACGTGAGGTAATTTGTCAGTGAGCTTATTCATTAAGTTAATCACTCACCCTATTCCAAATGACTAGTTGTTTCATAATCAGATAGCTTATCTTATGAGGACCAAGACAAAGCTTGAACTTTTCATACGCTTCAAGGATCTCGTCGAGGTAACAATGTTGGAGAATAAATAATAGTCGCAGTCAACTATTTGAATTTACTTTAGTTTAGATGACTCCCACAGGGGTGGTTTAGTATGTCTTTCCATTCTAACATTTTATTTCCGTTAGAGTCTGATATTTTGTAAGACCATTGGTGATTTAAAACCATTGGATATTATTTATTTTATTGCCATCGTTTTTTATTTATATTTATATTATATTGGTATCATTCGTTTTAAAAAAAAGGGAGTAGAGATTTTGGTCTTGTATTTGGATTAAGTTTAGTAGCGACTCATTTACCGTCCGATAAGTGGTTAGGTAAATGTGGGGTGTTACATTAATAAACAGTCCACAATGATAACAGTCCTCAGTCTGCGCTAATAAATAGACCAGTGAGTCCAAACCACCTTGAACACCTCCGATCAACACCGTATAGATTACTGCATTAAACAAAAAAAAAAAATTTAGTCATCATTAATTACCGAAATGAATGTAAATGAATGCACTTTAACTATAGAAGTAATGTATTTCTATTAACACATAACCACAAAAATAAATGAAATTCTATTCTATCTGTGTTTTTTTCTCTCGTGTAGTGGCTGTGTTTGGGTCTCTAATTGTGTTTGTTCATGTTTTTGAATATGCACATCCCTGGCTGCAGAACTATAAATCACATCCCTGGCTACAATATTATAAATTCAAATATGCACATTCCCTACATGAAATCCGGATGAATAATCACAAAAAAGGAACAAAAAGAGTCTATAGAGCATTGTTGATAAGCACATGAATAATCATATCAATTACAATGGCCACTACTAGGCCTAAATTTAAACCTCCTTGAGCCACTTATACTGCTAGAATAGCAGGGACACAAAAAATGTTTTCTATTTTGTGTCTGTAATATAATCAAGCTTGATTGGTTATGAAAATGATGTTTGTTATTTATAGGGGGATGTAAAGCAGGAGGGGACAAGGTGGTTAATGTTCTGGGCAACCAACTCTCTCCAAGTTACAATTTCCCCCCTAACTTCTATTAAACTATATATGTAGCACAATGCCCATAATACACAAATGCTACATATATACCAAGATAGATGTGATGGTGCAATAATGCAATATGAACATAATTTGATAAACATTAGAAAAGTGAGCATCATATACCTCTACTCTACACCTGAACCACATGCTGCATCAAATAGGATGTGAACACCATTTTAGGCATACTTATCCGAAGCATAATTGCAAAAACTTATAAATAATTAATCGTACAAAGCAAATTCAGGCCAATATCAAGCATGTGCATATCTAATCCAATTCTCTGACCACCTCTGATTAAAGATCCATCCACATATAAACATAGTCAAAATGTAGGGATAGAGATGAAGTAAAAAATCCAACAAAATGGATGTTGTGCAACCTGCTGCCTCATGGATTTTCACTTCATGAAAACATACTTAACAAAACATCAACATTAGCATGTCATACAGATCTCTTCCCATTATTGTTACAAATCCTCGCCCATTTCTATCTCGACCACAGCAAGCCAAAACAAACACACCAACATGGAGATTCCATTAAAAAAAAAACCAAAATCCACACCAACCAAGTTTTTTCACCGAATGAAACTATGAAAGATTGAGACAAACCCAAGTCATAACTCATAAAAAATAATCAGACCCACTTCATAAATAGATACAAATATCCACAGAGAGAGAGAGAGAGAGAGAGAGAGAGAGAGAGAGAGAGGAGATGATAGAGAGATCTCAGAGAGGGAACCGAAGAAACTTGAAAAATTGATCGACAGTACATAAAAATGAAGAAAGTGAGAGAAATCGAGGTTACCTGAAATGAGTGCGAGGGAGAGAGATCTGAAACTGTCGCCTTCCAGATCCAGCGAATCTCCTCTTCGAGCTCTAACAGTGAGTGTGAGTCAGTGAGAGACAGCGAAGAAGGTGGTGTTTTCGATTTCAGATCAAAGGGTCTTTATAAACTAGAGAGGCTTCTCAGAGAGAGAGATCGCCGAGAGAGGGAGACGGTGTTGCCGAGCCTGAGAGACGGCTAGGGTTTCATTGCAGATTGAAAGGTGAGAGTAGAGAGAGAGAGTCGGGTAGGGTTTCATTGCAAAGTGAAAGATGGTAGTCGGGTAGTTGGGTTGGATAGTCGGGTAGTCGGGCTGGGCTACATGGGTTAGTGGGCTGGTAAACGAGCTCGCTAAAGCTCGGGCTCGGCTCGTTTACAAATCGAGCTTTAAAATTTGTTCAAACTCGGCTCATTTATCTAATCGAACGAGCCTAAACGAGCTTTTACCGAGCCCAACCCGAGCCGAGCCCGAGCTTTGCTCGGCTCGTTTACCAGCCCTAACCACAACCATAGCCCGACTTGAACCCGAATTCAACCCGAGCCCGACCCGAACCCGCGGGTTGGGTCCTTCGGGTTGAGAGTCGGGTTGGGTTCGGGTTCGGGTTGGGCACTGTAGTACGTGGGTTGGGTTTGAACAACCCTCTAACCCGACCCAACCCACCCAAGTTGCAGCCCTAATGCACCGCGGTGTAGTTTTATGGAACTCTTAACCAAGAACATATTGGGCATATATGAAAGGGGGCGGTCATTTCAACCCCACCAACTCCTCCACCCACCCTTTTTTTTGTGTGTGATCCTAACCCACCCCGCGTCGCCTCCTCCGCCGACAACCTCCCAGCCTCCCCCCCCCTCCTCCTCCGCCGATACATCCGCCACCGCGACCTCCTCCACGGCCACGCCCTCCACCACCACTGTGATCTCCTCCGCCAATGCATCATAAACCGCCACTCCCCGCAGTCGTGGAGGAGGTCGCGGTGACGGATGCATTGGCGGAGGAGGGTGGTAGAGGAGGAGGGGGAGGCGGGGAGGTTGTCGTGGGACATGCGGTCGAGGACGATGAGAGCTTCGCGGAGGTGGGCGGAGGAGGTGACGCGGAGGCGGGCGGAGGAGGCGAGAGGTGGGCCAGGCTTACACACAAAAACAATAAAAAAAAAAAAAAGATGGGTGAAAGAGTTGGTGGGGTTGAAATAACCGCCCCCTATATGAAAACCTGTCTCAAGCATCTCTCCTTGTATTTATACCTTCTAAAATTGTTTTTTTTTTATAGGAAAGGCCCACTAGGGGCAAGAGACAGGGCACAAGGCCCATACTGGGGTTTGAAGCCCGATCAACCGTCAAAGGCGGGTGCACCTCTACCACCTCGTCAATCGAGGGATGGTATACCTTCTAAAATTGTTGATTTGTGCACGTACCTAATGGGACACTTATTCCAAACCTTCTCCATTTGTGTAGTTTCCACATTCTCTTATTCTTGACGTATTAAATTGAGTTAATGTATATAATATATTATATCATTAAATATAAAAAATGTGTGTTATATTCAATCGGAGCCGGCCCTCATATTAGTGAATTTAGATAGAGCTCTAAACTTACTTATAAAAAGAGTCCCAATGCATTTATATTAAAAAGAATTGAATATAATATATATATATATATATATATAACAAAGCAGAAATTGGAAATCTTTTTTTTTCTTTTTAGAAAAATAATAAAAATCCTTAAATAAAGGGAAAATCATTTTGTTATAAACAGGTAAATAAATCCTATAAAATAGGAATAAAACATGAATAAACTTTAAAAAATTAATTAATAAAATTAAGTAGATGAAAGAGTATGTTTAAATTTAAAAAAAATTAAATTTAATATAAAAATGCTTAATATACAAAAAAAAAACGTATCCTGGCCCTTCTTGGGGAGGGGGGCCTAGGTAGTTAGTTGCTTTTGTGGTTTTTGCTCAAGGTCGGCCTTGTATTCCATTGATTATATATACAGTGGTGGAGCCACTTGAGGTCGCGAGGGGTTTGGGGGAAGGGGGGGGGGGGGGGGAGGGAGCATGCCACCCCTGATTTTCTTTTTTTTTCATTAAGCCATAACACTTGCAATAGCAACAACCAAAACCAATCAATATACAGCAACGGACCCTCCCACTATGCAAAATCAGGAAATAAAACAAATAAAAAAAAACCCATGGGGCCATGATTCCCGTTGATTAATCCACTGATAGAACCCTGGATTTTTTTTATTTAATTCTAAATTTTTTTAATTTTTAGGTGGTAGATTTATTTTAATTAAGGTCTATAGGTCATAGATTTCATCTACAAATAAAATTTTCTAATCAATAACAACCCAACCATGGTTAGCCCTGAGATTAGTGAATTTACATGGGCTCTAGGCCAACTTATAAAATGGGGCCCCAATTCCTTTACATAAAAAAAATGGATGTAAAAAAACGTTTTCAACAATATTAAAAAAAATATCTAATTAAAAATGAAGAATAACAAACTTAAAAAACTTACGTAGCAAAACAATAAAAAATAAATGAAAAATTAAAAACAAAACAACAAAAAAAAAACAAAAACAAAAATTGGAAACCTAAAACCGTATTTAAAGAGGAAAACACTGTTTTTTTTTCTCATAAAAAGAATAAAAAAAATCCTTAAATCAAGGGATTAGTTCTCAAAAAAATTATTTTTTTATAAACAAATAAGTAAATCCTATAAAATAGGAATAAATAATATGGATAAGATTTAAAAAAAATTTAAGTAGATGAATGGTTATGTTTAAATTTTAGTGAATGGATATGTTTAAATGTTTAGTAAACAAATAAACATATCCCAAATTTGCCTTGGTGGCCTCTGCCCAAGGCGCCTTGAACCCAACACTCAAAAAAAATAAATCCATGAGCCATTTAGACCATCCACGTTTTTGGTGTGCCTTCACCTATTATTTTAATTAATTCTAGCCCCTCTAGATAAAACAAAAGTCTATTTTGATTCTACTTTTTTACTAACCCTCAAGCCTCCTTCAATATCCATATTCCACGGGCAGCCATAGAAGCACGGACCCCACTCCTAGCGTCCCCACTCGGGCACCCCATCTTAAAAAAAATACATTCTTTAATCACTTTTTGTAATTTTTTTGTATTTTGATTGTTCCTAATATCAATCCCCTTCTCTAAAAAAAATTTCATAATTGTTATTTTTTTTTCTATTAAACCGTCCCACAATCTGAAATCTACAGTCGTTAATCATTTCCTCTCCTCCATCAACACTTCGAAGATATATAATATTTCTTTTTTAACCATATTGTCATTATTACTATTTTATTTAAAGTTTAAAATATTTATGTAAATATCTAAAATAATCAAATCATTCAACATTTTTAGGATATGAAACCTTGTGTAGGTCAAATTTAAAGGTATGTATTGTTTATTAGATTTATGTTTTGATATCTTTTTTTGTGAATCATCCATATGAAATTTGACATATCGTTTTAAAATATGATAATTATCTTTGTGGGGGGGGGGGGGGGTGGAATTTCCGGTTGTCCCCTCTTGTGCCAGATCTTCTTTGATCCGGGCTTTGGAAGTAGACCCTGGATGATGTGGGCTTGGACTCGCCTCCACACCGGTCCGTCTAGAACTTTGACTTCCGCTCCTGGTCGTCCCTCCTCTTCCTCGTGCACCAGCAACTCACACCAATGCGGTGCCGGCTAACGCCCCTTCGACGCTCAAGTTAGTGATCCTTCTCTTTAAAGAAGAGGAAGACCTTAGGACACTCGAGAATCGGAAGGAGAGAGAGTCAAGATTTTTCCCATACCCTGAGAGGGAGGTGGAGCCTCCCTTTTATACTGAATTGGGGCGTGCCAGTTCAGACCTTGCGGAGTGGTCATAACGCAATATGGAATCTCCACGTGGCCTCTGAATTCTGGGACACGTATCGCCTAAGGATCATCATTATTCTATAACGGTTTCCCTGACGTACTTGTAGATACCCCAATTTTGACCGTCCAGAGAGACAGAAATACTTCAAGTAGCATACGGAAATATCCCACATTTGGACATCCAATCGAGAACCAAAGTTCGGGAAACCGGAAGCCTTGACCTAAAATCGAAAACCCTAAATCGGAAGCCTTGACCGAAAACCAGAAACCCTAAACCCTAGCCTTGACCTAAACCGGAAACCCTAAACCAACCCTAACCCTAAACCCTAGCCCTAAACCCAAACCCTAAACCTACCCTAAC
Organism: Acorus calamus; assembly: GCA_030737845.1. NCBI lineage: Eukaryota > Viridiplantae > Streptophyta > Magnoliopsida > Acorales > Acoraceae > Acorus > Acorus calamus. The sequence continues at coordinate 15,799,955 of CM060877.1, read as the reverse complement.
CCTAAAACAAACCCCGCCACTCTAAAAACCCAAAAACCCCAAGTCCCTGGAAAGGGGCGGCTAGCCCTAACTAGCCCACTGACCGCCCCCTGGCCGACTTTGGACCAGTCCCCTGGATGGGACATAAAGCAGCATTAAATGCTGATCATTGCGGCGGGTCATGACCTTTAGCCGCCCTCTCTTGGCCGGATCAAACCAAGTAACCGACCCAAGCCACCGCTTGTCAGAGATGGGACGTTTGGCAGGTCATGATTGGGGTGGCTACCAGGAAGTAGCCGCCCCATCCTGGGCGGCTAGTTAGGACAAACCGCCATTCACCTGGTCTCTGACAGAAGAACCAGAGAATTAATGAGGGGTCTAATCGAAGCCAACCCACTCCATTACCCCCGGGATATTTCCCTGCCTCTCTTTTACTATAAATAGAGGGGTCCCAAAGCCCAAATACAACATCTTCAATCACCAATCCACCATCCTCACTTGATCAAACCCTTCCACCACTAGAAATCCCAAGAGGGAGAGAGAGAGAGAGAGAGAGAGCCCCTTTTTTGGGAGAAACACCCATTCCCTACATAAAATACCCTCTCATCCCACCCTCCAGAAACCCGGGCTAAACCTAGCTTAGCCTCTGTCCAAAACCAAACTCATTTCCTACCGAAGTTCTGCCCAAACCAACCCAGACCCTGGACGACTAACCCTAGCTAGCCGCCCCCTGGCCGACAGCTAAACACAACTAGCCGCCCCCTATCCACATCTCATATCCACACCCCTTTGTCCCAAGACTCCTTTAGTCAAGCTCCGGAAGCAGAATAGGATACCTGTTTTTCACCTCTGTGTACGGTATATCCGTGTCTCAGAGCGGAGACCCCACAAATTCCCCACGTAGGCGACCAAAACCAAACCCAACCTTTTCCTGCTTTTAGAAAAAGCAGGTGGCGATCACACAAACCCCTGAATCCTCTTGAGATGCTATCGGGTGCCTCAACCAGGACCGACACTCACCCTTCCGAGAAGACGATCTGACCGAGCCCGCCAGGGCACGCATCCGATCTGAATCCCTGAAGAACCCCCACACACGCACGCGCACACCGCGCACCCACCAGGATCCTTTCCGACATCGTCGGAGGCCTTCCCGACGGTACCGACAAATCTGGCGATCACGGTGGGACCTCTCTCGTGAAAAACAACAAAAGGTAATCCTCTTCTGCCCCCTTTTACAAGCTTGACTAGAATGTTATCAACCCTCTAAGAAGGTTAGAGTTTCCGACCCCTCGAATCAGTTCCTCCTCTAATTCACATCACAACATTATTTACCGCTTTGTAAGCCGCACACAGCTGCGCAATCCTTTACTGCTTTGTAAGCCGCACACAGCTGCGCAATCTTTCACTGCTTTGTAAGCCGCACACCGTTGCGCAATCCTTTACATGCTTTGTAAGCCGCACACCATTGCGCAATCCTTTACTGCTTTGTAAGCCGCACACCGCTGCGCAATCCTTTACCGCTTTATTTACTGCTTTATATCTGCATTCGTTCCCTTAAATCATTTCACACGCATCATGGAATCCCGCATAGAGGAGGATATACTAGAGGAAAGAACCCACCAAGAGGGTCAGGCCACGCAATTCCTGACCCATCTAGAGGAAAAGATGGCCAGTCTAGGATACCAATCCGTAGAGGACATGTTTCATGACCTCGCCGACTACCGCCAGGTCAAAACCCTAAGACAGGAGACCCCTGTCGAAACTCCTAAGGCCACTCCCAAGACCCCATTCACACCCAGTCACTCGGTCAACCGAGCGTCTTTTCGTTCACCCCCCTTTCCCCCGCGAATCCAATATTCCCAACCGTTTCCATCCCAAGCCCTTACCAGGCCTCCCCAAACCCAGGACCACTAGGCAGCCCTCCCAGGGGAGAAACACTGGACGAAACCATCCAGAGAATCCTCTTCGAGACTGGTCCCTCAACCCCCAAACACATGTCTCTACATAACCTGAGACAAATCCCGTCAGTTCACCTACCGGAGGGATTCAAAATCCCCAAATTCCGCCGGTATAACGGTCGTGGAGACCCAGACATCCATTTAACTGCCTTTTATCTAGACGCACGCCCGTTTCTAGATAATCAACCTCTGCTAGTCTTCCTCTTCCAAAAATCATTGGAAGGAGAAGCACTACAATGGTTCTCCACCCTCCCTATAGATCACTTGTCGAACTTCTCGGCTGTAAGCGAGAAGTTCTTGGGCCGCTATGGTTACCAGAGGATTAGAACCCCCTCTATTTCAGATTTAACCGTAGAGAGAATGAGGCGTAGGGAGGAATTCGAACAATACATGTCTCGGTGGCGCACACTTGTCCACCGAACCGGCCTGCAACTCACAGAATGTCAAGAAATTGACATGATGTTACAGAGCCTGAGTCCAGAGCTTCGTACGAGCCTTTCATACGGAGACTGTACTACGTATCAGCTTCTAATTGACCGCCACAACAGGATTTCCCGTTGTGCAGCCCTAGTAGTCCAAACCCAGTCCCCACCTATCAGCCATAGGGTTGGACAACCGCCTTGTAAGGCACCAACCCCCACGGTAGAGGGGATTATTACCCAAGTATCGGCACTCTACCCGAACGGAGCAAGAGTTCCTGATCGAGGAACGGCTCCGAGACAGTACACGTCCGGTTCATCCGGATATGCGCCGCCTCAGCCAATCAACCAAAACTTCACTACTTGATCAGTACCCGTCCCCGTGCCGACATGACTAAGTCCTGTAACGCATGTTGAAAAGCGAAAGCTAGAACCTGCTACACAACCCCTGGTGGAAGAACCAGAAGACCTGCCTAGGATCATTTCAGGTGGCTTGATCCTTCCGGCGCCTTTCCCAATACACCCAAACCCTATTAAGCCCCTCCCCCTATACACAGAACAAATATCTGAGCCCATCCTAGTTCATCCCATGAAGGGAGGTCCCATCGGACCATTGAACCATTTCTCCCATACACAACCTAGTCAGACCTGTGGCACCAAAGCCAGAGTTCTTCCTGCTTGTCCCTCTACTCCATCGAGGACACAAGCCTTTGTTCCCCAGCAAACACCCCAAAGGAAATACGCTGCTGTTCCACCCCCATCGACCTATGAGTCTCCAGTACCTAAAATTATTGAATCCGTGGAATGTCCCAAGCAGGACTCTGACGATGAAGAATAGTTTCTGGCTGGAGAACTATCAGAACTCTCTTACCCTACATCAATAGAGCCTGAATCCACCATCCAAAACCTACAATTAACTGAATTTGAATCCTCATTGCTTCTGCCTACTCAATATCAGATCATATCGATACCCATCAAACCCATCATGGTCATCTCAAATAAATCACCTTCTGACTCATCAGATTCTGAGACTGATCCAGATCCGATTCACCCAAATGTGCATGTTCCCAAATCAGAACCACTCATATTTAAAAATGCATAATTTGAAGGAGCAATCAAGCCATCCAAATTGCCGGACTTGCCATCTCATCTACCTAAGGAGCTCTTTCCTTCAGATTCTCCCGCCATATCCAAATCAATTATTCCGTATATGGTCCATAATCCCCTGATTACTCCAGTTAAAGAATCTTCACCCTCACCATCATTAGAGACTCAACATCACGTTGATTCGTGCTCACTTGCACCGGTTCATTCAATAGTTGCCCATGCGACTTGCTTTTTCATCTCCGCATCTTTGTTGATTGAACCCCCTTTGAGGAAAGATTCTCTTCCTGCTAAGGGCCTATGGCAGATCAAGCGCCACTTGCATTTTCAACAACATTTAGGCTTTGATATTCTGATAGATGCTGTTAGAATAGACGCTGAACAACAGTGGTTGAGAAGGCGTCAAACGCGCTTGAAGATAGAGGAAAATCGATACACAATGAATGATACATCGGAAAATTAAAGTATCATTCCCCTAAAGATCCTGCAATTTGAGCCTCCATAGAGGACTCACCTTGCACCATCATTTCCTGGAGGTCACCCTTTAGTGCTATATACTACCTTTTACCTGCTTTCCTATTTCTAAATGTTTTACATGCTTTCTCAAAAAAGATAAAAAGAAAGATTTGTTTACCATCTTATGCTTTCAAACCCCTATATATATATCTGTCTACACGCTTTCAAAAAAAAAAAAAAAACAAAGCATGAGAAAAGATTAAGAGCGGCAGACCATGCCCAAGCCTATCAAAGAAGGGTGGCAAGGGCATTTGAAAAGAAGGTAATAAAAAGAAATTTTGAAATCGGTGAATTAGTACTTAAGCAAATCATGCCATCAAGACAACCTCACCCAAGAGGAAAGTTGCAACCCACATGGGAGGGACCCTATGTGATCACCCATGCCTATTCCGGGAATGCCTACCGCCTGATAGATGCCGAAGGAGTCGAGGTTCCAGGTTCGTGGAACGCACTTTATCTAAAGAAATTCCATGCACGAATAGCTTTCAAAACTTAAGAACTATTATTCATCCTTCCTGCGATTTCCAGCGTTTAGTACTTGATGATAGAATTATAAGACTCTCAAAGATAAACTCGTATCTATTTGAACACATCTCCGCCAAATCATGCCGTTTCCTTCACACACGTATAACTGGACTAGATTCGCCTGAAAGAAGAGAAATTGTCTACCCCGTAGACTGTGACAATTTAAAACCCCCAAAGCAAAAAACATCCCTTATTTCCGCCCTACTCGTATTAATCTTAGGTCAAAATGAGGAGTTACCTAGACCTGGCATATGTCCCAAAACTGGCTCTGGCACTATACAAACACTTCTAGAGGGTGTCGGTGTCGAGAAAGGTCCTGTGTGTGTGGTGGTTCTTCGGAGGGTTCGGATCGGATGCGTGCCCTGGCGGGCTCGGTCGGATCGTCTCATCGGAAGGGGTGAGGGTGTGGTTCCTGGTCGAGGCGCCCGACAGCGGCTCAAGAGGATTCAAGGGGGTTTTGTGATCGCCACCTGCTTTTTCTAAAAACAGGAAAGGGTTTGGGTTTGATCGCCTACGTGGGGAGTTTGTGGGGTCTTCGCTCTGAGACACGGATATACCGTACACAGAGGTGAAAAACAGGTAATCCTATTCTGCTCCCGGGCTTGACTAAAGGAGTTATGGGACAAAGGGGTGTGAGTATGGGGTGTATATAGGGGGGCGGCTAGTTGGATCTAGCCGTCTGGTCAGGGGCGGCTACTAGGGTTTAGCCGTCCCAGGTCTGGTTTGATTTGGGCAGAGGTTTGGTAGGAAATGGGTTTGGTTTTGGGCAGAGGCTAAGCTAGGTTTAGCCCGGGCTTTTGGAGGGTGAGATGAGAGGGTATTTTATGTGGGGAATGGGTGTTTCTCTCACAAAAGGGCTCTCTCTCTCCTTCTCTCTTGGGATTTCTAGTGTGAAAAGGGAATGTGAATTGTGGGATGTTGGTGTGGAATGGTTGTTTGTGGATTTCTTGATGTTTTTCATTTGGGCTTGGGACCTCCTCTATTTATAGTAAAAGAGGGGCAGGGAAATATCCCGAGGGTAATGGAGTGGGTTGGCTTCGATTGGACCTCTCATTAATGCTATGATTCTTCTGCCAGAGAACAGGTGAAGGGCGGCTAGTTCTAACTAGCAGCCCGGGATGGGACGGCTACTTCCTGGTAGCCGCCCCTATCATGACCTGCCAAACGTCCCATCTCTGACAAGCGGTGGCTTGGGTCGGCTACTTGGTTTGATCCGGCCAAGAGAGGGCGGCTAAAGGTCATGACCCGCCGCAATGATCAGCATTTAATATTGCTTTATGTCCCATCCAGGGAACTGGTCCAAAGTCGGCCAGGGGGCGGTTAGGGGGGCGGCTAGTGTAAACTAGCCGCCCAGTGAGGGGCGGCTAGTTAGGGCTAGCCGCCCCTTTCCAGGGACTTAGGTTTTTAGGGTTTTGGTTTTTGGTTTAGGTCTGGGTTAGGGTTTGGCTTAGGTTTAGGGTTTGAGCTAGGGTTTGGGGTTAGGTCAAGTTTTAGGGTTAGGTCAAGGCTCTGGGGTTTCCGGTTTAGGGTTAGGTCAAGGCTAGGGTTAGGGTTTCTGGTTTACTGAACCTTCGGTTCTCTATTGGTGTCCACTTGTGGGATATTTTCGTGTGTTACTTGAAGTATTTCTGTCTCTCTGGACGGTCAAAATTGGGGTATCTACAATTGTCCCTCATCGGACGGAGTCTTTGTGCGAAGCAGGAAAGACTTCGACCGATGATAAGGAAAGAGACCCCTATTTTGGCCGGCCCGACCTTCAAGAAGTTATGCCAACACGAACAGTATTTTTCGGGGAGTTGATTTAGGCTGTCAGAGGCTAGGTCTTGACTTAGAATTTTTATCCGAGAAGATGATCCAGGTAGAAGGCGGGGAAAAGTAAATGGTGAGTGATCCAACCCGCGGTCGGGGTTCTTAGCTATCGTGCACGGAGCAGCCCAGCGTCAGTTTCCTCGTGCCTACCGTTCCCGTGTTTGGGAAAACTCAGCAAGGAGGGGATATCGCCGACAGAAAGCAAGTAAAAGTTGATTTGGGTGAATTGGATCATCCGAGGGATAAGAACTCTGGAAAAGAACCAGAACTGAAGAAATTTGAATCTGAATGGTACTGAATGTGTTGCAAAACTTCGGGAGAGTCGTGTTTGATCAAGTAATGTCTGGAAATAAGCCAATACATGGCTGTTTGGTATGGAGAACCTTGAATTTTAGGGCTGAAAAGATTGGAAGGGGTTTTTTAAGCAAAAGAGAAAAACTGGGAGGGGCGGCTAGTTGTAACTAGCCGCCCGAGAGGGGGCGGCTACTCGCGGGTAGCCGCCCCTCGACTGGGTCCCTTATAACCGAAAAGACCCTCTCTCTCCCCATATGTTTTTAAAACGGTTTCTCTTCCCTCTTCTCTTCTTCCCTTCGGTTTCAAACTCAAAAACCCTGATTTCTTTGCCTTTCTTTCCTCCATTTCGACCTCAATCTTTCTCTTTCCCTTGATTTCGAAACCCTAGTTTGGGTTCTCCTTTTTCTTTTCCAAACCGAGGAGATGACGAGGTCGAAGGCGATTGCTTCGAGGGGGAAACGACCGCGGGTGGCTCGTGGAGAGCGTAGCCCGAGCTCTTCATCATCGGAGAGCGATAGGCCGGAGGTCGAGGCCGTGGGGGAGGGTATGGGTACGACGGAGGTGCCGCCGGTGGATATTGGCGTGGGTGAGGTCGGGGATTTGCCTTCGGGGGCTGTCCCGGGTGTAGGGGGGAGTGTGATAGGCTATATACGTAAGAGGAGGCGTGGGGATCGACCGGTGGTGGTTCCGGGGGTCGGAGAATCGATTGAGGGTGCAACCGAGGGGGTAGGGGTCGAGGGAGTTAGCGAGGAGGTGAGGGCGTCGTTGGATGCCCTTGTCGGGATGTTGGATAGGGAGGCCACAGAGGCCAGGGCTGAGGAGGAGGAGAGTAGGGCTATGGGGGCCTTTGCGGAGTTTATCTCCGGCGTGGGGAGGGTGGAGGGGATAGGAGAGGCTAGGGACGGGGCCGGGGAGGCCGAGGGTATGGGCACTGGGGCCGCTGAGGCCGGTGTGGGTGTTGGGGTTGAGGCCGAGGAGGCCGTGTTTGAGGAGGATGAGGAGGAGGATGACGACGGGATGGACGATCCCGACGAGGCCGAGGTGGACGCCCCTGGGTCCACACGGGCCGTGGTATGTTCCTAATCCTTTAGTCTTTGCCTTTTATTTTGGTGTATATGCATGTGTTGGTGGTATGAACAGGTTGTATGTGTGTATTATACTCGTATATGTGTGTTATTTTTTAAATAGGCATGCTTGTGTATAAGTTAATCACGGTGGGATGTGTAAGCATGCTGTCATGGGTTTGTTTTTATAGGGAGGGGGTAATTTCTATATATATATATCCATGTTTGTTATATGCATATAAAGGAGAGAGAAATGATATAGCTAATATGCTTGCATGCGATACTTTTCTATGTGTATGTGATTTCGTACGTGTTTGATCGTGGTAGAGCATGAGGGGTGTATGCATGCATTTCATGGGTTCGAGTTCCATATGGCTGTATTGCTTAGGTGTGTTTGATAGGCTTGATGTAAGAAAGTGCGTGAGTGGTGACCACGGTGGGATGTGTTTGATATTTGTCTAGCATGCGTGATCATATGAGGAGTGTAGTTTCTTACTTTCATTCTTTTAGCATGTGGGAGTCTTGATTTCGCTAAGCATGGTTTAAAATGATTTCGTAGATTTGGACTCTTACCTCTCGCTTGCTTTTAAACTAACCCATGTTCCCTTCGCTTGTTTTGTAGAGGCCGAATCGTATCCGGGCTTTATGGCACAGGACGAAGAGATGGTACGACGCCTTGGGGCAGGAGGAGCGGAGCTTGGTGGATGGAGCGGGCTTCCGTTCCTTTTCCTGATCGAGCCATTCCACGTCCACCGTCCATATGTGGAGGCCTTGGCGGAGAGATGGGATCCGGAGAGTTGCACGTTCATCCTCCCTACCGGTGCTGTCATGCCGACGCTCGAGGACGTGCATCGGATCACCGGCCTTCCGGTTCTGGGGGAGGCGGTGATCGCGGCCACCCTAGCTGACTACAGGGGGCTTTTCCGAGAGTTGATCGGAGAATGGGAGTTCGTGGAGCGGGAGCGGACGCTGAACCGGATCCCTTTGGGGCGGCTTTCGGGGCAGTACGGCCTCGGTTCCTTACAGAGCGCCAGAAGGGCGAAGCTGCAGCTAGCTTTGAGAGGCGGCGAGTGATGATCGAGGCGAGAGAGGCGGCCGCGTGTCCACAGAGGGCACGGAGGGAGTTGAGAGCGTGTCCACAGGGTCCTTTTCTCGACGGCCTCTGATAAGGTCTCCTCTCATTCCCTTCTACTGATGCGGGACTTGGAGGGCATGGGGCGCTATGCTTGGGGAGCGGCGATGCTTGCCCACTTGTTTGCGGAGCTCTCGAAGAAAGTCAAGAGGGCTGGAGGAAAGAACCTTGGTGGCTTCGCGCCATTCCTTCAGGTATGTGTAAGTGATGAGTGTCTTCTTCTTGGTTTAGCTTTACTTTGGTCATGATAAATTCCCTCTTGCTTTGTTAGATCTTCGGGTACGAGCACTTCGCCATTGATCGCCCGACTTTGGCTCCGTTCGATCATGCCCTCCCTTGGGCCATGAGATGGGAACCCCGGGGATCTTCCCGTTTGCACCGCCTCGCCCAATTCCGAGAGGCCTTCCGCGTCTTGTCGGAGGAAGAGGTATAGTTTTCTTTGAATCTTTTGGTTGTACTTGGTTTTCTTTTGACTAAGCGCTCTTCCTATCTTTCGATGCTTTTTAGATGACGTGGAGGCCTTACTCGGAGGAGGTTCCTGAGGCCCTGGCGCGAGACATCTGGCTGATCTACTTCAATGAGGTCGTGTTCCATGCGATCAGCCGGGTCGTCCGTCAGCTTGGGTACCATCAGTGGGTGCCCGATCCTCTTCCGCGGCGCCCTTCGATTCCGGTGGCCGGGATTCCTCGGGACACGAATCTCCCGAGGAATTACGCGACGTACGTGGCGGGATGGATGGGTCGAGGCGTCTTGGTAGAGCGTCGTCCTGAGGTGACTTCGAGTGACGAATACCTAGCTTGGTATCGTCGGGAGTATGCGGATATCCTCGGGACGATGGAGGAGGAGATCCCGGACGCTTATGTAAGTTGAAAAATCTTTTTTTCCTCGTTCTCTTTGCTTTGACATCTTCTGAATGGTGTTCCTTTTGTAGGTTGAGTTGAATGAGATGGAGAAGAGGCTCAAGACCGCCAATGAGCATCTCCAAGCGCGGGCCAGGCAGATAGAGGCGTTGCGGGCACAGAGAGGACGCTTGCAGGACCAGGTCCGGGTCCTCGAGGCTCAGGTGGATGCTCTGTCGAGAGCGAGGGCCGATGGCGCTTCTTCTTCTTCCGTCCCTCCTCCTTCCGTGGTTTCCGAGCAGGAGCTCGAATGACGAGGGAATTGGATGTGGCCCGAAGTGAGTTGGCGGCCACAAGGATGGAGTTGGGCCAGGCGAGGGGCAGGGCTTCTCGGGCTGAGGAGGAGGCGGACCGGCTGAGGTCCATGATAGCCTCGAGGGAGGAGGGGTTCATTACCCTAGGCCGTGAGAGGGACTCCCTCCAGATGAGGGTGTCGGAGTTGGAGGCTTCGGCGGGTGTTCCCGGAGGTTTGATGGGAGACCTGGTTCGTTCTCTCCAGGCGGCCGGGGATAGGGACAGAGAGGCACTCAGGGCGTCGGAAGCGAGGGCGCGGGAGTTGGAGGAGAGGTTGAGGGTTGCTGAGGATCGGGCCAGAGGGACAGAGAGTCGCCTCCGACAGAGATTGGAGAGGAGAGACAGAGACATGCAGCAGGTCCGTCTCTGGGAGGCCACTATGAGGGGGAAGTTGGTCGGAGGGGGCTCTATGACCGAGGCGGACCTTGATCTTCTTCCACTTGAGCCTGACCATTCTCTCTCGGCTTCCTTGGCTACCGGGGCCACCTTTAGCCGCGCCTCTCGTCCTTCGGCGTCTCGGAGTCGTGGGATGTACGCGAGGGCCGCGTCTTCGGTTCGAGAGACTCCTGCTGCTCCCGATGCTCCAGAGGTTCAGTCTTCCCCTCATCCGCCGCTCCCTTCTCAGCCAAGTTAGGACGTTCCTCCTACTCAGCCTCCAGCGGATGACGATACGCCGAGGTATAGCTTTTGTGTCTTGGTTTTAAGTAGAAGAATAGTATATATGCGATGAATTCATGCTTTTCTTCTTTTGTTTTGGTTTTAGGTGATATTTCGGTGAGATATAGCTCAAGACTTTTGGATTTTGGAGAGCTTTGAAGGAAGATTCCCTTTTTATGCCCTTTTTAGAAAAACGGTCTATGCTTGTGGTTTTGGGTGGGACAATTTAATCATTCTCCTCTATATGTATGTGTTTAGAGTCGTTTAGCATGGATGGTTCATGGATATGTATGTTTGTGTAGATGAATCTTGGTTTCATAGGTTTGATTCATGGATGGATGTAGGTTTTGATATATAATTTGTTGGTATCTATACAGGTTTTGCGTATGAATATGTGTATGAAATGTGTACATGCAGGTTTTGGAAAGAATTTGATTTGTAATAGGTAAAGAAGTGCTGAAGAGTTGATTATATGGGCTGACATAACTGACAGGGGTGCAGGCAAGGGGGAGGGGCGGCTAGTACAAACTAGCCGCCCAGTGAGGGGCGGCTAGTTAGGTTTAGCCGCCCCCTGCCTGGGGCATTTTGGGCCTGCTGCTCCTGTCTGCTGCTGCTGTTGAGAGTTTTCGCGGCCGTTCTATTCTTCAATACCTATAAAAACATTCTTTCCATAGACCAAGTGTTAAATCTGTCCAGATTGTGCCCCTGCACTGACTTTCGAGCCCTTCTTGCTTGAATTGTCAAGGGCTACAATCCATCTTAAGGTGGAATGGAAATATAAATGCGAGAAAATAAAATGCGGGAGACCAGGCTTTAGTGGCAAGGAAGGGATTCCAAGTGCGTGAGTGAAGAAGAACTTATGTGTAGGAGTTGGGGACAATTTCTTCTCACGCATGTGTGGAAGGGCATGAGGTGAGTGGAGACAATTTTAATATTTGTGGGGACAATATGTGGGGACAATTTTAATATGTGGGGACAATTTTCAAGAAAATCGGATGCCAAAGTGTTTTGGAAAAGGAAAATGCACGCTTATGCGTAAGTATATGTGGCATAAGGGGGCATTTTAGTTCTTCAATGACCCTTTTTTAGGTGAGAGGGCAATGTTCTTGATTTTCATAAGTAAAAGACGCCATCAAGTCCCCGTGGAGGAGCCCTTGTGGTCACTCATGTCCAAACCAGGATTGTATTTAAGAGGTATAAGCCTTAGGCGTCGATTTTTCTAGGTTCATGGTTTTCAAATGCTTAATCGTATTATTCTAAACATGCTGAAAAATCCATGAGTGTACCAAGAGTCAAGTCAAACAAGCTTCCTTTGGATAGGCAAGTTTCTAAATGAATTCGTGTGAGTGTGTGTGTAGGTGTAAACCTGGACGTGATCTGCCTTCGGTCAAAATTTCACTTTTCCTGGTGGACATAGCTCGATTTTGAACCCCCCATTGCAAAAAAAATAAAAAGGGGAGAGGGTGAATGAGGTAAGAGTAATATCTTCCTTTCGGGCAATATTTTAGAATTGTCCCAGTCTAGCACATGTCTTACTTCCTAGGTCCCTCTGGCTTTCTTCTTTTTACCACTTCTTTATTTTTGGGTGGAAAGGTACAGTCCGTTGTTTGGATCTGTACTGGTATAGCCGTTGTTTAGCGTATACCGTGCGTAAAGGCGTGAAAGCCTGCTAAATAGAGAGTTTAACCCGTTCACTTGGGTGTTTGGCCTCTCCTTGCCTAACTTTCTCTTTTTTTGTTTTTTTTTTTTTGTGTTTTGATTCAAGTTGAGGGGGGGGGGGGGCTCTTCTGTTTTTCACCCCGATTCTTTTCATGCTTCCCCTCTAGAAGTGTTTATATAGTGCCAGAGCCAGTTTTTGGGACATATGCTAGGTCCGGGTAACTCCTCATTTTGACCTAGGGTTAATACGAGCGGGGCGAAAATAAGGGATATTTTGCTTTGGGGAGTTTTAAATTGTCCCAGTCTACTGGGTAGGCAATTTTTCTTCCATCAGGTAAATCTAGTCCAGTTATACGTGTGTGAAGGGAATGACATGATTTGGCGGAAACGTGTTCAAATAGATACGAGTTTATCTTTGAGAGTTTTATAATTCTATCATCAAGTACTAAACGTTGGAAATCGCAGGAAGGAAGAATAATAGTTCTTAAGTATTGAAAGCTTTTCATGCATGGAATTTAATTTCTTTAGATAAAGTGCATTCCACGAACCTGGAACCTCGACTCCTTCGGCATCTACCAGGCGGTAGGCATTCCCGGAATAGGCATGGGTGATCACATAGGGTCCCTCCCATATGGGTTGCAGCTTTCCTCTCGGGTGAGGCTGTCTTGATGGCATGATTTGCTTAAGTACTAATTCCCCGATTTCGAATTTTCTTTTTATCACCTTCTTTTCAAATGCCCTTGCCACCCTTCTTTGGTAGGCCTGGGCATGGTCTGCCGCTCTTAATCTCTTCTCGTCCAGTAGTTCGAGGCGTAGTAAAGACAAATGTATACTTATGTTTTTGAAAAGGGGCCTGTGTCGGCGAATAGATATGTTTTTGGAAAGAAAAGAATGGAGATAAAGTTTGGAAAACGACTTTGTTTTTAGAAGACAAGTATGGAAAGACCGTTTGTAAAACGTTTTTCGGTGAAAATTATGGAAGTATGGCTTTGTAAAATATTTTGCTTTGAAGAAAGGTGTGGGAACGTAGATTTGGAAAACATTTTCGTCGTGAAGAAGAGTATGGAAATGTAGTTTGTAAATATTTTCGTTTGTTTTTTTTTAGAAATGATGTAAAGGGAGTTAGAAAACCTTTTTGTTTTTTTTTTTTGAAGAAAGATGCTTGGAAACAAGTGTGTTCAAGGTTGAGAAATGAAAGCTGATCAGCATGTATATTTTTTTGGATTTTTGGTTTCTTTTTTTTGGAAGCAGGTAAACAACTATGTATAGGAGTTGAAAGCGAAAGCTAGTGAACAAATATTTTGGTCTTTTTGATTTTTTTGTTGAAAAGTTGTAAACAAATATGTACAGGATGATGAAAGACGAAAGCTGGTAAACAAATATTTTGGTCTTTTTGATTTTTTTTTTTTTATAGAAAAAGCTGTAAACAAATATGTACAGGATGATGAAAGACGAAAGCTGGTAAACAAATATTTTGGTCTTTTTTTATTTTTTTTATTTATTTATTTATTTTTGAACAGAAAAGACACTTATTATTTACAACCTACTGGATTGGTGGAAGTGCTTCAGCCGACTTTCCTCCAGCAGCTGGCGCTCCTTTGTTGCGATGCTTGAGCACTGCGAGAAAAGGAGGCTGGGTCAGCTGGAGTTTTGTCGTCTGGTGGCGAGTGTGGATTTAGGTGTTTATCAGGGAGTGGGAACATCCATTCTAGGGAGCCAGAGAGGTAGTCTAGCTCGCATTCCTGGATAGGGTCTAGGGGGCATACGGTTTCTTCGGAGGGTTCTACGATTATTTCCCTCACGAAATGTTCGTACAACTTCCAATTATATTTTCCCTCTAATTTAGATTTGTGTTTGGGTGAGCCGATCCCCCTCTTGTCTAGCCAGGCCGGGAGGTCGATGGGGTCAAGGATCCCATTTTTGTGTCCCAGAGTTTCCCCAGGAAGGTAACCCATGGTCCCCATTATACGCCAGCCAGGATTTTCAAACCTAGGGTGGCTTGTCTTTGAGGTAACGGGGGGAGTGTTCCGGGGATTTAGCCAATTGGCCGGGAAATCTAAGATGTGGATGGTGGTTTCCATGGGTTTTGAGCTACTGGTTTTTATGGCGGTGGTTTCATTATCGGCGAACCTTGGCTTAGGTTCTCTGATCGCATCCCCTTGTATTTTGATTATCCGACCTCCCAAGGGAAATTTCAAGCACTGGTGCAGGGGAGAGGAGACCCCTTTATGGATGCTAGCCATTTACGTCCTAGGATCATATTATAATCTGAATCCATTTCTAGGACATAAGCTTTAGTGCTAGTTTCCAGCGGCCCCACTTTTAATCGGAAGTCCTTGAAATCTAGAACTGGACGAGCCGTTTTGTCATAGGCAAATATACGGGTGTCCGTTTCAAAGAGTGTGGTTATGCGCCCATCGATGTGCTCGAAGGTTTGTAATGACATGAGGTTTACTCCTGCCCCGGTGTCAATTAGAACTTTATCCACCGGGTGTCCTTCGAGGTTGATTGTTATACATAGGGTTGAGGTGTTGACGACTTTATCATGAACTTCTTCCTTAGGTCTAAAGGTGATGACGGGCCCAAGTCCTGCAGTGGCTAGAGCTATTGGTATGCCTAGGGCAGAGATTTGCGGGTCGACTTGAGTTCTTTCTAGGAACGTTCCTAGAGCCTGCTGGTGGTGTTCCGAGGTTTCGATCAGCTCTAAAATGGAAATTTTCGCGGGGATTTTTCGGAGTTGGTCTAGGATGTCGATCCTATCCCCGGCGCGGGGCTCCTCAGTTTCGGTTTCAGGCAGGGGGTGTCTATAAGAGGGTACAGTGTTGAAGATTCTGCCTGCTCTGGTAGTATGATGGTTTAGTGCGTCAATGGTGGTTCGGGGGCTTTGTGTTATTGGGCGCAGGCTCTTGTTGATTTGTAAGGGGGATATTGGTTGGTCTTTTTTGGGGGAAAAGAGTCTTGTGGGTTTGGGGAGAATAGGTGAGGGGGTCGGCAGGATGGGGGAAGAGGCTGGTAAGATTATGCCACCTGGAACGATTCTGGGTGACTCTTCATGGTCAGCGACTTCTATGGTGTAGACGCTTTCATAGCTCAGGTTTTCTGGTTCTGTCAAGGGAGCCTTCGTAGCTGGCCTTGGGTTTTGGATTGTGGTTTCTACGGGGTTATGGGTTTCTGGGACCTTCTTGACTTCTAGTGATCTTGTAAATGGGTTGTTGAGTCCCCTAATGGTGGCCCAGTCTAAGCGTCTCTCTTCGTCAAGGGTGTAGACAATGTCTCTAAACAAGGAGCATTGCTCGATGGTGTGGCCGTGATGCCGATGATACTGACAAAAACGGGTTGGGTCAGCACCGATAGGCGAAGGTCTAGCCGTGGGTAGGGAAATGCTATTGGCCTTTAATAAGGCTCTGAGGATGTTCCCTAGGGTTTCCGGGAGGGGGGAACAGCTATCTCTTCCGTTTGGCCATCTTGGGCCGTAGGAGGGGGAAGGTGTGGCCTTACCATGGGGGCCGTACGTGGGTTCTCTGAGGGCTATACCTTGCGTTCTTGGGGGGATAGGATAAGAGGATCTCCTGTTTTGGTCCTGGTTATGGATTGAGGGGGCCTGAATTGGGGAATCATGGGTTGTGAGGTTTTGTCGTATTGGCACGGGGACGGGTACTGATCGAGGGGTAAAATGTTGATTTGCTTGCCGAGGCGGTGCATATCCGGATGATCCGGGCGTGTACTGTCTCGGAGCTGTTCCTCGGTCAGGAACTCGTGCTCCGTTCGGGTAGAGTGCCGATACTTGGTTAATGATCCCCTCTACCTGGGGGTTTGTGCCTTACGAGGCAGTTGTCCAACCCTATGGCTGATAGGTGGGGACTGGGTTTGGACTACTAGGGCTGCACAACGGGAAATCCTGTTGTGGCGGTCAATCAGAAGTTGATACGTAGTGCAGTCTCCGTACGAAAGGCTCGTACGGAGCTCTGGACTCAGGCTCTGTAACATCATGTCAATTTCTTGACATTCTGTGAGTTGCAGACCGGTTCGGTGGACAAGGGTGCGCCACCGAGACACGTATTGTTCGAATTCCTCCCTAGGCCTCATTCTCTCTACGGTTAGATCTGAAATAGAGGGGGTCCTAATCCTCTGGTAACCGTAGCGGCCCAAGAATTTCTCGCTTACAGCCGAGAAATTCGACAAGTGATCTACAGGGAGGGTGGAGAACCATTGTAGTGCTTCTCCTTCCAATGATTTCTGGAAGAGGAAGACTAGTAGAGGTTGATTATCTAGAAACGGGCGTGCGTCTAGATAAAAGGCAGTTAAATGAATGTCTGGGTCTCCACGACCGTTGTACCGGCGGAATTTGGGGATTTGAATCCCTCCGGTAGGTGGACTGACGGGATTTGTCTCAGGTTATGTAGAGACATGTGTTTGGGGGCCGAGGGACCAGTCTCGGAGAGAATTCTCCGGATGGTATCGTCCAGTGTTTCTCCCCGGGGAGGGCTGCCTAGCGGTCCCGGGTTTGGGGTGGTCTGGTAGGGGCCTGGGGTGGAAACGGCTGGGAACATTGGATTCGCGGGGGAAAGGGGGGTGAATGAAAAGACACTCGGGTTGACCGAGTGACTGGGTGTGGTGGGGCTTTGGGAGTGGATTTAGGGGTTTCGACAGGGGTTTCCTGTCTCGAGGTCTTGGCATGACGGTAGTCAATGAGGTCATGAAACATGTCCTCTACCGTTTGATACCCTAGACTAGCCATCCTTTCCTCTAGATGGGTCAGGAACTGTGTGGCCTGACTCTCTTGGTGATTCCTTTCCTCTAATATCTCCTCTTCCATGTGGGATTCCATGACGTAGAGTGGGGGATGAATGCAGATTGAAAGCAGTAAATAAAGCAGTAAAGGATTGCGCAGCTGTGTGCGACTTACGAAAGCAGTAAAGGATTGCGCAGCTGTGTGCGACTTACGAAAGCAGTAAAGGATGTTATAATGCACAGTAGAAGAGGATTTAATTCAAGGAGTGAGAAACTCTAACCTTCCTAGAGGGTTGATAGCATTTTAGTCAAGTTTGTAAAAGGGGGCAGAAGAGGATTACCTTTTGTTGTTTTTCACGAGGGAGGTCCCACCGTGATCGCCAGAATTTGTCGGTGTCGAGAAAGGTCCTGCGTGTGTGGTGGTTCTTCGGAGGGTTCGGATCGGATGCGTGCCCTGGCGGGCTCGGTCGGATCGTCTCTCGGAAGGGGTGAGGGTGTGGTTCCTGGTCGAGGCGCCCGACAGCGGCTCAAGAGGATTCAAGGGGGTTTGTGATCGCCACCTGCTTTTTCTAAAAACAGGAAAGGGTTTGGGTTTGATCGCCTACGTGGCGAGTTTGTGGGGTCTTCGCTCTGAGACACGGATATACCGTACACAGAGGTGAAAAACAGGTAATCCTATTCTGCTCCCGGGCTTGACTAAAGGAGTTATGGGACAAAGGGGTGTGAGTATGGGGTGTATATAGGGGGGCGGCTAGTTGGATCTAGCCGTCTGGTCAGGGGCGGCTACTAGGGTTTAGCCGTCCCAGGTCTGGTTTGATTTGGGCAGAGGTTTGGTAGGAAATGGGTTTGGTTTTGGGCAGAGGCTAAGCTAGGTTTAGCCCGGGCTTTTGGAGGGTGAGATGAGAGGGTATTTTATGTGGGGAATGGGTGTTTCTCTCACAAAAGGGCTCTCTCTCTCTTTCTCTCTTGGGATTTCTAGTGTGAAAAGGGAATGTGAATTGTGGGATGTTGGTGTGGAATGGTTGTTTGTGGATTTCTTGATGTTTTTCATTTGGGCTTGGGACCTCCTCTATTTATAGTAAAAGAGGGGCAGGAAAATATCCCGAGGGTAATGGAGTGGGTTGGCTTCGATTGGACCTCTCATTAATGCTCTGGTTCTTCTGCCAGAGAACAGGTGAAGGGCGGCTAGTTCTAACTAGCTGCCCGGGATGGGGCGGCTACTTCCTGGTAGCCGCCCCTATCATGACCTGCCAAACGTCCCATCTCTGACAAGCGGTGGCTTGGGTCGGCTACTTGGTTTGATCCGGCCAAGAGAGGGCGGCTAAAGGTCATGACCCGCCGCAATGATCAGCATTTAATATTGCTTTATGTCCCATCCAGGGAACTGGTCCAAAGTCGGCCAGGGGGCGGTTAGGGGGGCGGCTAGTGTAAACTAGCCGCCCAGTGAGGGGCGGCTAGTTAGGGCTAGCCGCCCCTTTCCAGGGACTTAGGTTTTTAGGGTTTTGGTTTTTGGTTTAGGTCTGGGTTAGGGTTTGGCTTAGGTTTAGGGTTTGAGCTAGGGTTTGGGGTTAGGTCAAGTTTTAGGGTTAGGTCAAGGCTCTGGGGTTTCCGGTTTAGGGTTAGGTCAAGGCTAGGGTTAGGGTTTCTGGTTTACCGAACCTTCGGTTCTCTATTGGTGTCCACTTGTGGGATATTTCCGTGTGTTACTTGAAGTATTTCTGTCTCTCTAGACGGTCAAAATTGGGGTATCTACAGAGAGGAAGCATGAAAAGAATCGGGGTGAAAAACAGAAGAGCCCCCATTCAAATAAAAAAAAAATCAGGCAATGAGAGGCCAACAAAAGAAAAAAATAACACCCAAGTGAACAGGTTAAACTCTCTATTTTAGCAGGCTTTCACGCCTTTACACACGGTATACGCTAGACAACGGCTATACCAGTACACATCCAAACAACGGACTGTACTTTCCACCCAAAATAAAGAAGTGGTAAAAAGAAGAAAGCCAGAGGGACCTAGAAAGTAAGACATGTGCTAGACTGGGTCAATTCTAAAATATTGCCCAAAAGGAAGATATTTCTCTTACCCCATTCCCCCTCCCCTTTTATTTTCGCAATGGGATTCTAAATTGAACTACGTCTGCCGGGAAAGGCGAAATTTCGACCAAAGATAGATCATGTCCAGGTTTACAAACTACACACACTCACATGAGTTCACTTAGAAACTTGCTTATCCAAGGGAAGCTTATTTGACTCAACTCTTGGTACAGTCATGGATTTTTCAGCATGTTTAGAATAATACGATTAAGCATTTGAAACCCATGAACCTAGAAAAATCGACACCTAAGGCTTATACCGTTCAAATACAATCCTGGCTTGGACATGGGTGACCACAAGGGCTCCTCCACAGGGACTTGATGGCATCTTTTACTTCAGAAAATCGAGAACATTGCCCTCTCACGTAAGAAACCATTGAAGAACTAATATGCCCCCTTATGCCAACTATACTTACGCATAAGCTTGCATTTTCCTTTTTCAAAACACCTTGGCATCCGATTTTCATGGAATATTAAAGTTGATCCCCCGTGCCTAAATATTAAAATTGTCCCCACTCATTTCGTGCCCTTGCCACACATGCCTGAGAAGAAATTGTCCCACCTTTACACACACTTGAGAGTTTTTCTCACACACTTGGAATCCCTTCCTTGCATACTAAAGCATGGTCTCCCGCACTTTACTTTCTCGCATTATCTTTTTCCATTTCACCTTAAGATGGATTGTAGCCCTTGACAATTCAAGCAAGAAAAGAGCTCGAAAGTCAGTGCAGGGGCGCAATCCGGACAGATTTAACACTTGGTCCATGGAAAAAATGTTTTTATAGGTCCCGAAGGTTGAAATGGTCACAAAGACTTTCAGTGGCAGCAGCAGACAGGAGCAACAGAACCAAATTGCCCCAGACAGGGGGCGGCTAAACTCGACTAGCTGCCCCTCACTAGGCGGCTAGTTTACACTAGCCGCCCCTGCCCCTTTGTTTCAGGTAAGGATGCCCAGGCAGGGGGCGGCTAAACACAACTAGCCGCCCCTCACTGGGCGGCTAGTTCACACTAGCCGCCCCTTGCCTGCACCTCTTTAAGTGTTGTCAGTCCCATTGTAATCAAATGTTCGTGTCTCCAACACTTGTTAAGAACATTTCTTTCCAAAGATTGCATACACACATTTCATACGCATATACATTCATAAAGCCAATATAAATACACTTCGGAAAACAACCATATCTCAAAATCATATGTCCATCCATGAATCAAACCTATAAAGCCAAGATCCATCTACACAAACATACATATCCATGAAACATCCATGATAAACTACTCTAAACCATGCATATAAACGAGAAGTTAAATTGTCCCGCCAAAACCACAAACATAGACTGTCTTTCTAAACCTAAGAGAGTGCATAAAAGAGGATCTTTTCCTTCAAAAATGCTCCAAACTCCAAAGTCTTGAGCTATGCATCATCGAAATGATCACCTGAGTCAAAACGAAAGAAGAAAAGCATGAATTCATCGCATATATATTATTCTTCTACTTAAAACCAAGACACCAAAAGCTATACCTCGGCGTATCGTCATCCGCTGGAGGCTGAGTAGGAAGAACGTCCTGACTTGGCTGAGAAGGGAGCGGCGGCTGATGAGAAGACTGAACCTCTGGAGCGTCAGGAGCGGCCGGAGTCTCTTGAACCGAAGATGCAGCCCTCGCATATACCCCGCGACTTCGAGACACCGAAGGACGAGAAGCACGGCGGAAGGTGGCCCCGGTAGCCAAGGAGGCCGAGAGAGAATGGTCAGGCTCAAGCGGAAGAAGATTGAGATCCGCCTCTGTCATGGAGCCCCCTCCAATCAATTTCCCCCTCATAGTGGCCTCCCAGAGACGGACTTGCTGCATATCTCTATCTCTCCTCTCCAATCTCTGTCGGAGGCGACTGTCTGTCCCTCTGGCCCAACCCTCAGTAGCCCTCAACCTCTCCTCCAACTCCCGCGCCCTCGCCTCCGACGCCCTGAGTGCCTCTCGGTCCCTATCCCCGGCCGCCTGTAGAGAACGGACTAAGTCTCCCATCAAACCTCCGGGAACACCTGCCGAAGCCTCCAACTCCGACACCCACATCTGGAGGGAGTCCCTCTCGCGGCCTAGGGTGATAAACCCCTCCTCTCTCAAGGCCACCATGGACCTCAGCCGGTCCGCCTCCTCCTCAGCCCGAGAAGCCCTGCCCCTCGCCTGGCCCAACTCCATCCGTATGGCCGTCAACTCGCTTCGGGCCACATCCAATTCCCTCGTCAGTTCGAGCTCCTGCTCGAAAACCACGGAAGGAGGAGGGACGGAAGAAGAAGAAGAACCGTCGGCCCTCGCTCTCGACAGAGCATCCACCTGAGCCTCGAGGACCCGGACCTGGTCCTGCAAGCGTCCTCTCTGTGCCCGCAAGGCCTCTATCTGCCTGGCCCGCGCTTGAAGGTGCTCATTGGCGGTTTTGAGCCTCTTCTCCATCTCGTTCAGCTCAACCTACAAAAAGCAACATCAGTCAGAAATTACTCAAGGAGAAGAAAAGAAAAGAAAAGAAAAGAAAAGGAGAAAGACTTACATAGGCGTCCGGGATCTCCTCCTCCATAGTCCCAAGGATGCTGGCATATTCCTGGCGGTACCAAGCCATATACTCCTCACTGCTAGTCACCTCGGGACGACGCCCCACCAAGACGCCTCGGCCCATCCATCCCGCCACATACGTAGCGTAATTCCTCGGGAGATTCGTGTCCCGAGGAATCCCGGCCACCGGGATCGAGGGGCGCTTCGGCAGAAGATCAGGCACTCACTGGTGGTACCCAAGCTGGCGGACAACCCGGCTGATCGCATGGAACACGACCTCATTAAAGTAGATCAGCCAGACATCCCGCAACAACTCCTCAGGGACCTCCTCCTCCGTATAGGGCCTCCACATCATCTATGAAGCATCAAAAGACAGGAAGAGCGCTTAGTAAAAAAAAACCAAATACAAGCCAAAGAAAACTCGAAGAAAATTTTTTTTACCTCTTCCTCCGTCAAGACACGGAAGGCCTCCCGGAACTGAGCGAGGCGATGCAAGCGCGAAGATCCCCGGGGTGCCCATCTCATGGCCCAAGGCAGAACACGATCAAAAGGCACCGGGGTCGGGCGGTCAATCGCGAAATGCTCATACCCAAAGACCTGCCCAAACAAAGATGAGAATTATCAAAATCAAACGAGTCGAACCGGTAAAGAAAACACCCTCTACTCACACATACCTGGAGAAAGGGAGCAAAACCGCCAAGGTTCTTTCCTCCGACCCTCTTGACCTTCTTCGAGAGCACCACGAATAGATGGGCAAACATCGCCGCTCCCCAGGCGTATCGCCCCATGCCCTCCAGGTCCCTCATGAGCAAGAGAGAGTGAGAGGAAACCTTGTCAGAGGCCGTCGAGAAGAGAACCCGGCCGAAGAAGTAGAGGAAGAACGCTCTCAACTCCCTCCATGCCCTCTGTGGGCACGCGGCCGCCTCTCTCGCCTCGATCATCGCCCGCCGCCTCTCGAAGCTAGCTGCAGCTTCACCCTTCTGACACTCTGTAAAGGAGCCAAGTGTCTTCACACGCTCCACATAGTCCCATTCCCCAATCAACTAATAGAAAAGTGCCTTATAGTCAACGAGGGTGGCCGCGATCACTGCCTCCCCTGACACCGGAAGGCCGGTGATCGATAAACGTCCTCGAGGGTCGGCATGACAGCACCAGTGGGGAGAATGAAAGCACAACCCTCCGGATCCCACCTCTCCACCAAAGCCTCCACGTAAGGACGGTGAACGTGGAATGGCTCGATCAGGAAGAAGGAACGGAATCCCGCTCCATCCACCAAGCCCCTCTCCTCCTGCCCCAAGGCATCGTACCACCTCTTCGTCCCATGCCACAGAGCCCTGTAGATACCCCAATTTTGACCGTCCAGAGAGACAGAAATACTTCAAATAACACACGGAAATATCCCACAAGTGGACACCAATAGAGAACCAAAGGTGCGGCTGGAACCCTAACCCTAGCCTTGACCTAAACCTAAATCGGAAACCCTAAACCTTGACCTAGCCCTAATCCCTAACCCTAGCCTTGACCTAAACCTAAACCGTAAACCCTAACCCTAAGCCAAAAGCCCAAACCCTAGCCCAAACCCTAACCCTAAACCAAACCCTAGCCCGGACCTAAACCTAAACCTACCCTAAAACCCAAAACCCTAAAAAACCCAAGTCCCTGGAAAGGGGCGGCTAGACCTAACTAGCCGTCCCATAACAGGCGGCTAGTTTGCACTAGCCGCCCCCCAAACCGCCCCCTGGCCGACTTTGGACCAGTCCCCTGGATGGGACATAAAGCAATATTAAATGCTGATCATTGCGGCGGCTACCAGGAAGTAGCCGCCCCATCCCGGGCGGCTAGTTAGCACTAGCCGCCCTTCACCTGGTCTCTGATAGAAAAATCAGAGAATTAATGAGAGGTCCAATCGAAGCCAACCCACTCCATTACCCTCGTGATATTTTCCTACCTCTCTTTTACTATATATAGAGGGGTCCCAAGCCCAAATACAAAAAAAAAATCCACAACATCAACAAAAACCCACAAAAACACCACCATTCCACCATCCCTACTTGTTTAAACCCTTTCCCCACTAGAAATCCCAAGAGAGAGAGAGAGAGAGAGCCCCTTTTGTGAGAGAAACACCCATTCCCTACATAAAATACCCTCTCATCCCACCCTCCATAAACCCAGGTTAAACCTAGCTTAGCCTCTGCCCAAGACCCCACCCTTTTCCTACCAAAGCCCTGCCCAAATTCAACCAGACCCTGGACGGCTAACCCTACCAAGCCGCCCAAATCCAGACGGCTCAAACCCACTAGCCGGCCCACACTTACACCCCACCCACACTCCCTTTGTCCCAAGACTCCTTTAGTCAAGCCCCGGAAGCAGAATAGGATTACCTGTTTTTCACCTCTATGTACGGTATATCCGTGTCTCAAAGCGGAGACCCCACAAACTCCCCACGTAGGCGATCAAATCTGACCCAAACCCTTTCCTGTTTTTAGAAAAAGCAGGTGGCGATCACAAAACCCCTTGAATCCTCTTGAGCCGCTGTCGGGCGCCTCAACCAGGAACGACACCCTCACCCCTTCCGGGAAGACGATCCGACCGAGCCCGCCAGGGAACGCATCCGATCCGAATCCCCGAAGAACCCCCACACACGCGGATTTTTTCAACACCGACAAGCCCGAATACGGTTCGGTCTCTACAAAACAAACGAAGGGAACATGGGTTAGTTTAAAAGTAGTCGAGAGGTAAGAATCTAAGTCTACAAATTCATTTAGAAATCATACTTAGCAAGATAAGCTTTCATATGCTAAAAACAAAAGCATGAAAAATAGAAGACTTCACGCGTAGGCCCACCTTCAGTTATTCACAAAACACGTTTCATATGACTACCTGTTATACCTTCTTATCCCACCGTGGTCATTACTTGCATACCTTCTCTATTTTACCGTCTAGCATGATTATACACCTCTCACAAATCCATCCCAAGCATGTAAAGGAGCTTAGACCCGTAAATTGCATACACATACTGTCTCTTACTCCACCATGATCGAATACATATGAAAATATATATTCTGAAAAATATATATGCATACAAAAGCCACCACATGCAAGCATGCTAAGGCATGTCATTTCCCTTCCCTTATATGACAAACATGGATGCACATATGAAAAATTGTCCCCTTCTTTTGTTCCAACACAAACCCATATTCGCATGCTTATTATCTCACCGTGATCTAACTATACATACAAGCATGCATATTAGAAACATATATCACCCACTATTACCTATTCATGCTATTAGAAACACACATATATAAATATCACATACACACATAAATAAAAGGCTAAGACTAAAAGGTTAGGCACATACCACGGCCCGTGTAGACCCAGGAGCGTCCACCTCAGCCTCGTCGGGATCATCCATCCCGTCGTCATCCCCCTCCTCGTCCTCCTCGAACACGGCCTCCTCGGCCTCGGCCCCAACACCAACACCGGCCTCCGCGGCCCCCATGCCCACACCCTCGGCCTCCCCGGCCTCCTCCCCAACATCGGCCTCTCCAACCTCCGTGCCCACCACACCGGAGGCTAAGCCCTCGAAAACACCCATGGCCCTTCTCTCCTCCTCTGCTGCCCTGGCCTCTATGGCCTCCCTATCCAACATCCCAATAATGGCGTCCAATGACGCCCTCTCACTCTCTCCCTACCCCCTCGGCCTCGGCCCCTCCCTCCATCACACCCTCAACCGATCCCCCGACCCCCGAAACCACCCCCTCGACCACTGCCGGTCGATCCCCACGCCTCCACTTGCGTGTGTAGCCTATCATAGTACTGTCAACCTCCGGGACAGCCCCCGAAGACATACCCATGCCTCTAACCGCACCGGTATCCACTAACGGCACCTCTGCCGCACCCACGGCCTCCCCCACGACCTCCTCCTCCACCCGATCACTCCCCGATGAACTAGACCCCGAGACAGCCCCTCTCTGCTCTCGGGAAGACCTGAGGCGCTTCATCATCGAAGCCGTCCTCTTCCCCTTCGTCATCTCCTCCGATTTCGCACAAAAGAAAAACCCCAAAGAAAATCTAGGGCTCCAAAATCAAGAAGAAAGGAATGATGGAAGGCAAAAACAAAGGATTCAAGGTGTTTTAGAATCAAGGTTTTCGGTTTAAAATGAAAAAGAAGAAGAGAGGAGGGAAGAAAAATCGTTTTAAACGTATGGGGAGAGAGAGGGTCTTTTCGGTTATAAGGGACCCAGTTATGGGGCGGCTACCCGCGAGTAGCCGCCCCCTCTCGGGCGGCTAGTAACAACTAGCCGCCCCTCCCAATTTTTCTCTTCCATTTAAAAACCCCTTTCCAATCTTCTCACCCCTAAACTTCAAAGTTCTCCATAACCAAACAGCCATGTATTGGCTTATTTCCAGACATTACTTCATCAAACACGACTTTCCTGAAGTTTCGCCGCACTTTCAATACCACTCAAATTTGAATTTCTTCAGTTCTGGTTCTTGTCCGGAGTTCTTATCCTTCGGATGATCCAATTCACCCAAACTCAACTTTTAATTGCTTTCTGTCGGCGATATCCCCTCCTTGCTGAGTTTTCCCAAGCACGGGAACGATAGGCAAGAGGAAACTGACGCTGGGCTGCTCCGAGCACGATAGCTAAGAACCCCAACCGCGGTTTGGATCACTCACCATTTACTTTTTCCCGCCTTCCACCTGGATCATCCTCTCGGTTAAAAATTCTAAGTCAAGACCTAGCCTCTGGCGGTCTAAATCAACTCCCTGAATAGTACTGTTCGTATTGGCATAACTCCTTGAAGGTCGGGTCGGCCAAAATAGGGGTCTCTTTCCTTATCATCGGTCGAAGTCTTTTCTGCTTCACACAAAGACTCCGTCCGATGAGGGACAATTGTAGATACCCCAATTTTGACCGTCCAGAGAGACAGAAATACTTCAAGTAGCATACGGAAATATCCCACATTTGGACATCCAATAGAGAACCAAAGTTCGGGAAACCGGAAGCCTTGACCTAAAACCGGAAACCCTAAACCGGAAGCCTTGACCTAAAACCGAAAACCCTAAACCCTAGCCTTGACCAAAACCGGAAACCCTAAACCAACCCTAACCCTAAACCCTAGCCCTGAACCCAAACCCTAAACCTACCCTAACCCTAAAACAAACCCCGCCACTCTAAAAACCCAAAAACCCCAAGTCCCTGGAAAGGGGCGGCTAGCCCTAACTAGCCGCCCCATACTAGGCGGCTAGTTTACACTAGCAGCCCCACTGACCGCCCCCTAGCCGACTTTGGACCAGTCCCCTGGATGGGACATAAAGCAGCATTAAATGCTGATCATTGCGGTGGGTCATGACCTTTAGCCACCCTCTCTTGGCCAGATCAACCCAAGTAACCGACCCAAGCCACCGCTTGTCAGAGATGGGACGTTGGGCAGGTCATGATTGGGGCGGCTACCAGGAAGTAGCCGCCCCATCCTGGGCGGCTAGTTAGGACTAACCGCCCTTCACCTGGTCTCTGACAGAAGAACCAGAGAATTAATGAGGGGTCTAATCGAAGCCAACCCACTCCATTACCCCCAGGATATTTCCCTGCCTCTCTTTTACTATAAATAGAGGGGTCCCAAAGCCCAAATACAACATTTTCAATCACCAATCCACCATCCTCACTTGATCAAACTCTTCCACCACTAGAAATCCCAAGAGAGAGAGAGAGAGAGAGAGAGAGCCCCTTTTTTGGGAGAAACACCCATTCCCTACATAAAATACCCTCTCATCCCACCCTCCAGAAACCTGGGCTAAACCTAGCTTAGCCTCTGTCCAAAACCAAACCCATTTCCTACCGAAGTTTTGCCCAAATCAACCCAGACCCTGAACGGCTAACCCTATCTAGCCGCCCCGTGGCCGACGGCTAAACACAACTAGCCGCCCCCTATCCACATCCCATATCCACACCCCTTTGTCCCAAGACTCCTTTAGTCAAGCCCCGGAAGCAGAATAGGATACCTGTTTTTCACCTCTGTGTACGGTATATCCGTGTCTCAGAGCGGAGACCCCACAAACTCCCCACGTAGGCGACCAAAACCTAACCCAACCTTTTCCTGCTTTTAGAAAAAGCAGGTGGCGATCACAAAAACCCCTGAATCCTCTTGAGACGCTATCAGGCGCCTCAACCAGGACCGACACTTACCCTTTCGAGAAGACGATCCGACCAAGCCCGCCAGGGCACTCATCCGATCTGAATCCCTGAAGAACCCCCACACACGCACGCGCACACCGCGCACTGTCGGGATCCTTTCCGACAGCGTCGGAGGCCTTCCCGACGGTACCGACGGTACTGTCCTTTTTGGTGTCAGGGAATATTTCTTTTGTTAACCGTTTTGCTTCGAGGAATGGCTTATGGCCGACCTGCTTTTTAGTTCAGGCTTTATTGTGTTTCACGGTCTAGGTCGGTTGACGCAAGCTACCCGTTCTTATGATCTCACTGGCTAGTTAACCTACCTTAATCGGACACAATCGTGTCTGATATATTTTGATCGGGCACATGTTTTGCCCGACTTTCCTAGGTCAGCCTATAACTCTTACCCAACCTGACTAAGTCGAGGTTGACTAACCGTCCGTTCCGAGGGTGATTGGATTCTACCCTGGCATCTGTCAGGCTCTGAGTCCATGGGCTTCTTTTTTAAAATGAGTTATTCTCCGGTCAATCATTGCGTTTATTCTACCCTATTCCTTATTCGCCGATCTAGTCAAATTGGTCTCCTACAATCCTTTAGAATTATTTAGTGATAGGTTTTATGTGAATATTTTTATTTTATTTTATACATATTCATTTTTTAATCTATGCTATTGAAATTAAAAAAATATAATGATATTATGTTAGAAAATATTTATATAAATCATATTAGACCTCTCCTCGTAAAAATTATGGCTCTACCACTATATATATATATATGTGGAAAAAATTATATAACCTCATGCAAAGTGTCTAATATTCACATATATACCCTGACTTTAAAAAAAATAAACCCATGCAAATACATGATAAATTTACACTGAGACTATGTTCTGTTAACCCCATTTGCAAAATGACCTTTTGATTTATTAGATAGACATTACTTTATAAAAATTCAGAACATGTTTTTTTCAAAACTGGTAGATCAAAATTACCCCGATTTTATTAAGATCGTATAGCTTTGGATGGAAATAGATACAGAAAAAAGAGAAGACAGAAAATACAAAGATAGAAATAAAATGAGCATGGGTCCATTCCCATGCTCCCCAGCACCCTACATTGTGATTTAATTTTATGCCATTCATGGAGATATTCATCCTCTTCGCTCCACTGAGTACCTTGCCCCATTCACAAGCTAAGCCAACGAATGTGTCCCAAAAGTTGTCGAAATAGAAACGTTGCCCGCGGAAGACCACGGCGTTCCTAGTGATCCATAGCGCCCAACACCCCGCCGGTATTAGACATCGACAGACCTCGGCCTGTACTGTCTTGTCCTTCCAACTAGCGATGCGTGAAGCTGCCCACCACATCTCATCCATGGACTGACAGCTCAAATCCCGCTCCACCCCCCGCCTTATCGCCGTCCATAGCTCCTGTGCTGCCGGACAGGAATAGAAGATATGATCAGCAATCTTGTCTTCAGCCATGCATAACATGCATGTAGTGGATGCATGCGGCGCCCATTTAGCTCTATAGCATTTAATAAGAACTTGGCATTGATATGCGAACCACAGAAAAACCTTGATTTTACATGGAATTTTTCAGAACATGTTGGGGGTGAAAAAAAACTTACAGTAGTGATTTTGATTTTTCATTTAAAACGGTTTCTTTCACACCCTAAAACAGCAAAAAATTATTTCTGGAAGTTGGCATCCATTACAAAATTAGCCATATTTATACGTTCATATACACACACAAAAAGAAGGGATGAATTGTAATATTCTATTCTAATAAACTTGATCTTTCATATACACACACGCAAAATGACCTTTTGATTAAAAAGATAACTTTTTAATGATTTTATATTTATATGGATCTTTTATAATTATTTCTATGCTGACGAACATGTAAGCGTCATCCCCATCTAAATAAAAATTGTGCATCCGCATTGGTATAATAAAAATGACGTTCTCAAACATGAGTTCAAACGGGGCTAAACCTGAAGAATGATAAATTGTGTCATATGTCACGTGTAGGTTATTTTTCCCCTATGTTTAACGCATCTACCAACATCTATTAGTAGGGATATAACAAAGATGTTAAAAGATTTGATTTTATTAATTAGGTATTTACTATGTTTTTAAAAAAGTTATATTTATTTGAATCGTAATTTTGTTTGGAAAGAAAATTGCATTTTTAATACTAATTTTAATTCAATAATAAAATTCAATAAAACTACATTCATTTGAGATATTCATTCATTTATTCTGGTCATTCAAATATTTGTGCTCTCTTTCTTTTATCGGAATACAACAAATATTTGTTCTCTTTCTATTTTCGGAATACAACAATCTTAAACTGCATTCAATAAACGAAAACAATTACTTGGGGCCCAAGCAACCAACCAATATATTCGCAAAATATATCGTCTATCTGGCTAAACAAGTAGAACACACAAATCATACGTCACCCACCAACGTAAATTCCCACATTTACGTTATCCATGAAAGTTAAAACTCAAACTGCGATGCACCAGACCATCCCTCAACTTCATAAATCACGACCCTCCCAAAAACCTCGTCTCCAGAACCCTAAAAAAAAAAATGAAATCACTATTGAAGTTTCGTCGATTCCATGCATTGGCGAGTGAAAGCACGACGCATGCCATGGCCCCTCCTCGTCGTCTTCTCGGCCCTCCCGAGATCCACATCAAACCGTCCGATCCACCCCCCTCGAACCCTCGACCGCCCGATCCCTTCATGGATCTAATGACGGAGCGTTTCAACGACCCTCCTCTGCCGAAGACCCCCCCTCCTCCGATGGGCCGAACGGAGAACAACTCGGCCACCTACCTCTCCTCGGGGAACCCCTGCCTCGACTTCTTCTTCCAAGTCGTCCCCGACACGAAATCGAAAACCATAACGAGACTGTTAAAATCGGCCTGGGATCGCGATCCGTTGAAGTCGTTGAAGCTGGTCTGCCACTTGCGCGGCGTCCGCGGCACCGGCAAGTCCGACAGGGAGGGCTTCTACTCCTCCGCTCTCTGGATCCACGATCACCACCCCAAAACCCTCGCCCTCAACGTCGCCCCGATCGCCGGATTCGGTTACATCAAGGACCTCCCCGAGATCCTCCACCGGATCCTCAACGGCGCCGACGTCCGGGAGGTACAGAAGCGCCAGTATCTTTCATGGAAGTCCAAGGGATTCCTGGGATTCAAGAATCCCAAGAAGGGCAAGCCCGGTCACAAGACCCCAGAGGAAGTCAAGGCTGAGGTGTCGGCGAAGCGGAAGGAGAAGAGGGAGAAGGCGGCCGCCAAGGCGGTCGAGAGGTACGCGCGCGATCCCAATTATCGGTTACTTTACGATCTGGTGAGCGATTTCTTCGCGGAGTCGCTGGTCGCCGATCTCGAGCGGCTGAGATCGGGGAAGCTGAACGAGATAGGCCTGGCCGCGAAATGGTGCCCGTCGCTCTACTCGCCCTACGACTGCTCCACCCTCCTCTGCGAGGGGATCGCCACGCGCGTCTTCCCTGTTGAGTCCTATCCGGAGTACGCGGAGATCGAGGAGGCGCATTATGTTTACAGAGTCCGCGACCGCCTCCGCAAGGAGGTGCTGGTTCCGCTGCGGGCGGCGCTCGAGCTCCCGGAGGTGTATATGGCCGCGAACAAGTGGGGGTCGCTGCCGTACGAGCGCGTCGCGTCGGTGGCGATGAAGAACTACAAGTGCCTTTTCATGAAGCGCGACAGGGAGCGGTTCGGGAAGTATCTGGAGAGCGTGAGGAAGGGGGAGAAGAAGATCGCGGCGGGGGCGCTGCTTCCGCACGAGATCCTCGCGGAGGCGTACGATAAAGTAGTTGAGGACGTTGCGGAGCTGCAGTGGCGGAGGATGGTGTCGGACCTGCAGGAGAAGGGGAAGCTCAGGAACTGCATCGCGGTGTGCGATGTTTCGGGGAGCATGAGTGGGACGCCGATGGATGTGTGCGTGGCGCTGGGTATGCTCGTGGCGGAGCTGAGCGAGGAGCCGTGGAAAGGGAAGGTCATCACCTTCAGTGCGAGGCCGCAGCTGCACGTGATCAAGGGAAAGACGCTCGCAAAAAAGATGAGATTCGTGATGAATATGGACTGGGGTACGAACACGAATTTCCAGGCGGTGTTCGATCGGATACTGGAGGTGGCGGTGGAGGGGAGGCTGGAGCCAGAGAAGATGATAAAGCGGGTGTTTGTGTTCAGTGACATGGAGTTTGATCAGGCTTCGGATAGGCGGTGGGAGACGGATTACATGGTGATAAGGAGGAAGTTCGAGGAGAAGGGGTACGGGTCGGCGGTACCGGAGATTGTGTTCTGGAATTTGAGGGACTCGCGGTCGACGCCGGTAAAGAGCATGGACAAAGGGGTGGCGCTTGTGAGCGGGTTCTCGAAGAACCTGTTGAAGCTGTTTTTGGAGCGTGATGGAGTGATAGACCCGGAGATTGTGATGGATGATGCCGTTGCCGGGGAAGAGTACAGCAAGTTAGTCGTCTTTGATTGAGAATGTGATTTTTTTTTTCGTCTGTCATAAATTGTGAATTTTTTTTTTTGGAATTATGGAAAGTTTGAAATTGATGTCTTGCTAGCAATCCAAATTATTTATATTTATATCATTGGGTTTCCCACTGGCACTGAATCTCACTAGTAGTCACCGGAGACAATCAGAAGGGAATGGGCGTGGTTATTCCCATCCATATAACTGTTAGCCATGAGAAACAGCCATGAGAACGGTGCTGAAGTATGATGCAAATCCAGCCATCATTCTTACAGGTGATTCATCATCTGTAGTTAGTTGTATTTCCTTCGACTTTGTCTTCCAGCAGTGGATGAATGTGGCCCACTCAAATCAGAAATTCTAGGAACATGTTGTTAGTGGTTGAGTGATAACTTATCCATTTTGTTTAGCTAGATGTATGCCTATATAATGCGCAACTACTTATCTTTTTTATTTATGAATTGAATGAATGTTTTATCCGGCTCAAATATACACGTGTTTTTATTATCTCCTCCCAATTTCCAACAAACGGAGCCTTTGTTTGTTTGTTTTTTAATACTTATTTTGTGTTTTGATTAATCAGATGGCCCGGGGATGGGACATTAATTTGGTGGGGATTGAATTAATATGGGTAGTAGAAGAAGAAAATGTTACGTTCAACCCCATTTAAAACTTCATTTTAGCACTTTTTTTTTAAGTATATACCTAGCTAATTAAGTATGTTTTTATAAAAAAATATTCATATTCAAATAAATTGAATACATATATTTTATTATTTTTTGTAATGAAATGTATATCCAATAGTGAATTATATAATGCATTAGTGATGTGAGGATTGCAAATATGACTACAAAATGAACTTCGTGTATCAATGTCAATCGGAAATTTTGAGATTTGGAGTTATGGATGTTTGTTCTTATTTTTTTTCAAGGGGTGTTTAGTCTTCCATTTTGAAGGGCTAAAAAATCACTATTTTAATTTTTTGATGTTTTATGGTTATTTTAATTTTTCATGTTTGCAATTTTGAGACTCCAATTATTTTTTAAAGTTAAGTTTAAAATTTTTTCTCATAATTTAATTGTAAGTGTATCCTTATATGTCTATATATATATATATATATATACATATAGACACACACACACACATAAATTATTTCCTTCATATTTAGTTTTAAAATTGTTTGAAACTTTACTTTTTAATTTTTTTGTGATGGAATATAATGAGATTTTAAGATTTTTTTGAAAGATCTTTAAATTTTTCAAGATCTCTAGATGGGAAAAATAAGTAAAAAATAAAATTTCAATCTCAGTCGTCTATAATTTTGAGGACTCGGTCATTATCGGTCGGTCATAAATTTATCTTAATGTATCCTATATTTAAATATTTATATTATTTATAAGTTTTATTTTATTTTATATATTTGCATTAAATCGAATGCATATATTTTTATGATTTTCATAAGTAGCATATACTGCATTTAACAATATGATTACTACATGTAAGGTTGCAAAACAGTCTGGGTGTTTCGAAATCAATCGTTGAAAAGAGCACTAATACACTCAATTCATTTTGCAGCTCTATCGATAGCAAAAAAGGGTCCCCTAAGCCCCAACCACTTATACACCATTTTATTAGAATGTATTTTGTTAAAGTGCAATATATATATTTCACTAACACATTGTATGAAAATTTAATTTTTTTTCACTTCTCAAAGAGAAAAATGATTCAAATTTATCAAAATATATATTTTACTTTTTATAATAATATATAGTTTAATGGGTGATGATATATTTTTTAAGAAAAGAATAATAATGAAGACGGTGGACAAGGCTACATACAAAGTTCATTTTCCCCGTTAAAAAATTACTTGAGAGGGCCACCCACCAGGCCTGGCCTCAAAATTTCCCCCCAGTCTGGGCCTGTTATGTACCAGGCTTCACACACTCAGAGCCAATTGTACCATTGTTCAATTAAGGCCCCGTTTGGTTGCGCGGTTGGAACATATTTCGTTTTTTAAAAAGCTGAAAAACTTAAATCGTGCAGTCAAACGGGACGGATTAATTCAGAATCAGAAGCTAGATTCCTTTTAATTTTTGCATCGAAATATGTATTTTGAAAAGCTCAGAAACATTATTTTTTGGCCGGAATCGATTTTTTTAATTGAAAATCAACTTTTTCTGTCAAACATCAACTTCTTTCAAATATTGTTTCTTGAATTAAAAAAACATTCCAATAAAAGTCAAAGTCAAAATCATCTTAAAAAGCAGTATTCTAAAAGTTACTTTTCAATATGTGTTTCCAAACGGACCCTAAATCTTGTTTCAAAATCATCACCATGCTTAAATAAAAAATAGTTGGAGTGCAAGTTGAACCCGACCTATCACCTTCTATCACCTGCCCCAAAGCGATAGAAGAAGGCATATACTATTTTTGTAAAATTTTAGGACATTTATTCTTGCAATCTCTCTTAGATATACTTGTCTAGTGGCTTATATACCTTATGAAAAATAAGTATATGAATTAAATACATAAAATTTTTTTTACGAACATTGTATAAACTAGGCTGGAGAAAGGGGGGCCACAAAAGGGTTAGCAGGAATAATTGTATCAACGCCTTGTAGCCTCATACACTGCTTGGGTGACAAAACCTTACATAGCAGCACTTTGTGCTTTAACAAACAAAAACATAGGAAAAAGTGAGTACAAGATGAGAAAACATTTTCAAACTCATTTTGTTTACTCTCAAAACAATGAATGGTGATGAAGGAACAATAGCAGTGATTACAAATTTATAACAGGATGATAAATTAGCTCCATGAGAGAAAGAGAGGAAAACAAATCAAGACCCACAAAATTTTTCTTTTAATACTCTGATGGCGACGAGCAAGACTCAGACATTGAAGATCTTGAAAGAATCGATGATTGTGTGCAATCTATCCTTCATCTTCTCCCACCTCCTTTCATTGGCACCCGTTGTCACCGTGTAAAATTTACCTGCCAATTCATAGTGGTTCAGGATTCTCAGAGGCTAAATATTATAGTCTATGTTCATAATTTTTGTAATAATCATCCATCCATATATTTGTAACAAAACAGAACCACCATTTAGCAGTTTAGAAGAGGAACCCTTAAGTTCGAGTTTACTCCCATTGATAGGATAAGATTTTTCCAGCAAATAGAATAGAAAACTTGCCTACCAAATAATCTCTGTATAAAATGTATGCAGTAAGTAGCCCATGATTAACTTGTGCATGAAGTTTGCGGTATATGGTTTCTTTCTAAAGGGACGTTGTTACACTTAGACACTTCTGTAGTTATCTAACATAGTATGTATAAAATCATTTAATGTAGTATATGATCTACTATATCAGTATGTAATCTAGCACGAAAATGTACACATTTATGCATTCAATTCATTCGAGTATGTACTTCATTTTTGTAAAAGTATGTACTTCATACAACTATGTGTTTCTTCATACAACTATATATTTTAAAAAATTCAAACCATATACGATTTGCAAAATTAACTCCAGGAATGACTAAGTAAAACATTTTCCTTTCTAAAATTCTCAAGGTAGAACTTTGGAAAACATATGCTAGAACTTCATATAAGAGCAGAAGAGACAAGTGATACATGCAAAAACTAGTTCTCAAGGTGGGAAACTGTACGCAACAGAAAATGCGGGAATGGAATATCTTTTATAGACCCCAGCATTCAAAAAGCAAATTCGGAGATCAATGGAACAGCAAGTTAAAAAAG
Organism: Acorus calamus; assembly: GCA_030737845.1. Lineage (NCBI taxonomy): Eukaryota > Viridiplantae > Streptophyta > Magnoliopsida > Acorales > Acoraceae > Acorus > Acorus calamus. Next base: position 15,763,824 of record CM060877.1, on the reverse strand, counting down.
TATATACCATTGCCAATGGAAACAGTTCCAAGACCATGGCGAATATAGTTTGGCGCCTGAGCAATGAACTCAAAAGTGTAATAAGCCTTCCCGTCCACGTCATTCTGTGTCATAATAAAATACTTTAAATGAGTTCCATTCAACAACAAATTGCCAAAATAGCAAGGTACACAAAAATGACAGTATGTGTTCAGAATAATGGGTGATTGGGTGGCAAATAAGTCCCAATTGGTACTTACGACACTTTTTGCAAAACAAGTCTCTTAATCAAGAATCGACCCTACGCAATAGTTAGTTACTAGTTACTACTATTGGATTATGAAAAAAAACTACAGCTGTGATTGGACATTTTGTAGACTTGGTGTACATCATAGTAAAGTGTTTTTATTTATTGAAGAAAATGGTGAGATTTCCCAGATTTGTTAAGATTGCTAAACATGAGTCTCCAATGACCCTTCTACTCAATAATAAATACCCCTTAAAAATAAAAAAAAAACATAAAAAAATTGACCCCTAAGATACCATGGTGATAATAGTCTATACATGCAGGTATCCAGATAAATTTGGCATTGTAAGTTGTAACTAAGAATTAATGACTGGTTGATACATATTACATAATTTATTTAACATGCATTTCTAAACCATCGAAAAACACCATGATGAGTGAAAGCCAATAACACAGTGCATGTTGAGGAAGGGTAATAAGTTGATTGTGGTTTGGTCTTCTACTCGAACTCTGTTTTTTTTAATTATTTTTTATTTTATTTTTTTTGCTCCAAAAAAAAAAGTGTTTTCGCAGAAAAAAAATCCTCTGCTTACCTTTTGAAAGGTGATATATACCTACCTATTAAGTAAATGAATCATTGAACAAATATTTTTCTATGTTATTTGGTAGAATCATATTCCAGGAAGTGAAGCTACAAGAATTTCCTATTATGACAGAATCCCCCCATATCTCAGATTTGTAACAAGATAGTAAATAGGAAATTCACATACAGAACAACAGTTGTGCAATGATTCATCCCTTCCTAGTAACACCAACACCGCTCCTTTTGTTTTATTTAATCTAAAACAATTGGAAAAAAAGGTTCCCCATCGAATCTAGACTTATCTTTCACAACACCTGAGCCATGACCCAGCTAATTGGCAACAAATTGCATAGATCATTGGGCAGTACTTCTTAAGACTCAGCTTGGAATCCATTCTCCATGTCATCACAGATTTCTCATTAAATTTATCTTCAAAATTGATCTGGACATAGGGATACCATTGTGCAGCTCCCAGCCACTATGCAGGCATGAAAAAGTCATCATGATATGGTCAATTGGATTCTAGGATTTTGAAAATGCACAAAAGAATCTTATGACTAGACACACATTTCTGCATGTCTAAATCAATTTTCATCCAATATCTTTTAAGCACATAGTGATTTAGAAAACCATTAGTCATGGCTGATCCCTTACAGTAGAAGCATTCAAGTTTGAAGCAAGCAATAAAAGGTTACACTTAATTCTTTAGAATCAATTCAAAGCTTATAAATAAAAAGTAAACTAACCTCTGCTGCCTCAACAAGCTTTGTTTTTTGAGAAGAAGGAGCCAAGACCTTTTTAATTAAAGCCTCAGCAACCTGATGAATCACGTCCTTATTAGGCGAAGCAATCAATGTTCGCTAAAATAAAGAATTCCATTGAATTATGCATTTGTGGCAGAAAAAAGTTGCAAACCTGCTGTGGAGATCCTAAGTCTCGAATGTCTTCTTTGTTGGTTGGAACCATGTTCACACTCACACTTTCTAATGGCTCAATCACATCTTTAAAAACTTTATCTTGGCCTTGGATGGCAACTTCCTAGGACATACAAATGATTCTGTTATTATCCTGGCATAACCAACATTTCACGGGCTGCAAAAGCTGGAAAAATGGAGCTGTACAAAGAAGTGAAGCAAAGATTTATATGAAAGAAGACCTGCCATCCAAATGGGTAGAGGAAAGTATATCCATCCTTCCTGTCTATGACATCCTGGAATCCTTTCTTATTCTCTGCTGCAACTGAGCCATATCAAGGGTGTTCTCTTAGAACATCCATCATTATTTCTACGAAACCACGCACTGCACAATCAGCAGGCGTGCTTTTAATGCTACTCCCGCAACAACAGACATAAGCAAAAATGATCCTTGTTTCCATTGAAAACAAATAAATATAAGTAAAAGAAAAAAAATACTTACACGATGCAGGATTTGCGTTAGACAGTGAAAGTCCAGTTGCAACCGCACCAATTGCAAGTGCTTGACGCCTTCCAGGTCTATCTGCAAATAAATTAACTAAAAGACTCTTCAACTGACTCATTCTAACTTTTACTATCCTGATTGTCATCAAATGGAATATTATGCCAAAACTAATAATCAAATATTCGAAGAGTTCAGTAATTTATTGAGAAAGGTCTGATGAGAGAAGAGGTTAACATCATTAACATAGTAAAGAGAAGGTTTACTAGATCAGCCAATTCTACACGAGTAAAGCACATCTCACTGCATTCCATGGAAGCTGTTTATCACTATCTGATTTATGAACAAAAGAATTACAGTGCCAATGTTTAGTCCATCCACATTTCTCTATAAGATTGTCATTATCAGATCATACATTCCTCAATTGCTTCTGATTACATAATACCAAAGGTAACTCTATCTCTGACAAGGTGTGTTAAATGTTTTCAAAAAAAAAAAAGGCCGAAGAAACTTGTTAATTGCCTAGCCGATGATCCTCAAAACCATATGGGGATAAGAAGTGGAACACTAGGTTTTTTATCACCTAGGATAGTGACATACTGCCGTGCTTCACAAGTCACAGCAATTGTCATCTAGCCGAATAATCCTTTCCTAGGTTGTTCCAAATTCAAGCACCCATCATACAATCTGATACCAAATGTTAAATTACAAAATAACACTTGTCCAAAATATTTGTCTTTAAAATTAAGGAATCCATGAAATTATAATCACAACTCCCAACTCCATCCAATTCACCTGTTTGGTTACAGTATGAACATTATACAGCCTGATACCAAATGTCAAGCCACTAAATAATACTTCTTAAAATTTTGAGTATGCAATTCAAGAAATGGGTGAAAATGGAATCACAACTCCTCGATTACATCAAATTCACCAATTAGGATTATCACATGAAAATAGAATTATAAATCCAAGTCACTTCAATTCACTCCTTTCAACTTCCACCTAAACGTATGGGTGTTCCAATTCCAATCAATCCTCTCAATCCAAATCTGCGGTGACAAATTTTACGTCACTGGTCAGTCCAAATGGCATAACGCGTCGGGTCTCATTCAACCAGTGTTATGTAATCCAATTCCACACATACCCAACTTTTGCTACATAGACACAACATCTAATCAAAGATAAAAACACGCTCACACACACACAAAGAACACACATAAAAATGTCACCTTGTTGGGGAGATTGAGGCGGCGATTGCTCCGACCTCACGACGAAACCGGCGACTCTGCTTGGGAGACGGCGGCGCCGTCCCACACTAATTAGTCCCTACAAATTCCAAACACACCCAAACCATTCAAATAATGAATTATAAAAAAAAAGTGGAAGGAATGGGGAGAACCTGAGACGAAGGGGAAGGAGAGGCGTTGAGGAACGGCGTGCGGTGGACCGGAGGCGCGTTTTGCAGGGATGACGTCGCCATTCACTCACAAAGGAAACCTTTCGATATAGAGAGAGAGAGACTTCTGTGTGTGTGTGTGTGTGAAATGTAGGTGCAGATAGAGAATTCAATCGTCTCCCCTTCTTTCATGTACACAAAGGAGCCTTATCTGAGAGAGCGGTTTTTATCCATTTATTAGTCCGAAGCGCGGAAGCCTCAACCGAAATGACCGTTTTGCCCATGGATGATTTGGACATGTGTTTTGCGTTGGGCTCGCCCGGATAGACTACAAGCGCTGTAACAGGCTCCGATGTGGTCTTATTTCGTTTGTCTTGTATACTCATATTATAATGAGGTTTATAACTGGTTAAAAAAAGTTTATATTTGTTTTACAAATAATATTATTTAATTCATTGTATCATATTTTTACCTTTTATAAAAGAATATATCTTATCAGTGAATAAAATACCAAACATAGGCCCCAAATCACAACCCCCATGAGGTGTCATCACGTTATTGGTTGGTTTTGTTTGTTTGTTGACTTTTGAAAAAGTGTAAAATGACAAAATATGGATATGCCCTTCATTAAAAATATATCTCATTAACCCAAATCCCATTTTTTTCTCTATTCGGTTACAAATATTTCATATTAATTTCGGTTACACCCTATTTCAAAATATAAATTTTGAAATTTTTACATAATAATTGAATTTTTTATTTCAGTTACACCAAAACTTACCTAAATTATACTAAAACTATTTAAATTATTTTTCGTTAAAATCCTTCAAACAGCAGCAAAAACATTTCCACATGTTTACATCCTTTTTTACATTTACATTAACACTATTACATTTACATTACATAAATGTTTTACATTTCATGTAATGTTTAAACAATTTTAAAACGGATCCTTATATTTTATGAAAAATATTAAACACTTATTTTGTTGTGAGTTACATTTAATAAATATTACATGAACTATTGGTTACATTTTCATAAAAACTGTTACATTTACATATATGTATCTCTAAATGTTTTATATTTCATACAATTTACCTGTAGTTCATTATTACATTTATGAATATAACAAAAATAAATCAATACACGTATACGGTTGACTGTTACATTTACGAATGTAATAAAAACGACACAGATTTAAAAAAATGAATGAAACATTTACGAATGTAATGGTAGCATCAAAGAACTATCCCATATGAAATGTAACAGTATATATAAAATCAAATACGTGGATAATGACATTCAACAACATTAAAAAAAAATCCGATTAACGTGTCTTTCAATCTGCCAATTTCATCATAATATCTCTCCAGTCCACCTCCTGAAGAACTACCGCATCAGCGACGCCAACAGCCTTCAAACCTCCCCAACACGCTTCAACGCCGCCAGCCACTACCGCCGCCACGAGCGATGAGAGATCGATTACTCGACCCACCACCGACGAAGGTGGCTCGTCTTCTTATCACCACCAGCACGAGAAACAGAGGGAGATGGAGGACTTCGAACAACTGTTCTGGGAGACATGTATCGTGGTAAGCGATCCCGACAAAATCGAATAATTTCATCCGTACTAACATCACAATTGTCCAACTTCACGAAAGCACAAGGCGTCTCCCCCCAATAGTCATCTGGTTGTCCAACCACTGCGGCCTCTAGCACCTTTGAGTGATTAAACAACACAGACTCCACCTCAATTGTGCTGATATTCTCTCCTCCAGATATTATAATATCCTTCGAACGGTCTTTAAGTTGTATATATCCATCAACATGCTTGACAGCGAGGTCCCCATATCGAAACCAACCACCAGCGAAAGCCTCCTCTGTGGGTGGTGGTGTTGATGTTGTGTGGTTGATGTTGTTTCGAATTCAATAATCGATGAGTGTTGTTGTGTGATTTTAAAATGAATTAATGAAGAAAAATTACGTGATCTTAGAATTGATGATACTCCACCATAATCGGATAAATCAAAACCGTCAAACACATTTTAAGGAAATAATCAAGTAAAAGACATAATGGGTAATGTTTTGTTGTCACCTCATGGGCCTATTTGGAGCCTGTGAAATTGAGGCTTATAAATCATTATTGATAAAATACATGACTTTTTTAAAAAAATCTATTGTAAAATGCATTGTGTAACTTTTTATGGTAGGGTACACCATCCATTTGAACCAGACGACAACAAAAGGGGCGCTGATACGATCAACCAATGTTTTAAAAATCAAAATGCCTATTAAACTAAAAAAAGAACAAATTAATGGTTATTGATTCAATTCATTGGGTTAAATCGAATTTGAAAGGTGACAATATCATGATATGAGAATATACTAATTTTTACTGCTAAGTAAATAAATTTTAAAAAAAATATAAAATATAAATTTTATTTTTAACATAAATATGCTACATAAGCTTTTATTTAACATCATAACATGATTTTATTATATAAAAATTATTTTTTTTAATGAGATTTAATATTTAACAAGTAGATAATCATAATTTCTATAAATAAACTTATTTAATCAACCTACAATCGGTTCTCAAAAAATTATTGGTTCATCTAGTGAATTATTTTATTTTACAAGTTTTTATACTATCGAGTTTTGAGGGTAAATTAAACCAAAATTCATATTGGTTGAAGGTTTAACAAATTCAACCACCCAAAATAGGTCTAATTTTAAAATACTGCATTTACAAATAATGTTAGGGATACCCTTTATGCTAATGTCACGTAAAAATGCATGCATTTAAATCATTTGAGTATGTACCTCATTTTATTGATAAAAATATATTCTTTATTCGATACTTCTATATTTTAAAAAGATTCAAAATGTGTTATGACAATAAAGTTCTTTATTTAATAAGCAAAGATTTTATGGAATTTATTGAAACATATAGTTATTTTTTTTTATTAATGTAGTTTTAAAATAATTATCTTTTTTGAAAAACTAATGCATTTAAGATTATAAAAAAAAATGGTACCTATTTTTGTCTAAAGGGCGTTTATACACTCAATCTTAACACAATATATATTTTACTATGTGAATATATGCTTTATATGCTTTATTATAAAATTTTTAAAAATAAATCAATTCATATCATCTTTAGTTTTATATAAAACATATTTCATTAACCAAATATGTATTTCAAAGAAAAATTTAAAATGTGTAATTATAAATAATGCTAAAAAAAACTGAGCGGTAGTATGTATTTTCCCCTATTGTTCCAACAAAACACAATTTTATTGGGCACAAGAGCCCTTGTAAAGTCCCTACGTTAAAACAACCCACTTATTAGTAGGGGTGCAACTCGGGCGGGTTGGGTCGGGTTCGGGTCAGGTTCGACTTTAACCCGCATTGCAGAGAGCCCAACCCAAACCCAACCTCAACCCGAAGGGTTCAACCCGAACCCGACCTCAACCCACAGGTTCGGGTTGAATTCGGGTTCAGTCGGGTTCGGGTTGAATTCGGGCTCAAGTCAGGTTTGGGTCGGGTCGGGTTCGAGTTTAACACCTAAAATATCATAAAAATATTTAATAAACAACACAACAAACTCTAATTAATTATTAATTAAACCTTATATACAAATAATTAAAAGTGAATATCTATAATAAATTATTTCGAACACAACAAACATAGTGATGCTCTAATTTGTGTAATTGTTTATTGTGTTTTAGGAATTTAGGGTTTTAGATATAGGTATGTTGTTATGACAGCATAACATTTGTTAATCTGGGAGTCGGGTTCAGGTTGAGCCCGCGGGTTGAACCCCCCAATCCGAACCCCAAATTGGGTTCGGGTTAGTTCGGGTTCGGGTCGGGTTAAACCCGACAGAAAAAAATCCCAACCCAAACCTGCCTATGAACCGGGTTAAATCGGGTTGGGTCAGGTTCAACCCGCCCAAGTTGCACCCCTACTTATTAGCCCGAATGGACTGATTTTTACTGTTCATTGACATACTCAAATCTTGTTCATACCTCGGTTTACAGTTCGAGACAATCCTTTAATCGACTATACACTTTATCAGGAGAGTCAATACTATTTTAGTATAATATATATTTCGTAAGTATACTCGATTAATTTTTTTTATTTTATCTAAAAATAAAAACATATTGATTAATCTAGATATACACATAATACCATGTATGATAATATACATTAATAAAATTAAAACGTTGAGAGATGACAGACAATCCTAGTAACGAAACTGGACATACCAATTTTCAAACTTCGGTGAAGACACGTTCAAATCTAGCCCGGCCCAACAGAACATGGAATGACTGCGAAATCGGGCTCTTTTTGAATGGCATCCAAACCATTTAGGGGGAACCTCCTTCGGAAGGTTGAAAAGCTCATCTTCACCTAAATTGTTGTTTGAATTTGTCTGGTTCCTTTTCTATGTGGCTCCAAATCCAATAGAGATAAAGCAGCCATATCTAAAAGTTTGAGGCTGCTACTCTCTCAAGAGTCCCACCCAAACACAATTGTAAAAAAAAGAAGAGTACAATCAATGGAAGACTATAAAATGTGGATTTCTCTCAATTCCAAACCTTCTGTCCTCTTTTTAGAGTCTCTGTTCCATGGATTGCCTTCTTTTGGGTCAACCCATCCTTCCCCACACAGTGATCATCTCATCAAGGTATGTGAACATCAAAAGAAACTTTGGGTGTGTTTAAAATTTCATCTTTTCCGTGATATGTGTGTGTTTTTTTTGTATTGATTCTTCTCTATTTAAGCTACCAAAGAAACTTCACTTGTTTGCATGGTGTTGGGTATGGGTTGAGGCGAAGGGGGTCGTTGAGCTATGGATGTTTTGCGGTCGGTGGAGATGAAATTGGAGGTGGGGAAGTGATTGATGGAGGGACTATGAAGGGGAAGGATAATGGGTCTCTTTTTGATGGGTCTGTTGATCAGTCTGTTGTTTCTTCTTTTGGGACTTTGGATGCTGAGATTACTACAGATACCGTTGGTTTCTTTGTTAGTGATATGGATGGCGATCCTGACTGCCCGTCTGACGGGTTCTCCTCCATTGATTGGGGGGTCGATGCGCTGCGACAAGGAAAGGTTGATTCTTTACTTCTCAATTCCTTGTATTCAATTAATTTCTTGGTGATTTGTATGCATAGTTTGGGCATAAAAAATGATCTGCATGAAATTTGATTGGCGTGGTTTCAAAGAATAAAAAGATGTATTTTTGACAACCCAATGTGGATTTTCAGTGGTTGTTAAGGGAGAGTGGATCAAATAATTTTTGTCATCCGTATCTTATACATTTTGATGATTTAGTTCATTGAGCCGGTTCTCATGTGTTCAATCACATGAGATTCCCTTTTTAAACATCTTAGCAGTGATGTATTTGTAAAATTTCCTAACAGATGCGATAACATGAGATATGGCTGGACATATTGTCTTATTGTAATTCATGTTCAGAATTTGCAAAATTCTAATCAATTGGGTGTTGGGTATGCTCATAACTATTCTTCAATTCTCCAGTTTGTGATTGCAGTAGACGATGACAATGGCAATGGTGGTGGGGATCTTATCATGGCGGCATTGCTTGTGAACATGAATGCTGTTGCTTTTATGATCAAGCATGGTTTCTGGGATAGTTTCCGTAGGCATGTTAGAAGAGGATGTGGAGAGACTGAGGCTTCCTATGATGTCTCTTATCAGTGACATTGAAGATTTGTCTTCTTCAGCTTCCACAGTAACAGTGGTATGTGTGGATTCATATTTCATGAATTGGTCATTTTTAATAGGTGGACCTGTTGTCTTATAGTAATTTATGGATGCTTTTTTTGACATTGCTAGGATGCAAAAACAGTCACATCTACTGGAGTGTCAGCCGCAGACAGGGCTAATACAATTCTTGCGCTTTCATCACCTGATTCCAAACCGGAGGATTTTAAAAGACCAGGCCATGCATTTCCTCTAAAATACAGAAATGGTGGTGTTCTGAAGAGAGCTGGTCATACTGAGGCTTCGGTTGATTTAGTTACTTTGGCTGGGCTTCGTCCTGTATCTATTTTATCTACCATTGTCGATCCAGATGATGGATCCATTGCATGTTTGCCCCAGCTAAAAAAGATTGCTGAGGAAAATGGATTGCCTATCATCTCCATTACAGATCTTATTAGGTGAGCTTGTTGTAATGATAAATGTCAGATTAAACATTGTTTCCTAACATCCATATGCATTCTGTTGGCAGATACAGAAGGAAGAGGGAGAAATTAGTCAAGCGGACAGCCGTTTCCCGTCTACCAACAAAGTGGGGCATATTTCAAGTGTATAGCTACCGTACAAAGTTAGACGGAACAGAACACATAGCTGTAGTAAAGGTACATACATGATACTTGCTTTGTATACAGAACATATAGCTGTAGTAAAGGTATATATATGAAACTTGCTTTGTTTATCTATTTAATCGTAAGTTTTAATTAGTATATTTCCTTTTGCTAGTGTGGATGTCTATGTTATCATATCATTTTATCTTACTTGTGTGTATTCAATTTCATCATCTTTTGACTTTCATGATTGTCACTCAAATTTCATCTATCGTCAGAAAATTTAGCCAGAACTTCATCTCTTGCCTTCATATCATACTCATTAAACACGTATGTATGGATTCAGCTTGATATAATATGGGCCAAACCAATCGAAAATCCCTTAACTATAACTTAATAGACAGTAATCACATCATTTTTTTACTTGTGGGTGATATCACATTTTCATTAACACAAGCATTATTTTCTTCAGATTACTTGTTAATTCTCATCTACAACCTGATTCAATTAGATGATGAATAATTGCAGGGAGATATTGGAGACGGACAGGATGTCCTTGTAAGAGTGCACTCTGAATGTCTGACCGGAGATATTTTGGGATCTGCTCGGTGTGATTGTGGAAACCAATTAGCTTTAGCATTACAACTGATCGAACAGGCTGGTAGAGGAGTGCTTGTCTACCTTCGTGGTCACGAAGGAAGGGGTATCGGCTTAGGTCACAAACTACGCGCATACAATTTGCAAGATGAAGGACATGACACAGTTGAAGCTAATTTAGAACTTGGGCTGGCTGTTGATGCTCATGAGTATGATGGCATAGGAGCTCAGGTTAGCTAGCCTTTTCATTTGTTATTATTGTTTCAACTCAGATGCCGACACAATACCTTCAAATTCTCATAAACTGATTGGATTCTTTCGTATTAACTGAACAGATGCTGCGAGACATAGGAGTGTGAACAATGCGCCTGATGACTAACAATCCATCCAAGTTTATTGGTCTGAAGGGCTATGGTCTGGCCATTGTTGGGCACGTTCCCGTTATATCTCCTATAACGGAGGACAACAGGAGATACTTGGAGACGAAGCGAACAAAGATGGGTCATGTTTATGGTTCAGATTTGCCAGGTTTCTTACCTGGAATCCCTGGTCCAGATTTATCTAGTACTGATAGAAACAAAGAGAACTAATTTGGCAGGGAAGCTTTGGTTCTTGAAGCACGTACAAGTAGCTGATTTATTCATTTCATACCAATTTAACACTTTACCCGGATCATGGAAATTTAGTTTTTCAATTTGAGAAATTATGAAATGAACAACAGCATCTGCCAATTGTGAATATACATAGCCATTGGAGATTGATTTGAGTCAAACATCTTGGATCACTGCAGTTTGTAACTACAATGAAGTCTTGATTTTAAATGAAATCATCAGTGAAGAGAGTTTCAACGCTAACAGACACTAGTTTCTGTTACAAGTGCACATATTCAGGGTCAAATACCAAACAAAAAAAAAAGTCGTTTTAACCCCACTTTCACTGTAGGCCCGCATTACTTCTTTGGGGCCAGAGCACCCACCCAGGAGGGTCCCAGATTCCACAAATAATTTTTTTTTGTAGAAGTACTTCAGGTCCTCCTGGAGGGAGACTTTGTTTTGGTCAGGTTGGATGTAAGTTGCCACTGAAGCTCTCCAAGCTTTCATAGAGCTCTCTCAAGCTTCCACCCATGCATTCTTTAGGGAGAGCCTCACCACTGACCCAACTGGAACTGGAAGGGAAAGTAGGCTGAATAAGAAGTCCACCACTTCTTTGATTTGTTGGAACTTGGAAGTGTTGTCCACTAGAAGCTTCAGGCTGTTCTTGGTGGCCATGGTGGATGTAATTATTGTCTGAGAAGGGTTAGGACGCTCTAATAAAGCACATCGGAATGTGCGACATAGTAGGGAAATCAAAATGTTCAAGAGAAGCTGAATTATGTATAATGCTATATGTGTGGTCCTCATGCCGAGAAGATTCTGTAACTCAGAGAATCGAACCTGATAACCAGTTAGCCAAATTGATGGAGATTCTCTAATCTTATGTCTGGAAACAAATGAATTCAAGGATTTTCTTTCAGATTTCCACACACCAAATTGGGAGATCCTCTCTTGCAACTGCGCATGACCAATTTCGGATGTATCCATTAAAGGGTCACTCTCTCCTCAACTATAAAACTGTCAAGAAATTTTAACATCCAAATAAGGGAGAAAACAGAGTATATCTGGCATAAGCTACTCTCTTTCCAAATATAGAGTCCATTTTTATTTTACTTTAATTTAACTGAGGGACAATAATTCATCATTCATCATCAATTTGTTGGAGCTTCAAACATAGCAGCGGGTCTTCAAATCAGTTCCAGTTTGGGAATTCAGAGAATCTTGAAACACTCAAAAGGTGATCATTGCTAGGATTCAAGATAGAGGGGATCCTCCTTCCAAACTTTGAACTATGAGACTTGAAATTGTTTAGATGATACTTGTTTTAGCCTCACGTAAATGTATATCTACCATAGTTTGACAGATCCCTATATATTCAATCTCTTAATAAATTTATTAAATTTCATTACCAACAAATTAAAAAGCAATTATATACAAACTTTCTTTTTTATATTTATATTCACATGTAATAACCACTATAACCATTCAAACTCCTCAACCTTAGGAGGCAAAAAAAGGTTCACTGCATTTGATTTAACATGTTTCACCCTACAGAGTTGAAACAAAAAAGACTCTTATAACACAACCATGTCTTTATCACACAAAATAACACACAACACGAGCATTGCTCCATGCAATCAAGGTTAGAAGCCACCCAAAAAAAAGAAAAAGAAGAAAATTAACGCCCATTCTAGCTCCACATGAGCATCATTTCTTGTTAACAAGGAAGACATCAGTCAGAACCGTCTTCGATTGCAAGGACACCCTCAACAACTTCAATCCCTAACACATACAAATTGACAATAATATAAATTAGTAGAAGTCCATGCAAATAAAAATCTACGTGAATGTGTGTGTGTGTGTGTGTAAATGTTACCTCATCCATGCCCAATTTGACCACCGTCTCTTGTAGAGAACCGACTTACTTAACATTGAACTTGTTCAGGAGGGTGATGATTGAAATTGTCGACAGGGGCATGATAGAAAGATCATCCATCACCATATAAGTTACCACCTCTTTCACAAGACATCCGCTCCTTTCTATCACTACATTCGAACTATTGCCAATGTATGTCAGCTGATATATCATCTGGGATCGGCAGCTAGGACATGGAGTTCCATAAACATCTGTGTAGTACATTCCCGAGCAGGTAGAACCATTACGGTGACAGTTGTACCAAGGCTTCGGTACACAAGAAGAAGATCCATCTTGAATGAGGAGAGTGTTTGATTTAGCCGATGAAGCGAATACAGGAGGGTTCAGGAAAGTCGCTTTGTTTTGGCCAGGTCGGATGTAATTGTCACTCAAGCTCTCCAAGCTCCCATAGAGCTCTCCCAAGCTTCCAATCATGCTCTTCTTTGAGAGGAGCTTCACGACTGATCCAACTGGAAAGGCGAGTAGTCCAAAGAAGAAGTCCACCATTTCTTTACCTGCTTCAGCGAACAACACTTTGTTGGACCTGGTGTCCACAAATAACTTCAGGGTATGCGTCTTGGTGGCCATGATGGGTGTAATTGACTGGTTGATTAGGTGTCTAGCTCTTAAGCAATTTATAGATGGTAATAGGAGACAATATTACTTTCTCTTGATCTGTTACAATTCTCGAAATGGTGAAGGTTTTAATGTTGGCGCATGGGAAACCTAAATAATCATCCTCAATAACAAGGTGAATTATTAAGGTAATTAATGAAATATTATTAAAGTTGATTGAATTCTGTGAATTATGAGTGGAGGAAGGTATCACGGATGGATTTTGATTAGGTGATGGGAAGCGTAAGTGGTTTTTCTCATTGATGATTTTGAGTAACGCGCGGTCCCTCTTTAACTTAATTCATCACCTCAGAGTCCCCAAACCTCCCAACCTCTTTCCGATGGGCACTTTGTCCCAACATACAAGATGTGCCTTTTTGTGATCCCCATTGTCCCGACACACAAGATGTGCCTTCTTGGCCTGCGATTGAAATGGCGCACAGGTGGAGATGGATCAAAGAGAGAGAAATAGTTTTAAATGGGTCGGGGTGGTTTTACACAATAGTATTTAATAAAAGGTGGTTTTATAGGTTTCAAAATATTAATCGGGTGGCTTTCCTATCAGGGTGGTTTTTTATTAAATGGGGGTTTAAATAATTGTGCCCCTGAAAAGTTGTCTTAATACATGAACAATATTATATATATAGTACTAAGATATAAAGTGGAAGGAAGTGTACTAATTAGACGGGAACAATATGTTATGAAAGAGTGGGTGACCGAGATTAGAATTTAACTCTATATCTTTAAGACAAATTTCACCCCGTAGTGGTGTAAACGGCTTTGATTGGCAAACGTCTCCCAAGATGCAACGGTCGATCTCTAGTGTTAGAAGCAGTACGAACCACAGGACTAGCAAAACAACTGTACTTTGCGAACTCTCTCTTGTGGACAGACAAACTGAATGCAGATGCATCGAACTGGATGAACTCAATGCAGACGAAGATGTCCAGACTGACTGCATTCGAATACATATTGCAGACCTAGGGGTTGTTTAAATAACTAAGGATTGGTGGTTCCTGTGGCTGTTCAAGTTACCCATCGACAAAGGGAGTTATTTCAGTTATTCTATTGCAACACTTCAGCCCGAAGAGCCCTTTCAGAAACTGTGTATAAACGGTGTTGGAAAAGGAAAAAGAAAAAACAATTAAATAACTTTTGACCAAAAATATTATTTACGCTCGACCAAACCGGACCAAGAGTGCACGTGTTTGTTTTTGGGCCAAACCCATTATGATATAGGTCTTCCATCTTCCGCAAAAGTGGGAGACTTTTGGGGCTCAAGTTAGGAGTCCTACTCTCATTATATAAACACACAAAAACTTTTTTCAACAACCGATGTGGAACTAAAACATTTTCCCCTTAATCATCAACTATCCTCTCCATGTTTTTGGGATTACTTTGGACTCAATTTTTTTTATTCACCTGCAAAACGATTTTAAGAAAGTAAATATACTACGTTCATCACCTCAATGAGAGGAACACAATCTTAACGTGTTTCCACTATCATTAAGTAGTGGATCACAAAAAATGATTTTGTCCTAAAGATTGTTTGGTCAAAACCAAGTTTCCAACACTTATTTACTTCAGCAAATCTACGAATATGTCTCTAAACAATTAGTTGATTGGAAACATGTAAGCAATTCATAAATATGGGTTTGTTCATCTCTTTTGCTCTGCATCAAATGTCTCTTAACTTGATTAGTTAGATCATTTACCCAAGGAATAATGAATGAGGATGCTATCTCTATCTCTGTTTAAAAGTTAACATATGACCTTCTTGAACTTGTGGCCTCCAATTTGCTAGATTGCTGACATCATTAGCTTACCATCATTGCGTAATTAGTGTATCTGCAATTTACATGATACATCATTAATTATATCTGCAACACTGCTATGCTAGTAAAAAAAATTCTTCTCTCTGATGAATGCTCACTCACTAGCTGCCCTTTATTTGGCACATATCTATGCAGCAAGGCACAAGTGCCATGAATGGTCCAAGTCATCAGGAACTTATTGGGAAATCTGTCATCGAATATTATTAATATTATTATTATTATTATTTAATATTTTTGCATCCTCGTACATACATACACCCTTCCTATTTTTTTTTTTCATATTCCAGGAGTTCCATATACAGGAACAGAGACAATGCACCCCAAGTCTAGTATGAACTTGCCCATCTTGCACAATTTGAACAGCAGTTCTTTTCCATGTTTATTTTCTTGTTTCTTTCAATTTCCATGGATCTTGGTGGGTTCGTCGTGTTTTCTGTTAAATCACCAGCTCGGTTGTAGCCATCGGCGGCCCCACATGTATTGTGATGGGGGTGTCAATTGACCCATCACAATATGTGTCCATCAAATTTTTTTTTTTAAAAAAAAATCTAAACTAATACTGTCGGCACGGTAACCCAGTTCACTGGTTATCCCACCACTCCATCAGCCCACCACCCTTTTTGGATATTTTAATGGTTTATTTTTTGATAGCTGATACACTCAATCCGTTTTGTAGTCTCATATACTATGATAACGTAGTATATATTGTGATATCTAGTGTATGAAGCAAAAACAATTATCATTTTTTCAAAGCGTAAAAATGTACTAATGTATTTCAATATCTACTTCATTTCTTATAACTATATGTACTTCAATGGAAAAGTGTATGTTTTTTTTAAATGGGTGTGGATTGCAATTGGGGTTGCAATGGGGCTCGACATATCATTTTCTTCATTTTTTTTATTAATATAAATTGTTTTTCTATTTTCAAATTTTTTTTTTATGTTTTCGATAAATATATAGTAATAGTAGATTTTTTTAAAATTTTATAGAATTCAATTTTTTAAATGTCACCATTTATAAAAATTTAGACAGCCCTTAGCATATTAATATTTTGACTGTTCTTCCACGGTTTGTGAATGGTCTTTCAATCTGCCATGTTTATTTCATGTATGCAATTGAAGTCTACACTGTTTTCCAGATAATCTCACCATTTCTTGCTGTAGCTTTCATTTTTTTTGTTAATGTTAAATGTTTTTTTTTCCTTCCATTGAATATCCGAAAGTCATATAGGCCTGTTTGATTTGTATCAGTTTGGAATGAAAATTGATTCCATGTAGATTAACAAAAAAGTGTATAAAATTCAATGTTTGGTTGGTGGTAATCTTGATGGTAATTGTGGGGTCCCACTGAAATTAAAATCCATGCATGTGAAAAAATATGGTGGAATTAGATTCTCACCCTTTGTGGTGATAATATCAAATTCTATCAAGAATAATAAATTAGATTACTATTATACCATTTATAAATTAATAAATTTACTATGTACATTCATTCTAAAATAAATTGCCTCCTCTTTTTTTTTACCCACCACCCATATAATGAGTTTATATTGTCATTTTGATTTTTTAACTAAAAGATTCTGATATAATATTTATATGTGATGTGAAAAATCTTATGTGTATTATATATTAATTTATGTTTTAAATTCAGTTTTTATTTTTGTAAATGGATTTAAATATTATTATAATTGATATAATATGTGATGTGTGATGTAGATTTAGGCTTAAAGCAATACATTAAATATTTATAAAAATATTTATAAAAAAATTACTCTTTTTTATTATTATTTTGATATGAGTAAAGAAATAAATTTTGCAAGTATATATATGATAGTAAGGATATTTTAAACATTTAAATCAATTTCCTTACCATTTACTATCTATGAACCAAACACTGGAAAATGATTCCTTAGAGAAATCCATTGCAAACTAAACAGTCTGATGAAATCAAAATTCTTGGTAAAATAATTCATTGTAAATTGATTCTTAGTAAAGTAATTCCACAAAAATAAATGACACAAACTAAAGAGGGCTATATTGTCAGCATTTTATTATTCCTGTTCTATTTTCAGTAACTATTTATTGCACACTTGTCAGATGCGATTTAAAAAAGATTATTTATGATTATTGTATTGTTTTGATTTTAATAATTAAAAACGTATTTTGCAGGACTTAATTGTGATGAGAGATAGAAATGAACATAAAAATAATAGATTTTATACATAAATCAAATTACATGACCCATTAATTGTCAAACTGTAGAATTTATAAATGTAACTACACAACATTGGAATCATAATCGTACAACTTATTAATCAAATTGATTAACATAAGAGTTGAACTGTACAACCTATTAATTGTACTGCATAACCTAGTAATGACTGCAAACAACCTATAAATTGAAATGGATAACTTGGTAATGAAATTGCACAATTATATATATATATGTCATTTCATGTGTATTAAGTATTTCAGAATATTATACAAGGCTATAATTGGTTATAGATGCATAAACCATTCATGAGGACTATTTTAGGAAGAAAAAAAAAACTTAAATACGTTTGAAAATTTTTTTTGGCAAATTCTTTAAAAAAAATATTACAGACTATAGAAAGAAAATCAGAAAATTTAGAAACCCAGTTTTTGGTTTTGTTAGCCCACGGGGGGGGGGGGGTTGTTTGAGCAGGCCCACCCTGAGTGTAGGCTCAATTGGCAGCTGCCTAGTCCCCACCCAGGGAAGGGCTCCAGAAAGTGCTACTTCTGTAGTTTTATTTTATGGGCCTCCCCTGACCCACTACAAATTATAGTTATTTTAGCCCATTCAACGCCTCATCCAATGATAAAAATGCAATAACGAAAGAATGCAATCAATCACAACCATCTAATGGTCATAAAAAATTATACATAAGTAAAATTTTAAAATCTCATATGAAATGTCAATAGTCACCCTCTCTAACATTTTTTTATATCCTCCCTAGGGTTTCTCATAACCCCTCTCTTTCTTTCACTCTTTCAAATTTCAATTATTCTAAAGTCAAAATAGCAAAATTTAAATATTTTACAATAAATTAATCTCCATTATACTTAACCCCTTGTTGAATCTTAGTTTTGTTTAATTTTTTTCCTTGAATATATGCATTTTTATAACTATATTCACATATTTTTACTAATCAGATATGAAATTATGTTTTGAGATGATAAATTGAAAATTCCTAATTAGAAGAAAGAAAATCTTCCGATCATGTTCTTTTATAAAATAATCCTTGAGGTATAATGTTTTTTTTAGTAAGACTTTTTGAGGTACAATTTATTAAGTTATATTTAAATAAAATGAATGTTTTTTTGATAATAGGGTTCTATTTTAAAAGGTTATCCACACTCCACCCAAAATTTTAAACCCAAAATTTTAAATTTCAAGGTCGATCCTGCGGTGGAGAATATGAAAAGGGAGACGTTTTGGTGGTTTTTTTTTTAGTCCACGTGAACCACACGGGGGGAGAACAAAGTTTTTTTTTTTTGGTTTTGTTAGTCCACGTGAACCACACACTCACACCCACCTGACGTGGACCTTGGGTCATATTTTGTTGTTAGGTTTATAGGTATATATATATATATATATATATATATATATATATATATATATATATATATATATATATATATGATAGTAAGGATATTTTAAACATTTAAATCAATTTCCTTACCATTTTCTATCTATGAACCAAACACTGGAAAATGATTCCTTAGAGAAATCCATTGCGAACTAAACAGTCTGATGAAATCAAAATTCTTGGTAAAATAATTCATTGTAAATTGATTCTTAGTAAAGTAATTCCACAAAAATAAATGACACAAACTAAAGAGGGCTATATTGTCAGCATTTTATTATTCCTGTTCTATTTTCAGTAACTATTTATTGCACACATGTCAGATGCGATTTAAAAAAGATTATTTATGATTATTGTATTGTTTTGATTTTAATAATTAAAAACGTATTTTGACGGACTTAATTGTGATGAGAGATAGAAATGAACATAAAAATAATAGATTTTATACATAAATCAAATTACATGACCCATTAATTGTCAAACTGTAGAATTTATAAATGTAACTACACAACATTGGAATCACAATCGTACAACTTATTAATCAAATTGATTAACATAAGAGTTGAACTGTACAACCTATTAATTGTACTGCATAACCTAGTAATGACTGCAAACAACCTATAAATTGAAATGGATAACTTGGTAATGAAATTGCACAATTATATATATATATATATGTCATTTCATATGTATTAAGTATTTCAGAATATTATACAAGGCTATAATTGGTTATAGATGCATAAACCATTCATGAGGACTATTTTAGGAAGAAAAAAAAAAACTTAAATACGTTTGGAATTTTTTTTTGGCAAATTCTTTAAAAAAAATATTACAGACTATAGAAAGAAAATCAGAAAATTTAGAAACCCATTTTTTGGTTTTGTTAGCCCACGGGGGGGGGGGGGGGGGTTGTTTGAGCAGGTCCACCCTGAGTGTAGGCTCAATTGGCAGCTGCCTAGTCCCCACCCAGGGAAGGGCTCCAGAAAGTGCTACTTCTGTAGTTTTATTTTATGGGCCTCCCCTGACCCACTACAAATTATAGTTATTTTAGCCCATTCAACGCCTCATCCAATGATAAAAATGCAATAACGAAAGAATGCAATCAATCACAACCATCTAATGGTCATAAAAAATTATACATAAGTAAAATTTTAAAATTTCATATGAAATGTCAATAGTCACCCTCCCTAACATTTTTTTATATCCTCCCTAGGGTTTCTCATAACCCCTCTCTTTCTTTCACTCTTTCAAATTTCAATTATTCTAAAGTCAAAATAGCAAAATTTAAATATTTTACAATAAATTAATCTCCATTATACTTAACCCCTTGTTGAATCTTAGTTTTGTTTAATTTTTTTCCTTGGATATATGCATTTTTATAATTATATTCATATATTTTTACTAATCAGATATGAAATTATGTTTTGAGATGATAAATTGAAAATTCCTAATTAGAAGAAAGAAAATCTTCCGTTCATGTTCTTTTATAAAATAATCCTTGAGGTATAATGTTTTTTTTAGTAAGACTTTTTGAGGTACAATTTATTAAGTTATATTTAAATAAAATGAATGTTTTTTTGATAATAGGGTTCTATTTTAAAAGGTTATCCACACTCCACCCAAAATTTTAAACCCAAAATTTTAAATTTCAAGGTCGATCCTGCGGTGAAGAATATGAAAAGGGAGACGTTTTGGTGGTTTTTTTTTAGTCCACGTGAACCACACGGGGGGAGAACAAAGTTTTTTTTTTTTTTTGGTTTTGTTAGTCCACGTGAACCACACACTCACACCCACTTGACGTGGACCTTGGGTCATATTTTGTTGTTAGGTATATAGGTTCTATTCTAATCAGCATGACCCGCCAACTTACAGAAGTTGACGTGAAGGTATGTTTCAAAGATTTTCTTCACGTGAATTAATTTGGTAAATAAAAACTTATATTGTGTTGTGTTTGAAAACACATTTAAAAAATAAGATTTGAATAAAGTGATTTAAATAGATTTTGATTATGAAAAACGTATTTTTTGCATTTGAAAAAAAATAATCTTTTTGCACTAAAAACTATAAGTAACTTTTAATTAAGTCAGCTTTCTAAAACCCATTTGGTAATACGATTGAGTTTTCTGCTTAATTAAAAGCAGAATTAGTCTCCAATCGTGTTACCAAACAGACCCTAAGTAATTACACGTATGGGCCATGATCAGAATCTATTTACTGAATCTCGGTCATGGAAATTAAGGATGTGTTTGTGCATTATGAAAAGTGATGGAAAGTGAGGAAAAATAAAAATTTTCTCTTTAACCATAAAAAAGCTAGTATTTATGTAAAACAAGGAAAATATAAAATCTTTCATCACTTTTCCTCTCCTATTTTATCTTATTAGAAAAAGTGAAAAAAATATTTCCTTTCCCCATATGTGAGAATTGGATTATAAGTGATGGAAATTTTTTCCACAATATGCACAAACACCATGAAAGTTGGTTAAAAAGAAAATATTTTATTTTTCACCACTTTCCCTTTAACCCAAACTCCCTCACTTTTTTTTTCCTTTAAATTTATACACAAACAAACCCTAATTTATTCCTAATCACCCGCCACCCATTAGTACTAGTACTCTTTCAAGGCAATACTCTTCCAGCACCATCAGTACTCTTTTTCAAAGCCGCCAGGCTCTTCCACTACTAAACATGATCATCTCCAAGTAAGCCTGTCAATCGGACGGATACGGATCAGATATGTTAATATCCATATCCTAACTTTCAGATTCGGATACAGATATTAATTTTCGGATTTGGATCCCGTGGGATACGGATCAGATAAGGATATTTTTCAGATAATTGACATGTTTGAATATTAAGATTAACTTAGATAATCAAGTGATATTTTAAAGAAATGTCAATATTAAAATTAAGATTAAAATTAAGATTTTAAGGTTTATTCTCTATTTCAGATATTATAAATTGAAAATTTAATAGTATTACAATATATTATTATTGTGTTTAATCATACAAAATAACAATATAGGTAATATATAAGACAAATATATATATTTTTATAATATATGTCGGATATGGATATTTTTCGGATCAGATAGACTGATATCCATATCCGCACTCTGGATCTTCAAATATCAGGTATTTCTAATTTTTTAGATACGAATTCAGATCGAATTCAGATTTTTTTTTGAATAATTGACAAGCTTATATCCAAGTACTCCTCCTCGGGCACCAAACTGATCAATCTCCGGTCACAGCCCATTAGCAGAAGCATCTCATCATAATCTCTTCTCATGATAATACCGCAATATTCATTTCGACAACGAAGACCATCAGTACTACTGGTAGTACATTATTATTATCCTCATAACGGCAAACAGCAGCAAGGAACTAAGAGTAATTCCATATTTTTCTGTCAATTCTACTTCAATGACACGCGAGGATGACATTTTTCAATGAGATGACAACATATAAACACATTCTTGTATTATAAAAGGGTGATTGTGCATTTTTACAAAGTTACGGGCCATATACTTCACATTATTCATATTCATTTAATAGTCATATGTGCACCACAATGTGTTCTTGTATCTGTTCAGCTATTCGTTTATCACTATCTTGAAAACCCTCCATATAACAAGCAAATATTCTTGAAGTAATTTCACTGGTATGCCTATTCTTGTCATAGGTATGTTTTTTAATACTAAATCCTATTTCCTTCCTTATTCATTATAAAATTCGCATGCAGCGTGTTCAGAATCAAATATCATGTTACATGTAGATTTTCATGAATCATCCATTGATCTGAAAAAAAAACTACAAAAATCTCTCATGACTTAAAAAATAAATACATAAATACAATATACAAACATAATCTATTTTATCTTAAATACAAAATTACAATCGCATTTGATATTAAAAGATCAAAAATAAAATATTTTTTAGAATCCTTAAGATTAGTAGTATTAAGAATAAGATTCATAAAATACCTAAGATATAAATACATACAAAATAGAAACAAGACTATCTCATCTTAAATACAAAATTACAGTCACATTTCACATTTAAAAAGATGGATTCGAAATAAAAGGATCAGAAAATATTTATTTTGATTATAAGATTTATAGATTTAAACATAAAATTTATAATACCTTGAATAGATGAAAAAGACTTTTTGGCTTGAACAGTAGAAAAAAACACAATTTTCTTGGAAGACTGTAATTTTGGAAGAAAAAGTGGCTCTCAAGGACTAAATAAAAAAAAAAGTATGAAATAAAAATAATAAAAATGTTTAAATGAAAATAACGTGGGGTCAAAGTGACCCCAAAAATTGGTTTGTCAGTTGTCGGCTGGGAAAAAAACAACAAACGTGGGACCCACAGGGAAATTAAACCTCAGAGCATCTCTAATGTACATGTTAACTCACTAGTTAGTGTCATATTTTTATAAAAGATGTAAAAATGGTGCTCCAATGGAAGTTTTAAGGATATGTTAAATGTGGGTCCCACCGTCATATGTTAGTTTTCATGTTAATTTTAGCTAGTGCTTTAGCCAACCAAATATGAGTCCCACCATTTAAAATATTCAAAAAAATATTATTTTGGGTGGGTGGAGAGCTTTGAGTGGGTGGAGAGATGAACCTACTATTGTTTTAACTAGTTATTTAGCTAGTCCATTGGAGCAACAAACACCAACTAAATGAGAATATAGTAAATAGGGGTCTAGTTGATGGATAAAATGCTGACATGTCACTTTAACATCTTAGTTAGTTAACATGTCCATTGAAGATACTCTCATCGTGTTTTTTAGGGAAAAATTGATACAACTCCCTGTAAACATTATTAAATCGGTTTTAGTCCCTGCAAAGTCATTTAATTATCACAGGTACTTGTAAAATATACGTGGTTAACCGATGTAGTCCCTTGGTTCATAATCTGTTAGTTTCCAAGGAATATTCGTACGAATATTCCGTCTAGTAACAGTAGTTTATCAATTCAACGTTCAATCCAACCCCTACAATTTTAAAAAAAATCCTATTTAGTTCCTGAATAGACGAATATACCCTTGCCTTATCTGGGAATGACCACCACTCACACACGATTCTGTCTCACACACTCTCACTCTGGACACGTGTTCTGGAGAGGGTGACCGCACAGTCCTGGGTTGCCGGAGAACCGTTCGGAAGCGGTGAAGGAGTCCAGGATCCCCCCGTTTCTCCGTTCGCCAGTCCGGGATCCCGCCGTTTGCCCTTTCGATCTTCCCCTTCAACGCTGTCGGATGCAGCGATCCCGCCATGCAGAACGCCGAATTGAACCGCGATGACCCCGCCTGCGCCGTCACCGATGCGTTGTCGGTGTAGATTAACGGGAAGTACTGCTGCGGCGGGAACGGGTCGCCGCTGTAGAGGGAGACGCCTTGTATGACCCTGCCATCGCCGAGGGTGAGGTCGGCGGGGAAGGTCCGGTCGATGGTCCCAGCGCCGACAGTGGTGATCCACGGCGCGATGTTGGTGGCCGTCATCTCCCCCGGATCCGACAGTGGTGATCCACGGCCCGACGTGGGTGGGAGAGTCTAGGTGGTATTCGGTGGAGGCGGAGCGGACGCTTTAGAGGGTGGAGGAGTACCAGTCTTTGACGTCTTTCTTGGCGATGGTGCGGTCGGACGTCTCTCTGTGCCGTACATTCATTTCAGCTATTCAACTCTGCGAGGCCTCCGAGAACTAAGAGTAATTCCATATTTTTCTGTCAATTTTTCTGTCAATGACACGCGAGGATGACATTTTTCAATGAGATGACAACATATGAATACATTCTTGTATTATAAGAGGGTGATTGTGCATTTTTACAAAGTTATGGGCCATATACTTCCTATTATTCATATACATTTAATAGTCATATGTGCACTACAATGTGTTCTTGTATTTGTTCAGCTATTCGTTTATCACTATCTCGAAAACCCTCCATACAACAAGCAAATATTCTTGAAATAATTTCACTGGTATGCCTATTCTTGTCATGGGTATGTCTTTTAATACTAAATCCTATTTCCTTCCTTATTCATTATAAAATTCGTATGCAGCTTGTTCAGAATCAAACATCATGTTACATGTAGATTTTCATGAATCATCCACTGATCTGGAAAAAAAAAAACTACAAAAATCTCTCATGACTTAAAAAATAAATACATAAATACAATATACAAACCTAATCTATTTTATCTTAAATACAAAATTACAATCGCATTTGATATTAAAAGATCAAAAATAAAATATTTTTTAGAATCCTTAAGATTAGTAGTATTAAGAATAAGATTCATAAAATACCTAAGATATAAATACATACAAAATAGAAACAAGACTATCTCATCTTAAATACAAAATTACAGTCACATTTCATATTTAAAAAGATGGATTCGAAACAAATAAATCAGAAAATATTTATTTTGATTATAAGATTTATAGATTTAAACATAAAATTTATAATACCTTGAATAGATGAAAAAGACTTTTTGGCTTGGACTAGAAAAAAACACAATTTTCTTGGAAGACTAATTTTGGAAGAAAAAGTGGCTCTCAAGGATTAAATTAAAAAAAATAGTTTGAAATAAAAATAATAAAAATGTTTAAATGAAAATAAACGTGGGGTCAAAGTGACCCCAAAAATTGGTTTGTCAGTTGTCAGCTGGGAAAAAAACAACAAACGTGGGACCCACAGGGAAATTAAACCTCATCGTATTTTTTAGGGAAAAATTGATACAACTCCCCGTAAACATTATTAAATCGGTTTTAGTCTCTCCAAAATCATTTAATTATCACAGATACTTGTAAAATATATGTGGTTAACCGATCTAGTCCTTGGTTCATAATCTGTTAGTTTCCAAGGAATATTCGATCGAATATTCCGTCTAGTAATGGTGATTTATCAATTCAACGTTCAATCCAACCCCTACAATTTTTAAAAAATCCAATTTAGTTCCTGAATAGATGAATATACCCTTGCCTTTTCTGGGAAAGACCACCACTCACACACGATTCTGTCTCATACACTCTCACTCTGGACACGTGTTCTGGAGAGGGTGACCGCACAGTCCTGGGTTGCTGGAGAACCGACCGGAAGCGGTGAAGGAGTCCGGGATCCCCCTGTTTCTTCGTTCGCCAGTCCGGGATCCCGCCGTTTGCCCTTTCGATCTTCCCCTTCAACGCTGTCGGATGCAGCGATCCCGCCGTGCAGAACGCCGAATTGAACCACGATGACCCCGCTTGCGCCGTCACCGATGTGTTGTCGGCGTAGATCAACAGGAAGTACTGCTGCGGCGGGAACGGGTCGCCGCTGTAGAGGGAGACGCCTTGTATGAACTGCCATTGCCGAGGGTGAGGTCGGAGGGGAAGGTCCAGTCGATGGTCCCAGCGCCGACAGTGGTGATCCACGGCGCGATGTTGGTGGTCGTCATCTCCCCCGGCTCTGACAGTGGTGATCCACGGCCCGACGTGGATGGGAG
The DNA here is from genome assembly GCA_030737845.1 of Acorus calamus. NCBI lineage: Eukaryota > Viridiplantae > Streptophyta > Magnoliopsida > Acorales > Acoraceae > Acorus > Acorus calamus. The sequence goes on along the minus strand of CM060877.1, from coordinate 15,737,204 downwards.
AGTCTAGGTCGTATTCGGTGGAGGCGGAGCGGACGCTTTAGAGGGTGGAGGAGTACCAGTCTTTGACGTCTTTCCCAGCGATGGTGCGGTCAGACGTCTCTCTGTGCCGTACATTCATTTCAGCTGTTCAACTCTGCGAGGCCTCCGAGAGCCGAAGCCCGCAACGATGTTCATCAGATATGGTTATATGAATGTCCGGCCGAACCCTCCATTGCAGGAGTTCTAAAAGAAACAATGGATCAAAATCTGTACTAACAATCAATTGAAGGTATGGGTTTTTTTTTATTGACTTTTCACTACTTGTTTTATTGAATTGATCAGAAATTCGAATTTTGAGTTTCAAAATTGGTATCTTTTGAGGTGAATTGGGACCTCTCTGTTTCAGGAGTCTTAAAAACCAATACTTTATTAAGGATTCTTAGGATTTCATAATTGGGTTTTTCAAGAAATCACAACCCAATCATTATTCGCATCAAAGAAACATTAACATTCATAACAGGAGCTGTATCAGGAAAACAAAGTGACATTTTTTGAATTTTTGCAAGCTATTGAAACTCTGGATTTATTTTTTTTTGTTCTTGAGAGTGTCTAATAGAAGGCTGACTTTTCAGTACTTGTTTTGTCTAACTGACAAAACTTCACCTTCCAAGAGTGATTCCAGGAACACGGGGTGTCGTCGTCGTAGTTCCAGTCGGAGAGGACGAAGAGGGGGCCGGAGAGAACATGGCAGCGCTTGCGACAGGTGCAAAGGCGGACATGCCGGCTACCTCCTTGAGCGAGGCCTTGTTGAAGACGCCACCCGTGGAGGGGGTAATGGGGGTGGTCACGGGCTTGGCGGGGATGCGGAATGGGGAGGCGTTGACGCCGGTGAAGATGGGTTAGAGCACATATAAAGGGCGAGGGCATAAGGGTAATTTTAATATGTGGTTAGGGTTAACAATACACTGGTTAACACATGTGACGGCAGGGACTGAAATTACAGTGAGTTATATCAAATTTTCCTTTTTTTTTCAGTTTTGTTAGTCCACGTGAATTCCACACACAAACTCGACGTAGACGTTTGGCCATATTTTCTTGTTAGGTTGAGCCTTGTGTGTGTACAAGGTTTAGGTTTATTTTCTTGTTAGGTTTAGGTTGTTGTAGAGTAGCAGTTGACGTGTACGTGTGTTTCAAGATTTTCTTCACGCAAACTAATTTCGTAAATAAAAACTGTGTTGTGCTTATGTGTTGTGGCATCGTCCCCTTTTATTCCTCATCAACCGCCACCCATTAGTACTAGTGCTCTTTCAAGTTCAATAACGCAGTCCTCCTCCGGCACCATTACTCTTTTTCAAAGCCGCGCCAGGCTCTTCCATTACTAAACACAATCATCTCCAAGTACTCCTCCTTGGGCACCAAAATGATCGATCTCCGTTCACAGCCCATTAGCAGATGCATCTCATCATCTTCTCATGATAATACTACTACCCCAATATTCATTCCAATAACAAAGACCATCAGTACTACTGGTAGTACAATATCATTATCAGTAGTACTGCAAACAGCAGCAAAGAAGCAGCGGAGACCAGTACTAACAGCAGCACTGCCGTCGTCGTCGAGTCTTCCTGTGATGGTGTGCAATGCATTAGAGCAAGCCATCAACGAAGTCATGGAGCCCACTCTTCGGCCATCGGTGGACCCCACTCACGTACTTGCTGGGAACTTCTCCCCCGTCAGTGAGCTTCCCCCGACGGACTGTCCCGAAATCGAGGGTGAACTCCCGGCCTGCTTGGACGGGGCGTATATACGGAATGGTCCGAACCCGCAGCATTACCCAACTGGGTCACACCACCTCTTTGAGGGGGATGGCATGCTCCACTGCCTTCGCATTTCCCGTGGTCACGCCACCTTTTGCAGTCGCTACGTCCGTACCTACAAGTACACCCTCGAACAACAGTTGGGATCCTCCATTCTTCCCAAATTCTTCTCCGGGTTCGGTGGTCTAGCCGGCGTCGCTCGGATCGCCGTCTCCATGTTCCGCGTCCTCACGGGACAGTTCGACCCAAGGAAAGGTATCGGCCTCGCCAACACCAGTCTCGCATACTTCGGGGGTATGCTTTTGGCACTCTGTGAGTGTGATCTCCCCTACAGCATATACGTCTCCCCTGATGATGGTGACATCCTAACCATCGGACGCCATGACTTTGATAAGAGGCTGTCCATGTGGATGACGGCCCACCCGAAGAAGGATCCAGACACCGGGGAGATGTTTGCGTTCCGTTGTGGTCTGCTACCACCCTTCCTAACCTACTTCGTGTTCGATGCTGATGGAACTAAACGGCATCCAGATGTGCCCATCTTCTCCAATATGAGACGTCCGTCGTTCGTGCACGACTTTGCTATCACCAAGAAGTACGCCCTCTTCTGTGACATCCAGTTAGGGATCAGCGGCCTCGGTGGCGCTTCGCCCATCACTTGTGACCCAGGTAAGGTTTCAAGGATTGGCGTGCTACCTCGATATGCAACCGATGAGTCACAGATGCGTTGGTTTGATGTCCTGGATTCAACATGATGCATTCCATCAACGCGTGGGACGACGACGATGACACCGGCATCGTCCTCATTGCCCCAAACATACTTATGATAGAGCACATATTGGAGGACATAAAGCTCATACACTGCTCCATGGAGAAGGTGAGGATCGACCTCAAGAGTGGGACGGTGTCTCGGACGCAGCTCTCGGAGCGGAATTTAGAGCTTGGGGCGATCAATCCGGCATACTTGACGAAAGGAACCGGTATGCATACATGGGGTTGGGTGAACCCATCCCAAAGATATCTGGTGTTGTCAAACTGGACCTTGAATTGGGCAAGACTGTGGCCACCAGGGTCTACGGACCTGGTTGCTTTGGTGGGGAGCCCTTCTTCGTCCCTTCCTCTTCTTCTTCTTCTGGTCAAGGTATGAATGAAGAGGATGACGGATACGTGGTGTCGTATGTGCATGATGAGGTGAAAGGGGAGTCAAAGTTCTTGGTTTTGGATGCCAAGTCGCCGGAGCTGGATGTGGTGGCATCTGTCAAACTCCCTCGGCGGGTGCCCTACGGGTTCCATGGTCTTTTTGTCAGCGAAGACGAGCTCAAGAAACAGCGCCCAGTGCTATGAATATGTATCTTATACATGCTTATGTTGTGCGTGACAATCAAAATATTAGGCTAAACACAAATTCTTATAATAATCATATCAATAATATAAACATCGATTAAATATTAAATCATGCATACTCTAAAATATGTTGTAAAAGCATGAAATAAAAGAGTAAGGGATTAGAAAAGTGTATCCGGAAATGTGGAAGCGAGTGAAAACACTCTGTCCTCGGTGAATAAGGTCCCTCACGCACAGGGTTGAATGGCTCCTACCACTGAGAGATACGACCACAATAGGTTTTGTTCTTCCGGGGTGCGAGCTACGGAAGAACCACGGTGAACAAACTACGATCCTTTCAGACGCCCGGATAGATAGACCAATAGAGAAGGAAAATAGTTTCAAGAAATGATTAAAAGATCACATTGCTCACGGGTTGAATGCACAAAAAATATATTGTTGATTATCACTCTCTTTCTGTTTTTTTTTTCAAAATGGTGTATCATGCCTTTTTATATAAGCAAGAGCATCACCCATTTTTAATTCCCATGCATGCATAACCTATGTATTAAATCACTGTGATTTAAGGCATGCAACGGTCCACCAAGAATTGAAGAGCATGAGATTAATGTTTCGGTTACAAAATATTTTTCACAAATGCATTATCATTTGTAACTCATACAATAAAATTGTTTAGGGGGGTTTAGTTTGGACAAATGAATGAAACACATGTATTCAATAATAAATTATTTATATGTAAGTGTAACCTCCAAAATGAAACGGTTTGTAATAAAATGAAACGGTTATTACAAATTATGGAATATTGAATTATGTATTTTGGTCAAAATACCAACAATCCCCCACTGACCAAATTACATAATAAACCCAGTTATAACAGAAAATAGTTAAAATTGAGAAATTGACACGAATTGATTTGGAATGGAGGAAAATTGATTTAGGATAGAACAATTAATCTGGAATGGAACAAATTGATCTCGAATGAAACAAATAGTTTTGGGCGTCTTATACCATGTAATAGGTGAGGGTACCTTATGGGTTTGAACCTTCACTTAGTGTAAACCATATCCCCCGGAGAAGCCTGAGTAGATTAAGTCTTTGAACTCGACCCCTTTAGTCCGGTTTCACTGGTCACACACACGGTACAGGATATGAGTTCTGTTCTGCGAGTTAGCACGTTACGGCCATGTGCTCGTATCCTTTCTTGAGTGCCTTAAAGATTTAGCCCAAATCTCAAAGAACGCGGCCCCACGTCCGTGCACTCATATAGGTGAGTTCTCCAGGGTGCCTGCATGGACCACACCCTGTCCGAAAAGGACTCGAACACATTAAGAGCATTAGCTCAACCTACTTCCACTACAGTTAGCACTGTTACCATAGGGATGGGTTAGAGGAGTTTTTTCTCTACAGTACTCACAAGTTTACCAGTACAGCTTCGTTAACCCCTTGAAAACCATCTTCATGGGATCTCCAATTACAATGGTAGGGAGCCCACTGCAGGTAATTATTTAATGGGCTTAACCCACATCCCCCTCGGTCTCAATATTAAGGACGAGTCATCTCACAAGTCCTTTAGTGAAGTTCTCTGCAACATCACAAACTCAAGTTATATACCCTTAAGTATAAGGTGAATCAACTTAAGTTTTATTTATAGTTGTCTAGACATTTTCATATTCTTATCCCAATATTTTGTAGTCTCTCTCAATAATTTTTTTTTAATTAATTAGGTATATGTCTCCCCCCACATTTTAGGGTATGTAAATTACCATTGTAATTTTTTATTTTCACAAAATACCCCCACATTTAGAGATTACTCAAAAAATAATTTGGGATATGAATGCATGCAAAAATATTCTCAACAAATAAATCACAAATTTTTTTTTAAATTTATTTATGCATGTAAGCAATAAAACTTGGTCATCATCACATGAGCATACAAACATGTTAATTATAAAACGTGAACATTAACATGATTATATTATAAGAGCATGCAATTGACCAATACATTTATATACACATGATTACCATAAAATTATTTAATATGATAATTTAAGGTAATCAAAAGTTAGGTCTGTACTCACATACCTTGGATATACCAGTCACATAATCTCAAGAAAACCGGAATAATGATAATCACAATTATGAATTCCAGAAGAAGAATACCAATAGTCTCCTTGATCATCGGCAAAATATGGCTAAGTCACAAATCACTGATAATATAATAAGAATTCTGAATAAATGATAATAATGACCGAGAGAAGAATTCCAATAGTCTCCACGGTCAAATAATTTAGAACTCAATTTATTCAATCTCATGTCAGAATATTATTATAATATTACTGGCCTTCAAAATATAATCATGCCTTCCTTGAATATATATATCTCAATAGGATATATAAATGTGTCCTGCATAAATAACAACACTAACACCAAGAAAATATCAAATTTTCAAAGAATAAATATTTTCAAGGAACTGTAAATGTTGGCAAGTCATCTTAGAGTAAAAGGCATGTTAAATAATTTTGATATATATAAACCATACAACATAACACAACTATATGTGTAGTCTAAAGTCCAAAAACATCTCATAAAAATATCATTTTTTTTTTCGAATAAGAAATGAACACAACAGGACCCAACTATATGGAATGCTAATGAATCATGTAAGATTAATGTATGTACTATTTTCATTTCAGCTCATTTTTTGGTAGATGAAAAATCAGACATGCAATATATGGATTACATGTCATAATAATATTTGATTACATACAAGTGCCTCTAATGCGTTTCACTTTAAAAAAATATTCACTAAGAACAAGTCTCTTTATTTATAGAATGACATAATATATTAAATATTAGAGAAGAATTCTAATAGCCTCATATAATAGGATTCTACCAGATCTTAATAATGGGCTCTACTAAAATCCTCACAGCAAAGAATTGAGAATTTGTAGAATAAAATTTGCCGATGCCCACTCAAATTTGAAACCACCTGCCATGTTATTACCATATAATAAAAAGATTTTAAATCAATGTTTCCTCAAGCCATTACATATGACAATGAAAAGGAATCATTGTCCTATTCACTTGAATGAAATTAACAAAAAAAAAAAAAAACTGATATCCACACGACAGACATGGTAAATCATTAAGCAATTAATTATCATATCAAATTCAAATCCGATTGTATAACTGCCAAAAAATGAAAAGAATAATAATAATGGACATTATTCCATTATTAACCAAATATTAATGATCTCATTTATTTGAGTTTATTCTATGATCATTTCAAAATACACATAGTACTATGAAATAAATATTAATTATTATGCGCACATCCATTTGCAGGCAATTTTCATTATTCACAATATATATTTCAAAATTAAATGAAATATATCACATTTCAAAAATGCACAAACATAGAATATGTAAGAGAGACATTCACTTTGGAAACTAATAATCAGTCCATTGATATTTTTCTACAATAGCAAACCAAACCAATTATTAATCAAGCAAATCTACCAAAGAATTCTAATACACTTAGAATTCCACATGTAACTATGTAAACACATAAATTAATAAAAGATTTAATAACCCAGATTTGGAGAAAGATGTGAATAAATCAAATCTGAGGCACATTCATGGATTGTGTTTTTATAAATTAAATAAAAAATTTCTTCCGAACACAAGTGTTCAATAAATGAGAGGTTTTGGATGAACAAAATGTATGATAAAACATCAATAGGTCAGAATACATATACATACAACATTTTCAACCATAATTTAGATTTAGAATAAAATCTAACAGATCACAGACAAACATCAAATGCGTCTCAAAACAATCATGCCTATACTCAAAGAACATAATGTCTACGAGAAGTAACAGTTCATGCTAATTTGATTTATACATGCATGCACTCAAGAAAAATGAAACGTATGCATTACATTCTTCAAATAAAGCACATGCATTTTAATATCAAAGTTTTACATGCATGTCATTCCGAATATCAACCTTTCTCATCATTTCTAACAAAGATTACCTAATGTGATCCATTTAAATCTAGCATATGTTCATTTTAAATATAAGAAATTGTGTACTTATTACCGAGATTGTTGTGCGTGACAATCAAAATATTAGGCTAAACACAAATTCTTATAATAATCATATCAATAATATAAACATCGATTAAATATTAAATCATGCATACTCTAAAATATGTTGTAAAAGCATGAAATAAAAGAGTAAGGGATTAGAAAAGTGTATCCGAAAATGTGGAAGCGAGTGAAAACACTCTGTCCTCGGTGAATAAGGCCCCCTCACGCACAGGGTTGAATGGCTCCTACCACTGAGAGATACGACCACAATAGGTTTTGTTCTTCCGGGGTGCGAGCTACGGAAGAACCACGGTGAACAGACTACGATCCTTTCAGACGCCCGGATAGATAGACCAATAGAGAAGGAAAATAGTTTCAAGAAATGATTAAAAGATCACATTGCTCACGGGTTGAATGCACAAAAAATATATTGTTGATTATCACTCTCTTTCTGTTTTTTTTTTCAAAATGGTGTATCATGCCTTTTTATATAAGCAAGAGCATCACCCATTTTTAATTCCCATGCATGCATAACCTATGTATTAAATCACTGTGATTTAAGGCATGCAACGGTCCACCAAGAATTGAAGAGCATGAGATTAATGTTTCGGTTACAAAATATTTTTCACAAATGCATTATCATTTGTAACTCATACAATAAAATTGTTTAGGGGGGTTTAGTTTGGACAAATGAATGAAACACATGTATTCAATAATAAATTATTTATATGTAAGTGTAACCTCCAAAATGAAACGGTTTGTAATAAAATGAAACGGTTATTACAAATTATGGAATATTGAATTATGTATTTTGGTCAAAATACCAACAGCTTAATCCTCGCTAGCTATAGATTTACGTACTAGATGAGATGAATGATTATGGTTAATTTGGATAATGTTATGTACATACAACCTATTTTTATTTTTAGTCTTAATTCCACCTACACGTATTTTTGGACATATATTTGTATGAAAAATAAAAAGTACATGTTTTTATAAAAAATGAAACATATATTACAATGATTTGCATAAATATATTTATAAAAAATATAAAAAATTCTATCCAAATACATACTCGTTAATGTAAATTTGCTCTGGTTATGGAAAAAGAAGAAACTTAAAATGAATGTATCTATGGAATACTTCATTAAAGATATAACTGGCACAATTTTTATTTTAGAGGAGAAGACATCAAAGAAAATAAAGTTGAAGAAATTAAAGAGAACAAAGGTATATCATCTTGTTGTTACTGTTTGGCATCCTCATGAAACCCTTTGGATGTTCCATCCTCCATCTTGACGCCATGCTGATGAAGGGGATGTAGCTAATCTTTTAGCGATCGACTGCTTGTTTTCATGGGAACGAAATATTGCCTGAACTCAACAAGGCTGCTGTTAACAGCCTTTTTAGATGATTAAAAAAACAATTTTTAATAATTAATATTCAAGCTTGCTGGTTCCGTTGCAATTCATCCTAAAATCCAACCAAGAAAACAACATAATAAACACCCCTTACCATAAAATATAAAAAGAAATCGAATTATCAGAAACCTAGATCTCAATCCAAAGACAATATTGATCACTACTTCATAAAGAAACCCCATATCACAATAATCAAAGAAACCGCCAATCAAGATCGATAGTTACAATAGACGATCATATCAAATCCGGACAAAAATGGATCGATTGGAATGTCTTGCTTTGGAGCCAACGAGAGAGACTTTAGATCCGGCGGTCATGGAGTTTTGAATCTTTTTTGATTTGAGTTTGATTTAATGATGGAAGAAGAGAGAGGGAGAGAAGCAAAAGGCTTAAGCACCTGCATCGTCGGTGGAGGGGGAAGGGGTGGCAAAGAGGCCAAGAGTCTTATGCCGTTGCCTTAGAGTGACCCAACGTGCTAGGATTGACCCACCACTCTTGATCCCCTTTAATGCATCTTGTCATACCGTACCCTGCGAGCTTTTTAACATGTCCATATGTTATACTAACCTGACCCATTTTACACATGTAATATTGACAAAATCTAAAAATGATTTTGATATAAATATTATAATTTTTTAGAGTTTTGATCTAGTCAGACTTAGATACTATCAATATCATTAATATTGAACTGTGTATAGCCTATGCATCGAACTATACATCTTATAAATCGAGCTGAACAATTAATTGGTGGATACAAGTGTTATTCCCTACGCAGTTTAATTTATAATTGTGCAAAATTAATAATGATCGGTATCCAATCGTATTTGATCCGATTCAAATTTTATTAAAAAAAATGCAATAACTATTTTTTTTTCTTAATTAGTTTGAAAAATAAAAGGCCAAAGAAACCATACCCTAATGATGCGCAGGTCAGACGTGTCACATATCAGAGTCATGTCAATCGAACTCATTGGACACGTACCAGCCTGGATTGAAATCTGAGTTCCTTCCTTCAAACAACTTCCAAAGTTATTCACTGTTCTACAAGAACCATGAGTCTGATTCTGAATCTCCTTGTAGACAAGAAGGGAAACAGAGTGGTCTGTGCCGAAGCAGACAGTGAGTTTGTCGACATAATCTTCAGCTTCTTAACACTTCCAATCACCACAATCGTCCGGCTTCTTAAAAAGAAATCATGCGTTGGATGCATTGACTCACTGTATCAGAGCATGGAGAATCTCCACCCAAAGCACCTGCAGTCGAGGGCGTGCACCGAAATGCTTCTCCATCCGTTAAGCAATTCTGAAAAGCTATACGAGGGTCTTGCGGTCAAGTACGATGAGAGAGAGTTGGGGAATAGTTACTTGTGCCCCAAATGGGCATGTGTTAGGTCTAAAAGTCTAGTGAGCTCTGTAAAGCATGCCAGATGTTGTTGTGGGGAAGTCATGGATAGGAGGGTGCGTGTGGGGAAACCATTGGGGAGTTGTGGTGGTGGAGGTGAGGGGGATGGAGCGTTTGTTGAGGGGGACTCCATGTTCATCGTGACGGATGCTCTGCGCGTGATGCCGGATGCGGCGGAGACGTTCACGTCATTGGTTGAGGAACTTGGGATTGAAGCTGAGTCTGATTTGGAGGAGATGATAGTCACCATTTCCAAAGAGGAGGTAAACATTTAAACTTCATGTGTTTCTCTTTGACGGCTGTTACACAATTTGAAATTATCAAATATATCAATCAATATATAAAGTGTAATTGGTGCAACATATATATACTGTATTTTAAGCTAGTATATACAACATTAATTTGGTATATACTGACCATTTCATCTAGATTCCCCTCTTCTTTTCAGTCTCTTACAACAAACATGTTATGGTGAGTTGGTTGTAGTATAATTCGGACTCTGTTCATCATTTGTAATGATTGTGATATTATTCGTTCTTCGATATCAAGTTTCTCATTGCTTAGTGCTTTATTTGGCATAGGTTCTGAAAATTCTGAAGCGTGCTGTAATCTCTGAGAGTCCTCTGTCTGATATCTTCTTGCTGAATTTAAAACTAAGTATTGATGAGGCGTCTGATGGAAAATCCAAAATTGATACTCATGAGAAAGGAAAGGTGGAAACTAAGTCCCGCGTGGCCACAAAATCCAATGTTAAATCTCATGTGAAGGTAAAAAATGCAACTGAGTCCAGTGATGCCACTCTAAAGATATTCATATTCTGTAGTAAAGCAAGTGGAAAAGTGTTGTACGCAGTGGCTAGAGAAGATTTTGTTGATAATTTGTTAAGCATATTGATCTTTCCCATAGGTCTGGCAGTGAAACACTTGGGTGGAAGTTGTTCGATCACATGCATTGATAACTTGTATCATAGTGTTTCTCAACTGGGGGTTGATCACATGAGGTCTAAGTTGAACAAAGATATGCTACTGTCCCCAAAGCTCCCATCTCATTTCAGCTGTGACAGTCTTCTGATTGAAACAGATAAAATTGAACCTGCCGAGCATCCAATTCGTGGGTGTAGCAGATGCTTTAATGAGAGGAGCTCTTGCTTTTCTTTGTCTGATCGTTGTGGGCATCGTAATTGGAGAACTATTTTGCTGAAGTTAGTCAATTCCAAATTTGATGATGGGAAAACAGAAATTGGTGGAGGGTTCATGGAAAGAGAGACGAAGATTATGGTGACAGATGACATGGTAGTCACACCATTTTCATCAATGTCAGGCATCCGCTTGATTAGGTCCAAGTTGGGTGATGGGGATTTAGAGGAAATTGAACCAGTTTTTGGTAAAGAAGAGGTGACACAACCAAAAAAACAGGTAATGCCGATGGACCCTTGTCTTTATTGGTGTCGGACTTTGTCCGTCGAAAATTTGGGACGGATATCATCTGTCACAGGTTTGTCGATACCACAACTGAAAACCAAAAAATAAAAAAAGTATCCCCAAATACCTAACCCACTTTGTATTCCCAATCTCATCCACCCCTTACGCCCCCCTCCCTTCTTCACACACAAACACACACGATGAGTTGTTTTCGACACTCGACCCCCTTCAGAGACTTGCCGTCGCTGCCATCGCGCAACCCAGCCTCACAGCCCTGAGTCTCCGATCTTCCTATCTCCCTCTATGCGACCCCTCCCTCTCCCTCTAGGGTTCCCCCTAGATCTGGTGTGCACATTTTGCCTCTTTTTTACATGTTTTTTTTTTATTTTGACATCTTACATGTTTGGAACTGATGTTTTTCAATCACATCTAGGGTTCTTAAACTATGAAAGCATATTGGATCTATGTGATTTGTGTCTTCGTTCATTTTTGAGTTTTGATTTTGTATCTTTACATTGTTTATTGCAATCCCTTATTTTTGCAATTAAATTGTTTCATAATTATATAATATTCAGGTTCCTTTGAGAGTGTAGAATGGTCTTATCTCCGTGATAATTACAATGGAATTTTGAAAATGGTATATTTTTTTCAAAGATTATTCAAAGATTTGTTCTTAATCTTTTGTGGTTTTTGATTAGATTGATTTACGATAACACAGGATCGACTATTTATCAGCAGAAAATATGTTTATTAATTTTTATCAGGTGAAGCTCTTTTGATTTCATCAAGTTTATACATCATACTCTATAGCTCCTCTTGATTGCCTTTTATGTTTATATTATATGCCTTTATTTGTAGACATCAAATGGATTTATAGTGAGAAAGAAGAAGAATATCGGTTCAGAAAGGTATGATACATTTGATAATCGGGTATGATTTGGGGAAGTGGTTCTTTGTTTTGGGTGTGTTTAATTAGTTCCTATTGATTTCTGTTTAAGCTTAAGAGTAACACTTTTAGGGTTTTGATGCTTTGATTTAGGAGTTTGAGATCTCTTTTAATCTCTCAACTAATGTTATTATAGACTTCTTATCTCATCTTGAGTAAATCATATTTACATTACTTATCAGCATATCCTAAATCTTGGTTCAAGAGAGGACGAGATTATAAGATGAAAACAAAAGAACATTTTGTTCAGATGATTATCTTTGTGTTACAACTAATATTCATAATGCCCATTCATTTGTAAGTTCCTTTTTCTTTTCTTATTATACAACAAGTTTAGCTGTAGGGTGATGGGCATTGGGTATTTTATATTTGTAGCTCTGCATTGGGTTAACGTTCTTGGTCTGTTTTGAGTGTTTATAGCTCTTCTTTATCCATTTTTTTGTTTCATTCTAATTGGTCAACTTACTATAGATGTTTACGTGATGGATGGGATGCCTGATGGATTTATTATTATTCATTCTATCTACTCCCTGAATTTTTTTTTGTGTGTTTCTGACCTTTTAGAAGCTGAGGAAGAAGATGAGTGAATTTTTGGTGATGGGAAATGAATGAAGCTATAGGTTAGTTATTTTAGATAATAACAATTCACAACTTGTGTCCTCTTTTCCTAAGTGATTTTTTTTCGAGAATTCTTGGTGATTCATTATAGTTACAAGTCAAAATAGTAAGCACCACACGTCTAAACTTGGTATTGTTGTAAGTGTATGATACTCTGCACATGCTTGCCACTATGAGTGCGGTTCAAGTTCTATTGTGGTCTTTGACTTTTATTTCTTTATTATATCCTTATTTGATACTTTAATGTTTGAGGAGCTTTACCTGCCAAGTATAATGGCATCATCTATGGAGGATTGACAAAAGATTCAAAGTCAGTTGTAATACTACATCAAGCTTACTGTTTCAATCTCCTATGCTCCATTATACTTGTTTTGTTTCACTTGTTTTTCAGTTTCATTACATGCATTGCATCTTAAGTTTGTCACTGTTTTTTTTCTTTTGAAAAAAAGAGGAACACAGGTTTTATCATTTAACATCCACCTTAGGGCGTTGGCTTTTCTTATTGTAAAGTATGTTCTAGACATTCGGTTTTATCTCACATTATCAACAATTTATTTGCTTGGATATACATAATCATGATTGATTAAATGTTCCACTCACCTTTTCATTCATTCTCCTTGAGGCTGTTTTTGAATGTCATGTGTCTCATTTGAATTTTTGTGGGCATCAAATACAGTGGAGGTTGTGTTTGTGTAATATGGTAGATGATATATTGGTGACTATTTTATTTTTTGGAGTGTGTTGGTTACTGTTTTGGTTATGTTATGACTATTAGCATATTTTAGCCATCAATTTTGCAGAATTTTATTTTGGCAATTCAATGACAACTCTTTTTATATGTTTTTATTTTTGGTTTGTAAGCCCCCTATGTTGTGGAATAGTTTAGTCTTTTTACGGTTTAAAGATCATTATTTCAAGAAAAAAATAATCATCTCTTATATTGTTGACAAGAGAAAATATTACATATTATTGTTAAAATTTGCCTCCACAAACATATATTTCTAGCTCTGCCCCTGGACATAAGCATATCAGGGGCTATTACATGGAGCAATGATAAATGCCAGAGCTAACAGGATAATGTTAAGGCCGTATCCACTCTTTGATAAGCTAGAATATTAGGGGCTTAAGCTATTAAAATCACCTAAGCCATGTATAGAGAGAAAAATAAAGCTGAAAGTCACTACAACTTTGAGAGAGTAAAAACTAACATGATATATACCAAGCCAGAAAATCTCTATACTTAGGCGCGTTATCTCCTCAATGATATGAAATTCATGAGTTATTTCCTATAAAATGCACTCTTCAGCCCCAAAACCTCCATCAGTCAAAACCATCATGACTCAAATATGTTAAGGTGGAGTCATTGAAATTCTTAATACATTACTGTAAATCTATCTAAAAATGAAGTTGGGAGAAGTTTTCCATCTCAATGAGTTGGTGATCCTCAATTTCTAGATTGATTTAGGTTCAATAGATATTGCAATATTTAACTACTGATTTTATGTGGAGGATCAGCTTCGAAATTCTGCTTTTTTTTTTCTTTTGTGAACTTTGGATTCTATTGTCCAAACTATGGAAGGACTAATCAGTCTCTAAAGAATCTCTTTTTGAAGAAAAGAAATTGTGCTTATATGGTGCATTTAATATTATTATTTTTAATCAGTTAACTTTAACTTTTGTTGATGGAATGCATAGGTTGATGGATCATCTAAAAGGATTATGAGGTTAGAGTGATGATTTAGTCTTGTAAGTTTTTTTCTGGATCTTTTTAATTGCAATCCTTTATATTATACCCTTAAATGAAATAAATTACTTGGAGTTATTTTGCGCAGATGATTTCCGTTTATTTTGTGGGACCATGGAAATGAAGGGAATGATGAATTTTTAGAGAGCATTCTCAAGTTCCTTCTTTTAACGTGGCAAGGGTAAGTTCTTTCTTCAATACCATCCTCAGTGTATTATATAATAGATTTATGTTTATTTGGGCGTCTAAAACATGTCCTGGGAGGTTGGAGAAGGGGTATTTTTTCATTTTTTCTGCTGGAATCTTGTTGTTCAGATTTATTAGTTGATTAATACATAAAATCTCTTTTTTCTTTCCTTGTGTTGTTTATTTTGTAGGTGATAGACACACTCAGAATGTGGACTCTGCTAAAGACTTTCTTTTCAACTATGTGGCTTGTTATACAGGGTTAACGGTAGATTTCCTTGTGGTGTTTATAGAAGTGATTCACTCATGGACTAGTAATGATTAATTCTCAGCTTTTACTATATGCTTTTGATATTGCTAGTGTTTAGTTTTTTTACATTCAGAAAATATGCAAATATTCTGATAAGTTAATTTGGACTTTTTCATTTGCAGGATGGAAATGAAAAATCTCTTTCCTTTCATTTGCAGGATGTATTAGTTGATTAATACATAAAATCTCTTTTTTCTTTCCTTGTGTTGTTTATTTTGTAGGTGATAGACACACTCAGAATGTGGACTCTGCTAAAGACTTTCTTTTCAACTATGTGGCTTGTTATACAGGGTTAACGGTAGATTTCCTTGTGGTGTTTATAGAAGTGATTCACTCATGGACTAGTAATGATTAATTCTCAGCTTTTACTATATGCTTTTGATATTGCTAGTGTTTAGTTTTTTTACATTCAGAAAATATGCAAATATTCTGATAAGTTAATTTGGACTTTTTCATTTGCAGGATGGAAAATTGGCTGAGTTGAAGTTGTAGAGGGAATCGAACTTGACAAAAGATGTGTGAAATTATGAATTCACGGCATTATGTAGTTTTACCAATGTGATTTTGTATTTTTTGACACAGTTTGGAGTTGTAAAAATTATTTTATATAATATTCAACAGTTGCAAGAACAAGAATGTGTCTTTAAGATTATATATATTGATTAACAAGGAGATTATTATAATCATTTTGAGAAATAGATGTTGGTTGGCTATAATTTGTTGGTTTTAGATTTTTATATATAGTTGGTGCCAGTGTTGTGGGATGATGATCAGGTTAAAACAAAAAACAAATGAAAATTTTGTATTATGGATTAAACCACCGACGGATTAAAACCGTCCATGTAGAGAAAGCTAATGCAATT
This sequence comes from Acorus calamus, assembly GCA_030737845.1. Taxonomy (NCBI): domain Eukaryota; kingdom Viridiplantae; phylum Streptophyta; class Magnoliopsida; order Acorales; family Acoraceae; genus Acorus; species Acorus calamus. The sequence goes on along the minus strand of CM060877.1, from coordinate 15,721,062 downwards.
GTGCAAGCAGACGATGCAAAACCGTCGCTAATGATGATAACAGCAACGGCTTTAAGCTGTCCCAAAAGATGAAATAGTGGATTTAAGCCGTCACTATTGATGAAACAACGACGGATTTCGTCCGTCGCAAGATTTTTCACGACACCATTCCAATGGCTCTGCGATGGCTTAAGTCCGTCGCTGAAAGGAAATGGCGACGGATATAGTCCGTCGGGGAATGTCAAATTTCTTGTAGTGTGATATTTAAGTTTCCACTATCATACTTCGATCCTCGAGTTTATACTTGTCACTCATGAAATAATCTATTTGCAATTTATTAAATTGGACCAATCAAAGGCTTTCACTTTCATCGTATTGATAGGTATTGTGCATGATTAGGAGGAAGCTTTATCTATATACAAATCATGTTTAGAATCAACGAAGAGAAATTTTCTCCATTCAATCCCCAAATTCAATTTTGGCTGTGTCATAAAACAACTAATCCTCTCATTTATATGTTTTGTGACAGATTGATTTTTCACATGTATTGTTGCAAATGCAGTTTCGGAGCCTCCTGAAAGCGATTTTGATCTTGAAGACAGTTTTAAGTGATGTCTTCTCAAAAAAGAAATCTATAGAGGTGTGTACAAGTGATGCACAAAGGCGATATTCTTCATGTCATACCATTCTAGCCTTACAAATGCTCAACGAATTATTGATCATTTATCCACCTAATTTCCTAAGGTCCCTTTTCAGTCATTTCGGATATATTTAGTGAATAAGCACTGCAACAAATACCTCTTAGAGGCAACAGTCTCTTTCATTTAATTGGAATGATATGATTTTCCTAAAATTCTGCATATGCTTATCTCTATTTGTTAGTTTCAATGGTTAGTCCAGAGCTGATTGAAAAACATCTTTTACTTTCGCCCCTCAATGGCACTTACATCTTCCTGATGCCTATTTCAGCAGCCCAACATTTCAGCCCCTGCCCCAAAAGCTTCACGGATCCACAGATGTCATCGTGCATCAAAGTTCTCTTCTTCTAGTTCTTCCACAGAAGCAGTGACTACCTCCACAGAAGTAGTGGCTACTTACACTGAAGGTAGCTTTTATTTATAAGCTTGGCAAATGTTTTGAAATCTTGATGGACAACTATTTCAAATCGCGGACTTCTTCTCATTCATTGCAGTGATTTCTTCTGGGTCATACTCATCTCTGTTTAGTGAACAATAGAGATTGGATTCCTGTGATCCAATCAACCCAGTCCCACCAGCAAAGCGTCTTCGCACATCTCAGACACCTAAAGCGTGCACTACCCTCCGGAAGTGGTGTCTAACATGAATACTCCACCCTTGCCCATAGACAACATCCCTGGTAGCCCAAGTACGCGAGCCTCCCCTACATGTGGAAGTCCTGTTGCAGCCATGGCTGCCACAGAAGATCAAGATTTTGTTCATTCCCTGGCGGAACTCAAGGAGTTGCTCTCTGTGGATCTCGCCACAGCTATTCACTCAGAGCATCACAATCGTCTCCTTGCCTTGTCCACCCTCCTGAAGGATCCTTTTAGACTGACCCTTACCCAGTGTAGATCCATTGATCGCCTGTGTTTGTTCTGCAACAGTAACCCTGAAATGTTGGAGGCTTGTACTATGGAAACAGAGGAGGGTCGTTCACTGGAATCACTGGAACAGTGTGAGGCACAACTTTCCTCTATTTACTCTGCGAAAGATCACATCAAATCAATTCTAGCGGAGATACGCGCATCTGAAGAGGACTTAAAAGTAGAGGAGGAGGATCTCTGTTCGATTGATGATCAGATTTCTGCATTGAAAGCTAGGAGGGTGGTGGTCTTACGAGACCGTGATGGTCTTGTGATGCGGATCAACAAGCTTATTTTCTCTGGCAGGGCTATGTGATGCGCTAATTGAAAAGGCCAGGCGATGCTGTGCGAAGAAAGGAAGGGCGGAGAAGCGACCAGCTGAAGTGGTGGTGATGAAATTGAAAATGGCGGGGGAGTGGGAGAAGATCCAATCTGCCTTTCTTTGAAATAAAACTAACGTGGTCTATACCTAAGATGGGCTAATTTTGTTTACCCAATGTGGCAGAAAAATCTGAACTTCTGGAATCTAGTCTTTCAGATTTAGACTGCATGTAAATATAATTGTTTTGAAATGCTGTGGTGCAGTGAATGCTCTATTGCAACTCTGTTTGGCTTGCGTTTCTGAATATACATAATGCTCACATATTTCGGTTGGAGGTGCTACGCTTTTAATTTTCTGGATTCTTGTCAGGGAAAGGCAGTGGATGTCCAATAAATCTGAATGTGCATCGACCACTTTAGTCAAATAAAAAAAAAGAAAAAAAGAATGATGTTTAAATTATTCAAACAATAAAATGACTAAATTTTTTATCAAAATATATCTGATATCCTCTTCCAAAATTTAATATGGATCAAACTAAAGAAGCGTTGGGATTGATGTACTTATTCGCTTATTCGCTTTTTATACTTTATATATATTATTATATAATTACATAAATATATTTGTACACATCACGGAATACATACATATATATGTATGCATGTATATCATACATATCATTTGGAACAACCTATGATAAGCATTGCTCCATGCAACCACAGTCAAACCCCGAACAAAAAAAGGACAAGAAAAGCATTGCTCCGTGCAAGCACGGTCAGACCCCAAACAAAAGAGAACCGAAAATAAACGGCCATTATAGCTCCAGATTCTTGTTAACAAGGAAGACATCCGTCAGAACCGTCTTAGATTGCAAGGAAGCCAGCAACAACTTCAATCCCTAAACCAAACAAAATCACAATATATAAATTAGTTCATGTCTCCTTGCAAATAAATATCACAAACTATATATTTATCTGTGTGTGTGTGTTTTGGTGTTACCTCATCCATGCCCAGTTCGACGATCCTCTCTTCCAGAGAACCGATATCCTTAACCTGGAACTTGTTGAGGAGGGTGATGATTGAGATGGTGGACATGGGCATGACAGCAAGATCATCCATCACCGTATAAGTTACCACTCCCTTCACAAGTCCTCCACTCCCATCCATGACTACATTCGAACTATCGCCGACGACGTATTTCATCACATTCGTCATCTGGCGTTGGCAGTTAGGACATTGAGTCCCGTGAACATCTGTGAAGTACTCTGTAGAGCAATTATAATTGCCACAGTTGTACCCAATCTCCGGTGCAGAAGAAGAACCACCTTCCAAAAGGAGGGTGGTGTTTGGTCGAGCTGATGAAGCAACTACAGGGTTCAGGAGAGAGGCTTTGTTTTTGTCTGGTTGGATATAAGTGTCATTCATGCTCTCCAAGCTCCCATAGAGCTCTCCCAAGCTTCCAATCATGCACTTCTTTGAGAGGAGCTTCACGACTGACCCAATTGGAAGGGCAAGTAGGCCGAACAAGAAATCCACCACTTCTTTACCTGCTTCAGCGAACAACACTTTGTTGGAACTGTTGTCCACCAGAAGCTTAAGGTTGTGCTTCTTGGTGGTCATGGTGGCTGACCCTTGTTGGCACTTGATAATGGCAAATATCAGATCAGAAACTTATATATATGGAAAATGTTAGGGACGGATAGTCCATGTGTTTTAATTTTTTTTTATAAATGTAGTATACATCATTTAATAAAATATATGTTTTTGTTGAAAAGTGTATATATATTTTGCTATTTCTTTTTAAATGAACTCATTTTTTATAAATATAAATAAAAATGAATTTGATATATTTTTTATTTCTTAGAGATAGAAACATTTATCTTCAAAACTTTAAACCCTTCCAACCTACCCATAAAGTCGCAACATACACATTGATAATTTAGGTTTTTTTAATTTTAAATCCATGTAAACATGTCAATTTAGGGATCGATCCCTCTTTTCTTCATATTTCTTTTTGAATCCTTAATTCAATCACCTATTTGGTTTTTAGTTCTTCCGTCAAACGTCCGTCCATACACCGTTAGTTTGTGAAATGTGATTTTATTTTTAAGTCCCTGCAAACTATGTTTTTTTAGTAATCAGTCCCTCCATTTTTCATATTTCATTTTAAGTCATCAACTTCAAATGTTTTTTTATTAGTCCATAGTAAAAAGTCTGTATGATTTTGTAAGTATTTTGATATTTGAAACTTGTATATAAAAATTTTGTAAGCAGAGGAAAAATTATTACGTAAGAAAATTTTAAGGATTTTTTTATTATTGAATTTTAATCTAAATGATTTTTTCTTGGTTGAAAATTATAAAATATTAAATTAAATATTTGAGTGTGTATAATTTTGAACTTAAAAAATTAGACGCCATTAAATAATTTGTTTGCGATCAATGAAAAATGAAATATTTAGATATTTCATCAAACATTTTGTACAAGTTTCAAATATCAAAATACTTACAAAATCATATAGACATTTTTTTCAGTGAGTAATAAGTAAAAAACATTTAAAGTTCGAGACTTAAAATGAAATATGAAGAAGGGAGAGACTGACCACTAAATAATATAGTTTATATAGACTTTAAAAGAAAACTCACATTTCACAAACTAACAGTGTATGGACAGTAGTGGAGGGACTAAAAACGAAATAGACGGTTGAATTTAGGGATGTAAAAAGAAATATGAAGAAGGGATAAATCAATCCCTAAATAGACATGTTTGTAGCCTTGTAGGGACTCAAAATTAAAAATCCCGATAATTTACTATCCGTACAGAGGTGGCTAAATATATGACGGTGTACAAGGGCATTTTCAAAAAATAAAAGAAAAGAAAAGAAAAGTAAAGAAAAGAAAAAGAAAAAAGTAAAGGCACTATGTCGAATGTTTTTTTTTCCTTTTTTCCTTTTTTTTTTCTTAAGGCATCAAGCCACACTCTTTTAATCTTATCAAAAACAAAAAAAAACTCACTCTTTTGAATAGATGCTTTATTTTTAAGACATCGTTTGAAAATGAGTTTGAAGAGCTTTTTAATTTATAGGAAGTTGTTTTTCTCAAACCTATTTCCAAAAAAAAAAAGAATTTCAGCTTAATAAAAAGTTGTAGCCATATTTTTGTAAATAAATGCACAAAACTAGCTGAGTTTACAAACTCAGTTTTAAATTTAACTCTTGAAAAAAAGCTGAGTTTACACCTGTTTCTAAACAGGGCCTAAAAAAATGATGTCTAGTTTCATTTGTAGTTACACAATTATTTTGAATTTATAGTATGGGTTCTTTTAATAGAATATATTATTATAAAAATAAAATATATATAGTTAAATAAACACACACACACATATATATTTTTAAAAAAACTGAACAACCTTTATATTAGTAAATGTATAATCGATTATATGAAGAGCCTTCAACACATAGATGAGACTACAAACAAAATTGAATGTATCGATAATTTTTTTTTAGTTCTGGTACACAGACCCAACTATTTAGGTCCCAACCACAAACCCTATGAGGTGTCAATATACTATTGATTTTCTGATTGACTATTACAAAAGGACGAAAAACAAAATACAAAACCACCCCTCTTTAAATCACACATTTTGACATACCAAAACCCTCTTTTTCCATTTACAGTTTACTCCTCCTCTGAAAACATATCCCAAAAATTTATAACCGGTGTCACTACCTTTGGATTCCTCTCACCACATTTTATCATATGAGAGATAATTCGGCTACCTTTCCAGTCTTCCTTTAGACTCCAGCTTTTCCGATCTTTACATTCACCTTTTGATGAATGTAACTGACTTTTGATGAATCACTAAGATTAGATAAAAAGTTAGTTACATGTTGTGAATGTAACTTAGTTTCAAAATATATTGCATAAAATGTTTTGTAACTGGCTTTTATTATATGACGCATATAAGCATCAGTTACATTTTAAAAATGTAACTCACTTACAAAATATAATGCATAAAGCTTTAGATTAGTTTGAAATGTTACATAACCACATATCAATAAAACATCAAAACTCTATAAATCCTTCCAAAAAATAAATTTAACATCAAATACCAGATTGTAAACAAAAGCCAAATCAAAGACTGCCAGATTTAATATCAAACACCAAATTCAAGAAAAAATTGTAACAAATGTAAAAACAAATAATATCAAAGATAACACCAGAATTGACAGATATTGAAAATGATAGCCAAATCAATCAATTACAGAAAAAAGCTAAGTTACATTTGTGAATATAATTGACTTTACCTATATATGGCTTATAAACATCAGTTTCATTACAAAAAAGTGTTGGCTTATTTAGTAAAAGTCAGTTACATACATAAATGTAACTGGCTCATAAAACAAATAACGCATAAAGGTTTAGATTAGTTTAAAATGTAACTGATATTTGAAAAAATAATGCATATAAGTCCAAAATAACATCAAAAATCTAAAAGTTCTCCAAAAATAAATTTAAAATAAAAAACCAGATTCAAAGAAAAATTGTAGAACAAACGCATCATATGCTGCTAGATTTAATGTCAAATATCAAATTCAAGAAAAAAGAAAAAACAAACAAATAAACAAAATCACACTTGAATCAACAAACATTGAAATCGATAGCCAAATCGATTAATTGTGATTTCCAATCAAACCAAATCAGAAAAAGTCATTAAAAAAATCAATCAATAGTTGAAAAACTTCCAAAAAAAATCATCCAATGTATTTCTCTGTGTTCTTCAAAAAAATAACGTGTAACAAAAATTATCAATTATCGTGGATGATTAACAATTCAATTGTAATAAAAAACGGCTATTGAATTTGCACGGTTTCATATGAGAAATCTCTAACCGTCTCATAATTGTGGTGGGTAGTTATTAAAAATGGCTTGAATGACATATTAGACATTACGTATATGGCATGTCATAGGGCTTGTAAAGAGGCCTATAATTAAGATGAGGTATGGGAATCATTATTGTTCTTTTTCAACATCATCGAATAATATATTATACAATCCTTATGTGGTGGGACCCCCATACATTTGAGCTGTTCATATTCCACTCACATAGCAAATGCAAGTTTTCAAGTGTCATGCCTCTTTTTTTAAAAAAAATTCTTGGGGTGCAACTTGAACGGGTTAAACCCAACCCAACCTGATCTGTGGATGAATTTGGGTTGGAACTTTGAACCATCGATATGAGTTCGACCCGAACCCGAGGAAACTCAAACCCATTCAGGTCAGGTTCGGGTTGGAGGTTTGGGTTGTTCCACCCAAACCCGAAGCAAATCCCCATCTAAATAAGTGGTTGTTGGTTTTTCTGGTGTGAAATGATATGAACCATTGGATTAATAAGATGAAATCCCAGCCATCCATTTTAACCCTAAAACTTAATATACTTTCACTGGCTCCATCTTCTTGGTTTACGCCGTCTCCCCTATTCTTCTCTACGCGGCTCCTCCAAAACAATTGTTTTTAATTCCATTTTCATCAGTCATATTTTTAAACTTTAGGGATCTCTCTATATAAACAATTTTAAAAAAAATGTAGTTTTTCATTTATTCAGTCAAGTTTCCATTTATTTTGTCAAGTATCGATGTGAAGTTTTCTCCGTGAAATTTGATTTACTCGAACTAGTCGTTATCGGTTGTTTTCCGACCAGTCACAATTTCTGCTGTTAATCAGCGCGTGGAGTTTCGATTTTGATTTTGTTGTCTCAAGGCATTGTATGATCAATTATTTTTTATTTTGATTTTGTTTTGTGGTGTCCATGTTGATTTTAATTATAGGACTAACATTTATAGCTTTTATTCTCTCTTTTGCTTTCATGTAGCTATTTTTTCTCCCTTTTGTTTTTCTTGATTTTTTTGCTTTCTTTCAATCCTATTTTTTTTTTCTTTTTTATGGTTTACTATTCAAAGCCTTTTTGTTTATTATTTTGAATTATTTGTAATAAAATTATATGAAATTTTTTCTTACTTGGTATGATCACATTAAATATATACTCTTTTTTATACTGAAACCCTAGCCCAACCCGAGCCCATGGGTTGAGATCGGGTTCAGGTTGGGCTATGTGCATCACGGGCTGGGTTTGGACACAATCTCAATCAGATCCAGCTCACCCAAATTGTACCCTAATTTTCCATTGTATATACGAAATTCTAATACAATTCACCAAATAGATAATAATTATTAGTTACAGCTTTGGATGTAGTCTGATAGGCTGTTCCGCATGTATCTTAATTTTTTTTTAAAATTTTTTTTATAATCAGAACAATACAGTTATAATATATCCAAAAGAGTACTATACATCTTGGAAAGAGAGAGAAAAGCCACGCCAATGAGGACTCAGGCCAAGAAAGAAAAGATCAAAACTTCTCATAGTTTTTTTGAAAAAATGATGCTTCCCAGAATTTGATTTTGTTAACCTCTCTCACAAAACGGAAAGATGCTTATACACTTAACCAAGGCTTCCCACAGTTATACAAAAAGTGTCTTAGGTAGACCGAAAAAGAAAGCAAATTAGTGCAAAACAACAATTCATGCAATTAATTTTCCAATGCATTAAATCAACTCTGGGAGACTAACAAATTCTAATGACTCAAATAATTTTAACGTCAGAAATATAAATAAGTGATTGTATTTGTGAGGGCTGGAATCTGGTTATCTCCTCTTGGGCCAGATCTCCTCCAATCTGGGCCTTGGATGTGGACCCGAGATGGTATGGGCTCGAACTCTTCTCTGCAACGATCCGCGTCTTGAGCCTTCGATCCTCGTCGTCGTCTCCTTCCTCTTCCTTCTCCTTCCTTCGGATTCCTACAACTCACACCAGTGTGGTGTCGGCTAACGCCCTTCCGACGCTCAAGTCAGTGACCTTTTCCTTTTGAGAAGAAGAAGAACTTGGAATGCTTGAGAATCAGTAGGAGAGAGAGACAGAATTCGTATACCTTGAGAGGGACATGAAGTCCCCCTTTTATACTAAGCAGGGGCGTGCCAGATTCGGCCTTGCGGGGTGATCATAACGTGATATGGAATCTCCACGTGGTTTAAGTATCTGTGGACATGTGTCACTTAGGGATCATCATTATCCTATAACTGTTTTTCTGACGTGTTGTCCTTTTTAGGTGTTAGAGAATATTCCCTTTGTTAACCATTTCCTTCAGGGGAGGGCCTGTGGCCGATCAGCTTTTTAGTTTGGACATTGCCTCCTGAACGGCTTATACTTAGGATCGGGTAATATGGGATACTCGTCCTTAGGATTTCATCGTGTGACCATTCATCCGTCCAGAGAGAAAAATGGTTTGACTAGGTCGAGATAGAGCTTTGGGCCCATGGGCTTTTCTCTCCTTAGATTCATATTCTTTATTGATATGGGCTAATCCCTGGTCAATCCTTGCACTTATACTACCTTATCCCTTATTCAATTTCCTAGTCAATTTGGTCTCCTACAAATGGCCCCTTCTTTTGGTCTCTCAAGTGCTTGGGAGTCCAGAAGAAATGACCCCGGGAGACCTGTTTGATTGGAAGGCTTGTACGTCAAGTTTTCCCGATTGACTGTACCTCGAGCCTTGGGCCTGACGATTCGTGTTCGTGACACCTGTCACCTGTCCGCATGTCTCCTCCATTTAATGCCACTTGGGGGGATGATTTTTGAAATTCAATTTTGCCGCTTCGTTCCCTCAAACCGTCGTGGCGGTTAGGTTTTCAATTCGGGACTTCCTTATATATATACATTGTTCCTGTGTCTTTTCTTACCTCTTGCGAGTTGCTATATCCTTCAGAGACTTCGATCAGTGTCCCCTTGTCCTCTTCTTTGCTTTCGTATTTCACTCTAATGGCACAATTCCCCGACAACGTGGTGGTGGAGGAGCATACTGGGGAGATGCCTCCCCCTCCAGATCCCGAGCCACTCTGGGTCTACTATGGCCAAGTGGAAGCCGGCAGGATCATTTTCCCATTATCCATGCTGATAATGGAGTTCCTTAGCTTCTTCAGCCTCCACCCCCTCCAGCTCGTCCCCAGCGCCTTCCGTATTTTGGCGATAGTGACCGCCCTCAACTGCGCCCTTGACATTAACCTTGAGCTAAACGAAGTGAGGAGCTTCTATATCTTGAAGCCCCTCACCAGGGGAAGCTCGACATTCTACTTGGCACGAAGGTCAGCGTCGAGGATGTTGATCATGGACGCCCAAGAATTCATCTATGATTGGCGTTCTAAGGTTTTATGGATTCGAGGTGCTTGGATGCCTGAGAACTGCACATTCCAAATTCAAACCGAAATGAGGAACATGTCTTTAGGCTCAGGTTGGTCTTTTATTTTCATAGTAGTTGCTACAATTTTTATTAGATATATGATTTCCTATTTGTAACATCTTCTTTTTCCTAGGTGCGTCATCCCTCAATGCATGCCCTCCTCCGGAGACTCTCCGTACTGAGGGCGTTGGTCGCGCGCTTGGCTTCCAAGGCAAAAGATGGAAGACCCTGCTGGGTGTGGCGCTCTCAAACCCTAAAGCTCCTCATCCTTAGGCTGCTCAAGCTCCTCCTCCTTCGGTTGCTCCTGGTCTGTCTATGAGTCGGGCGTCCAGCCGAGGCGCTTCCTCTTCTTCTTTCAGATGTGAGGCCTCAGGATCTGCTTCTGGTGCTGGAGGAGCGTTAAAGAGGTCGGGTCGATGAACCAAGGTTGCGGTTAGATCAACTATGCCTTACAACCGTCCAATCGACATCGAAGACGACGAAGAAGAAGGAGAAGAGGAGGTCTATCTTGGAAGTAGTCGTCCCTTGAACCGTCTGGCTTCCTCTTCACCCCCGACTCAGCAGCATGCCCCTGCTCCGTTCCTTGGAAAGCAGGAAGAGGTAGAGAGAGAGGTCCCTGGTGACAGTTCTCCTTTGCATGGGCGGGTGCCCCCTTCTTCATCAAACCGGCAACTTCCTCCTACCCCGATCTCCGAAAGACAAGACTGTCGGTACCGTCGGGAAGGCCTCCGATGTCGGTGTGTCGGAGTGGATCCCGGCGGGGTGCGCGGTGAGCGCGTGCGTGTCTCAAGCAGGAAAAGGTTGGGTCGGATTTGATCACCTACGTGGGGGAGTTTGTGGGGTCTCCGCTCTGAGACACGGATATACCGTACACAGAGGTGAAAAACAGGTATCCTATTCTGCTTCCGGGGCTTGACTAAAGGAGTCTTGGGACAAAGGGGTGTGGATGTGGGGTTTGGATAGGGGGCGGCTAGTTATGTTTAGCCATCGGCCAGGGGGCGGCTAGCTAGGGTTAGCCGTCCAAGGTCTGGGTTGGTTTGGGCAGAACTTCGGTAGGAAATGGGTTTGGTTTTGGACAGAGGCTAAGCTAGGTTTAGCCCAGGTTTCTGGAGGGTGGGATGAGAGGGTATTTTATGTAGGGAATGGGTGTTTCTCTCACAAAAGGGGCTCTCTCTCTCTCTCTCTTGGGATTTCTAGTGGTGGAAGGGTTTGATCAAGTGAGGGTGGTGGATTGGTGATGAAAGATTGTTGTGGATTTTTTGGTGATGTTGTTGATGTTGTATTTGGGCTTGGGACCCCTCTATTTATAGTAAAAGAGAGGCAGGGAAATATCCCGAGGGTAATGGAGTGGGTTGGCTTCGATTGGACCACTCATTAATTCTCTGGTTCTTCTGTCAGAGACCAGGTGAAGGGCAGCTAGTGCTAACTAGCCGCCCAGGATGGGGCGGCTACTTCCTGGTAGCTGTCATGACCTGCCAAACGTCCATGTCGGTATCGTCGGGAAGGCCTCCCGGCGGTGCGCGGGTGAGCGCGTGCGTGTGTGGGGGTTCTTCGGGGATTCGGATCGGAGGCGTGCCCTGGCGGGCTCGGTCGGATCGTCTTCTCGGAAGGGTGAGGGGTGTCGTTCCTGGTTGAGGCGCCCGATAGCGTCTCAAGAGGATTCAGGGGTTTGTGTGATCGCCACCTGCTTTTTCTAAAAGCAGGAAAAGGTTGGGTTTGGTTTTGGTCGCCTAAGTGGGGGAGTTTGTGGGGTCTCCGCTCTGAGACACGGATATACCGTACACAGAGGTGAAAAACAGGTATCCTATTCTGCTTCCGGGGCTTGACTAAAGGAGTCTTGGGACAAAGGGGTGTGGATATGGGGTGTGGATAGGGGGGCGGCTAGTTGTGTTTAGCCGTCGGCCAGGGGGCGGCTAGCTAGGGTTAGCCGTCCAGGGTCTGGGTTGGTTTGGGCATAACTTCGGTAGGAAATGGGTTTGGTTTTGGACAGAGGCTAAGCTAGGTTTAGCCCGGGTTTCTGGAGAGTGGGATGAGAGGGTATTTTATGTAGGGAAATGGGTATTTCTCTTACAAAAGGGGTTCTCTCTCTCTCTCTCTCTCTCTCTCTTGGGATTTCTAGTGGGGAAAGGGAATGTGAATTGTGGGATGTTGGTGTGGAATGGTTTCTTTGATGGATTGGTGATGTTGTTGATGTTGTATTTGGGCTTGGGACCCCTCTATTTATAATAAAAGAGGGGCAGGGAAATATCCCGGGGGTAATGGAGTGGTTTGGCTTCGATTAGACCCCTCATTAATTCTCTGGTTCTTCTGTCAGAGACCAGGTGAAGGGCGGCTAGTGCTAACTAGCCGCCCAGGATGGGGCGGCTACTTCCTGGTAGCCGCCCCAATCATGACCTGCCAAACGTCCCATCTCTGACAAGCGGTGGCTTGGGTCGGTTACTTGGTTTGATCCGCCCCAATTTAATGATGCTTTACGTCCCATCCAGGGGACTGGTCCAAAGTCGGCCAGAGGGTGGTCAGTGGGGCGGCTAGTTTACCTGGTATGGGGCGGCTAGTTAGGGCTAGCCGCCCCTTTCCAGGGACTTGGGATTCTAGGGTTTTAAGTTTTTAGAGTTAGGGTTTCTGATTTAGGTTTTAGGTTTTGGTTTAGGTTAGGGTTAGGGTTCAGGGCTAGGTCAAGGCTAGGGTTAGGGTTTCCGGTTCAGGTCAAGGCTAGGTTTAGGGTTTCCGGTTTAGGTTTAGGTCAAGGCTAGGGTTAGGGTTTCCAGTTTAGGTTTTAGGTCTAGGCTAGGGTTAGGGTTTCTGGTTTACCGAACCTTTGGTTCTCTATTGGATGTCCAACTGTGGGATATTTTCATGTGTTACTTGAAGTATTCTGTCTCTCTGGACGATCAAAATTGGGGTATCTACAATTGTCCCTCATCGGACGGAGTCTTTGTGCGAAGCAGGAAAGACTTCGACCGATGATAAGGAAAGAGACCCCTATTTTGGCCGGCCCGACCTTCAAGAAGTTATGCCAACACGAACAGCACTATTCTGGGAGTTGATTTAGACTGTCAGAGGCTTGGTCTTGACTTAGAATTTTTAGCCTAAAGGATGATCCAGGTGGAAGGCGGGGAAAAGTAAATGGTGAGTGATCCAACCCGCGGTCGGGGTTCTTAGCTATTGTGCGCGGAGTAGCCCAGCGTCAGTTTCCTCGTGCCTACCGTTCCCGTGCTTGGGAAAACTCAGCAAGGAGGGTATATCGCCGACAGAAAGCAAGTAAAAGTTGATTTGGGTGAATTGGATCATCCGAAGGATAAGAACTCTGGAAAAGAACCAGAACTGGAGAAATTCAAATTTGAGTGGTACTGAAAGTGCGGCGAAACTTCGGGAAAGTCGTGTTTGATCAAGTAATGTCTGGAAATAAACCAATACATGGCTGTTTGGTATGGAGAACCTTGGAATTTAGGGCTGAGAAGAGTTTGCAAAGGGGTTTTGAAGCAAAACAAAGAAACTGGGAGGGGCGGCTACTCGTGGGTAGCCGCCCCTAGACTGGGTCCCTTATAACCGAAAAGGGACCCTCTCTCTCTCTCTCTCTCCATACGTTTTAAACGGTTACTCTCCCTCTTCTTCTTCTTCTCTTCGGTTTCAAACTCAAGAACCCTGATTTCTTTGCCTTTTCTTCCTCCATTTCGACCTCAATCCTTCTCTCTTTCTCTTGATTTCGAAGCCCTAGGTTTGGGTTCTCCTTTTTCTTTTTCGCACCGAGGAAGATGACGAGGTCGAAGGCGATTGTTTCGAGGGGAAAGCAACCACGGGTGGCTCGTGGAGAGAGTAGCCCGATCTCTTCATCATCAGAGAGCGATAGGCCGGAGGTCGAGGCCGTGGGGGAGGCTATGGGTTCGACGGAGGTGCCGCCAGTGGACATCGGTGTGGGTGAGGTCCGGGATTTGCCTTCGGGGGCTGTCCCGGAGGTAGGGGGAGTGTGATAGGCTATACACGCAAGAGGAGGCGTAGGGATCGACCGGTGGTGGCCGAGGAGGTGGTTTCGGGGGTCGGGGGATCGGTTGAGGGTGTGATGGAGGGAGGGGCCGAGGCCGAGGGGGTAAGTGAGAGTGAGAGGGCGTCATTGGACGCCATTATTGGGATGTTGGATAGGGAGGCCATAGAGGCCAGGGCAGCAGAGGAGGATAGAAGAGCCATGGGTGTTTTTGAGGGCTTAGCCTCCGGTGCGGCGGGCACGGAGGTTGGAGAGGCCGATGTTGGGGAGGAGGCCGGGGAGGCCGAGGGTGTGGGCATGGGGGCCGCGGAGGCCGGTGTTGGTGTTGGGGCCGAGGCCGAGGAGGCCGTGTTTGAGGAGGACGAGGAGGGGGATGACGACGGGATGGATGATCCCGACGAGGCTGAGGTGGACGCTCCTGGGTCCACACGAGCCATGGTATGTGCCTAACCTTTTAGTCTTAGCCTTTTATTTATGTGTGTATGTGATATTTATATATGTGTGTTTCTAATAGCATGAATAGGTAATAGTGGGTGATATATGTTTCTAATATGCATGCTTGCATGTATAGTTAGATCACGGTGGGATAATAAGCATGCGAATATGGGTTTTGTGTTGGAAAAAGAAGGGGACAGTTTTTCATATGTGCATCCATGTTTGTCGTGTACGGGAAGGGAAATGACACGCCTTAGCATGCTTGCATGTGGTGGCTTTTGTATGCATATATATTTTTCAGAATACATATTTTCATGTGTATTCGATCTTGGTGGAGTAAGAGACAGTATGTGTATGCAATTTACGGGTCTAAGCTCCTTTACATGCTTGGGGTGGGTTCGTTAGAGGTGTATAATCATGCTAGACGGTAAAATAGAGAAGGTATGCAAGTAATGACCACGGTGGGATAAGAAGGTATAACAGGTAGTCATATGAAACGTGTTTTGTGAATAATTGAAGGTGGGCCTATGCGTGAAGTCTTCTATTTTTCATGCTTTTGTTTTAGCATACGAAAGCTTATCTTGCTAAGCATGGTTTCTAAATGAATTTGTAGACTTGGATTCTTACCTCTCGACTACTTTTAAACTAACCCATGTTCCCTTCGTTTGTTTTGTAGACACCGAACCGTATTCGGGCTCTGTGGCATGGGAGGAAGAGGTGGTACGATGCCTTGGGGCAGGAGGAGAGGAGCTTGGTGGATGGAGCGGGCTTCCGTTCCTTCTTCCTGATCGAGCCATTCCACGTTCACCGTCCTTACGTGGAGGCTTTGGCGGTGAGGTGGGATCCGGAGGGTTGTGCTTTCATTCTCCCCACTGGTGCTGTCATGCCGACCCTCGAGGACGTTTATCGGATCACCGGCCTTCCGGTGTCAGGGGAAGCAATGATCGCGGCCACCCTTGCTGACTATAAGGCACTTTTCCAGGAGTTGATTGGGGAATGGGACTATGTGGAGCGTGTGAGGACACTGAACCGGATGCCCCTTGGACAGTTGTCGAGGCAATACGGCCTTGGCTCCTTTACAGAGCGTCAGAAGGGCGAAGCTGCAGCTAGCTTCGAGAGGCGGCGGGCGATGATCGAGGCGAGAGAGGCGGCCGCGTGCCCACAGAGGGCATGGAGGGAGTTGAGAGCATTCTTCCTCTACTTCTTTGGCCGGGTCCTTTTCTCGACGGCCTCAGATAAGGTCTCCTCTCATTCCCTTCTACTGATGCGGGACTTGGAGGGCATGGGGCGCTATGCTTGGGGAGCGGCGATGCTCGCCCATCTCTTCGTGGAGCTCTCGAAGAAAGTCAAGAGGGCCGGTGGAAAAAACCTTGGCGGCTTTGCGCCATTTCTTCAGGTATGTGTAAGTGATTGGTAAATGTCTTTTTTTTTTTTTTAGTTTACTTCACTTTGATCGTGATGGTTTTCCTCTCGCTTTGTCAGATCTTTGGGTACGAGTACTTCGCCATCGATCGCCCGACTTTGGCTCCGTTCGATCATGCCCTCCCTTGGGCAATGAGATGGGAACCCCGGGGATCTTCCCGCTTGCACCGCCTCGCTCAATTCCGAGAGGCCTTCCGCGTCTTGTCGGAGGAAGAGGTATAAGTTTTCTTTGAATTTCTTTGGCTTGTATTTGGTTTTCTTTCGGCTAAGCACTCTTCCTATCTTTTGATGCCTTTTTTAGATGACGTGGAGGCCTTACTCGGGAGAGGTTCCCGAGGCTCTGGCGCGAGACGTCTGGTTGATCTACTTCAATGAGGTCGTGTTCCATGCGATCAGCCAGGTCATCCGCCAGCTTGGGTACCATCAGTGGGTGCCCGATCCTCTTCCGCGGCGCCCCTCGATTCCGGTGGCTGGGATTCCTCGGGACACGAATCTCCCGAGGAATTACGCTACGTACGTGGCAGGATGGATGGGTCGAGGCGTCTTGGTGGAGCGTAGTCCTGAGGTGACTTCGAGTGACCAATACCTAGCTTGGTATCGTCGGGAGTATGCGGGTATCCTCGGGACGATGGAGGAGGAGATGCCGGATGCCTACGTAAGTTTGGAAGCTCTCCTTCTCTTCTTCGTTCTCTTTTGCTTGAATATTTTCTGAGTGGTGTTTGCTTTTGTAGGTTGAGTTGAATGAGATGGAGAAGAGGCTCAAGGCCGCCAATGAGCACCTCCAAGCGCGAGCTAGGCAGATAGAGGCGTTGCAGGTTCAGAGAGGACGCTTGCAGGACCAGGTCTGGGTCCTCGAGGCTCAGGTGGATGCTTTGTCGAGAGCGAGGGCTGACGGTGCTTCTTCTTCTTCCACCCCTCCTTCTTCCATGATTTTCGAGCGAGAGCTCGAACTGACGAGGGAGCTAGATGCGGCCCGGAGCGAGTTGACGGCCACACGGATGGAGCTAGGCCAGGCGAGGGGTAGGGCTTCTCGGGCTGAGGAGGAGACGGACCGGCTGAGGTCCATGGTGGCTTCGAGAGAGGAGGGGTTCATCACCCTAGGCCGTGAGAGGGACTCCCTCCAGATGAGGGTGTTGGAGTTGGAGGCTTCGGCAAGTGTTCCCTGAGGTTTGATGGGAGATTTAGTCCGTTCTCTGCAGGCGGGCGAGGATAGGGACCGAGAGGTGCTCAGGGCGTCGGAGGCAAGGGCGCGGGAGTTGGAGGAGAGGTTGAGGGCCGCCGAGGATCGGGCCAGAGGGACAGAGAGTCGCCTCTGACAGAGATTGGAGAGGAGAGACAGAGATATGCAGCATGTCCGTCTTTGGGAGGCGACTATGAGGGGGAAATTGGTTGGAGGGGGCTCTATGATCGAGGCGGACCTCGATCTTCTTCCACTTGAGCCTGACCATTCTTTCTCGGCTTCCTTGGCTACCGGGGCCACCTTCAGCCGTTCCTCTCATCCTTCGGCGTCTCGGAGTCGTGGGATATACGCGAGGGCTGCGTCTTTGGTTCGAGAGACTCATGCCGCTCCCGACGCTCCAGAGGTTCAGTCTTCTCCTCATCTGCGGCTCCCCTCTCAGCCAAGTCAGGACGTTCCTCCTACTCAGCCTCCAGCGGATGATGATACGTCGAGGTATAGCTTCTTTGTGTCTTGGTTTTAAGTAGAAGAATCGTATATATGCGATGAATTCATGCTTTTCTTCTTTTGTTTTTTTGGTTTTAGGAGATATTTCGGTGAGGTATAGCTCAAGACTTCAGAGTTTGGAGCGTTTCGAAGGAAAAATATCCTCTTATATGCTCTCTCTTAGGTTTAGAAAAAAAAAACAGTCTATGTTTGTGGTATTGGTGGGACAATTTAATTTCTCATTTATATGCATGGTTAAGAATAATTTAGCATGGATGTTTAGGTGTTTAAAGAGCTCCCTTTATTTAGAAAAACGAGTATTTCGTGGATGGGTGATTTTGGTGTTTTTATACGTTTAATTCATGGATGGGTGTAGGGTTTTGATTATATATTTGTTTTAGCATGGTACTTATACAGGTTTTGTGTATGAATATGTGTATGAAATGTGTACATGCAGGTTTTGGAAAGAACTGATCTCAATAGGTAAAGAAGTGTTGAAGAGTTGATCGAATATGGACCGACACAGCTGAAATAGGTGCAGGCAGGGGGCGGCTAGTGTAAACTAGCCGCCCCGTGCCTGGGGCTTCCACACCTGAAACAAAGGGCAGGGGCGGCTACTGTAAACTAGCCGCCCAGTGAGGGGCGGCTAGTCGAGTTTAGCCGCCCCCTGCCTGGGGCAATTTGGTTCTGCTGCTCTTGTCTGCTGCTGCTGCCGAAAGTCTTCGTGACCGTTTCAACCTTCGAGACCTACAAAAACATCCCTTCCATGGACCAAGTGTTAAATCTGTCCGGATTGCGCCCCTGCACTGTTTTTCAAGCTCTTTCTTGCTTGAATTGTCAAGGGCTACAATCCATCTTATGGTGAAATAGAAAAAGATAATCCGAGAAGGTAAAGTGCGGGAGACCATGCTTTAGTATGCAAGGAAGGGATTCCAAGTGCGTGAGAAAAAACTCTCAAGTGTGTGTAAAGGTGGGACAATTTCTTCTCAGGCATGTGCGGTAAGGGCACGAAATGAGTGGGGACAATTTTAATATTTGTGGGGGAAATTTTCATATGAGTGGGGACAATTTTAATATGAGTGGGGACAACTTTTCAAGAAAATCAGATGCCAAGGTGTTTTGGAAAAGAAAAATGCAAGCTTATGCGTAAATATAGTTGGCATAAGGGGGCATTTTAGTTCTTCAATGGTTTCTTACGTGAGAGGGTAATGTTCTCGATTTTCTGAAGTAAAAGATGCCATCAAGTCCCTGTGGAGGAGCCCTTGTGGTCACCCACGTCCAAACCAGGATTGTATTTGAATGGTATAGGCCTTAGGTGTCGATTTTGCTAGGTTCATGGGTTTCAAATGCTTAATCGTATTATTCTAAACATGCTGAAAAATCCATGAGTGTACCAAGAGTCGAGTCAAATAAGCTTCCCTTGGATAAGCAAGTTTCTAAAACCTGGACATGATCTATCTTTGGTCGAAATTTCACCTTTCCCGGTAGACGTAGTTCAATTTAGAATCCCATTGCGAAAATAAAAAAAGGGGGGGGGGAATGGGGTAAGAGAAATATCTTACTTTTGGGCAATATTTTAGAATTGACTAAGTCTAGCACATGTCTTACTTTCTAGGTCCCTCTGGCTTTCTTCTTTTTACCACTTCTTTATTTTGGGTGGAAAGTACAGTCCGTTGTTTGGATGTGTACTGGTATAGCCATTGTCTAGCGTATACCGTGCGTAAAGGCGTGAAAGCCTGCTAAAATAGAGAGTTTAACCCGTTCACTTGGGTGTTATTTTTCTTTTGTTGGCCTCTCACTGCCTGATTTTTTTTTTATTTGAGGGGGGGGGGCTCTTCTGTTTTTCACCCCGATTCTTTTCATGCTTCCCCTCTAGAAGTGTTTGTATAGTGCCAGAGCCAGTTTTGGGACATATGCCAGGTCTAGGTAACTCCTCATTTTGACCTAGGGTTAATACGAGTGGGCGGAAATAAGGAATGTTTTGCTTTGGGGGTTTTAAATTGTCCTAGTCTACGGGGTAGGCAATTTCTCTTCTTTCAGGTGAATCTAGTCCAGTTATACGTGTGTGAAGGAAACGGCATGAATTGACGGAGATGTGTTCAAATAAATATGAGTTTATCTTTGAGAGTCTTATAATTCTATCATCAAGTACTAAATGCTGGAAATCGCAGGAAGGAAGAATAATAGTTCTTAAGTATTGAAAGCTATTTATGCATGAAATTTCTTTAGATAAAGTGCATTCCACGAACCAGGAACCTCGACTCCTTCGGCATCTACCAGGCGGTAGGCATTCCCGGAATAGGCATGGGTGATCACATAGGGTCCCTCCCATGTGGGTTGCAACTTTCCTCTTGGGTGAGGCTGTATTGATGGCATGATTTGCTTGAGTACTAATTCCCCCATTTCAAATTTTCTTTTTATTACCTTCTTTTCAAATGCCCTTGTCACCCTTCTTTGGTAGGCCTGGGCATGGTCTGCCGCCCTTAATCTTTTTTCGTCTAGTAGTTCGAGGCGTAGTAGGAGTGCCTCCCTCCTTTCCTCAATTTGGAGGCTTCTTCTAGTACTATTCTTAAGGATGGAACGAGGATTTCGTAAGGTACTACTGCTTCGGCCCTAAACTTGAGTGAATAGGGGGTTTGACTAGTGGGTGTCCTAATAGAGGTTCGGTATGCCCAGAGGGCGTCTACCAATTTATCAGGCCAATCGGTTGCCTTATGGGTTTTTACCGTTCTCTTTATAATTTTGAGCAAGGTTTTATTGGTGGCCTCTGCCTGTCCATTCCCCTGTGGATAATATGGCGTGGAATGATGAAGTTCTATATGATGTTTATTGCATAGGTCTTGAAATTCTTGGAAGATGAACTGGGGACCATTGTTAGTTATAATTGCTTTGGGGGTACCGAACCGTGCAAGGATGTGGGTGCGGACAAAACGAGCCAGGGTAGAGCTTTTAATTACTACATAGGACTCGGCTTCAGCCCATTTGGTAAAGTATTCTGTAGCGGTGAGGATGAAAGCTTTTTGGGTAGTGTTTTCTATAGTGTCCCGGAATGGTCCTATCACATCTAATGCCCACATAGAGAAGGGCCATGGTGAAGTCATGGGATGTAAAGAAGATGCTGGTGCGTGTATTTTGTTGGCATGAGTTTGACATGGATACAACGCTTAACGTATTTGTTGCAGTCTCCTTCAAGCGTGGGCCAATAGTAGCCCATTCTTAATACCTTTTTCGCTAGCATCTGGGCGTTGACGTGTCCTCCGCATACTCCGGAGTGAGCTTCTTCTACAATGGTATATGCTTCTTCGTCGTCCAAGCACCTAAGTAGTTCCCCATTGAAGGAGGCTCGGAAGAGTATCCCCCTTCGGAGGCAGTATTTGACTGCTATCCTTTTGACTATTTTCTGGTCGTTGCTGGTAGCGTAGCTTGGGAATGAACCGTTTTAAGGTAGTTTCTAATATCAAAGTACCAGGGGTTTCCGTCGTCTATATCTCCTAGTTCAAGGGCTAGGATTTCCGTGGTACTAGCATTTTTGTTGGCCCGGTTCATTTTTAGGAGACTTTGAGTTTTATAGTCACCGAGTTCGGTGGCAGGTGTTTCTAGTCTCTGGATAGTGACTGTTTCAGATGTCCTAGATAAGGGAAAGGTGAGCGATGAGGCTAAAGAGGCTAGAGAATCTGCAAGGATGTTGCCGGTCCGGGGTATGAAAATGTGAGTAACCTCACGGAATTGTTTTAGCAGGACTATGGCTAGTTCTCTGTACGGCTTCAGTTTTGGGTCTCTAGTCTGATATTTTTTAAGAGTTTGGCGGATTACTAAGAGGGAGTCCCCAACGATGTCTAAATTTTTAGCGCCTAGGGCTAGGGCCGCCTTCAAACCTGCTATCAGGGCCTCGTATTCGACAATATTGTTAGTGGCTTTAAACGTAAGCTGAAACGCTTGTGGGGTAATGATGCCTTCGGGCGAGATTAGTGCTATTCCTATTCCCTTTCCCTTTTGGTTGACCGCTCCGTCGAAGTATAGCGTCCATGTCTCTCTATCCTTTTCTTCAATAAGCGCAAATATTTCTTCGTCCGGGAAGTCAGTTTTTACTGGTTCGTAATCAGGGAGGGGTAGTTGAGCGAGGTGGTCAGCGATGGCTTGCCCTTTGATGGATTTTTGAGTGGCATACGTGATGTCAAACTCGTTTAACTGTACTTGCCATCGGGCTAAGCGTTCAGTTAATACGGCTTTCTCGAATAGGAACCTTACTAGGTCGATTTTGACAAAGTATTTGACTTTGTAGGCAAGAAAATAATGTCGCAACTTTTGAGAAGCCCATACTAATGCTAGACAAGTCTTTTCTGTAGGAGGGTAGGCTTTTTCGTACTCAATCAGGGTTTTACTCAGGTAGTAAATGGCCTTTTCCTTTCTTCCCATGTCGTCGTGTTGTGCAAGTACCGCACCAATGGCTTCCTTAGTTGCAGCGATATAGAGGAGCAGGGGTCGTCCGGGTACTGGAGCCGAAAGGACTGGGGGATTAAGAAGGTACGTTTTTGGCATTCACTATCCCAATTAAACTTGACTCCTCCTTTCAACAGTTTGTAAAAGGGGCGACATCTTTCGGCGTGTTGCGAAATAATCTCCTAATAAATTGCAACCTTCCGACGAGCCCCCTCAATTCTTTTAGGTTCTTAGGTGGGGGCATTTGGGCGATGGCTTTTGCCTTGGTCGGATCTATTTCTATTCCCCGCTTACTTACCATGAATCCTAAAAGTTTCCCATAGGAGACCCCAAAGCGACATTTCTTTGGATTCATTTTGAGTGAATATTCCCTGCATCTCTGTAACACTTGTCTAAGTATGTCTGCGTGTCCTATTCGAGTCCTAGATTTGACTAAGATATCGTCCACATATACTTCTACTAGCTTGTGCATCATATCATGGAATATTGAGGTCATAGCCCTTTGATATGTTGCACCCGCATTTTTGAGCCCGAAAGGCATCACTATGTAGCAGTAAGTTCCCCAGGGTGTGGTAAAGGAAGTCTTTTCTTGGTCTTTTTCTGCCAGCCGGATCTGGTTGTATCCAGAAAAGCCATCCATGAACGAGAGCATCTCATATCCTGCCGTGTTGTCGACAAGGAGGTCAATATGTGGGAGTGGGAAGTCATCTTTTGGGCACGCTCGATTGAGGTCCCTGAAGTCGATGCATATCCGGATCTTCCCATCCTTCTTGGACACTGGAACAATATTTGCCACCCATTTTGGGTATAAAACTACCCGGATAAATTTAGCCTGGTGGAGTTTGTCTACCTCATCTTTGATTTTTAAAGCTACCTCGGGATGAAGGCGTCTCAGTTTTTGTTTTACTGGTTTTGCGTTTGGTTCTAAAATTAACTGATGTTCGACTAACGAGGTATCGAGCCCGGGCATGTCCTTGTAAGACCACGCAAAGACGTCTTTACACTCGTGTAATATTTTAACCAGGCCCTCCCTCTCATTGTGATTTAGTCCTGCTCTTATTGAAATGATTTTGGGGTCAGTCTTTGTCCCTAGGTTTAGCTCCTCTATCTTCTCATCTGCTTCTTCCGTCTTCTCATCGAACCTTTGAAGGCTCTGCTTGAATTCTTCAGATAGGTCCCCTTTTTCTTCATCGTCCTCATCACAGTTTTCGAAGACTCCTAGACCATCGTCTGGGTTCTCTATGTTATCTAGGTCTGGTACTTCTATAAGTGCTATTGTTTCAAATTTTTCTAAACCTAACATGGTCCTGCCATATCCTTCTAAGTTGCTAATGGTCTGGTCAGGAATTTGACTCCTAGTAGGTCTGACTGTTTTGGACGAGGTACTAGGGTTGGGATTTTTAGCCTGACTGGCTAGACGTTGTAGTTTATTCAGGAGATCAGGGTCATCGCTGAAGGGGTGCCATGCTGGGGTGAAATCATCCTTGTCGAACAGGGATGCAAGGGTTTTGGTTTCCATTTTTTTTTGTTTGTTTGTTTGTTTTTTTTTGTTTTTTTTGTTTTTTTTTTGTTTTTTTTTGTTTTTTTTAACAGAAAAGACACTTATTATTTACAATCTACTGGATTGATGGAAGCGCTTCAACCGACTTTTCTCCAGCAGCTGGCGCTCCTTTGTTGCGATGCTTGAGCAATGCGAGAAAAGGAGGCTGGGTCAGCTGGAGTTTTATCGTCTGGCGGTGAGTGTGCGTTTAGGTGTTTATCAGGCTGTGGGAACAGCCACTCTAGGGAGCCAGAGAGACAGTCTGGTTCTGTTTCCGGGATAGGGTCCAGGGGGTAGGGGCATGTGACCTCTTTGGCGGGCTCTATGACTATTCCTCTTATGAAATGTTCGTACAACCTCCAATCGCATTTTTCTTTTAGTTTAGGGCGATGCTTGGACGAGCCAATGCCTTTCTTATCTAACCATGCTGGGAGTTCGATGGGGTCCAAGATCCCATTTTTGTGTCCCAGGGTTTCCCCGGGAAGGTAACCCATGATCCCCATGATATGCCAGCTAGGGTTCTCAAGCCTAGGGTGGCTTGCTTTTGAGGTAGCGGGGAGAGTATTCCGGGGATTTAGCCAATCGGCTGGAAAATCTAAGATGTGGATGGTGGCTTCTATGGGTTTTGGGCTATTGGTTTTTATAGTGACGGTTTCATTATCGGCAAACCTTGATTTAGGTCCTTTGATTGCATCTCCTTGTATTTTGATTATTCGACTCCCCAAGGGGAATTTCAAACATTGGTGTAGGGGAGAGGAGACCCCTTTTATGGATGCTAGCCATTTGCGTCCTAGGATCATATTATAATCTGAATCCATTTCCAGGACATATGCTTTAGCGCTAGTTTCTAGCGGCCCTACCTTTAATCGGAAGTCCTTAAAGCCTAGAACCGGACGAGCCGTCTTGTCATAGGCAAATATACGGGTGTCCGTTTCGAAGAGTGTAGTTATGCGTCCGTCAATGTGCTCGAAGGTTTGTAGTGATATGAGGTTTACTCCCGCCCCGGTGTCAATTAGAACTTTATCCACCGAGTATCATTCGAGGTTAATCGTTGTGCATAGGGTTGAGGTGCTAATGACTTTATCGTGAATCTCTTCTTTAGGTCTAAAGGTTATGATGGGCCCTAGTCCTGCGGTGGCTAGAGCTATTGGTACGCCTAGGGTATAGAATTGTGGGTCGACTTGGATTCTTTCTAGGAACATTTTTAGAGCCTGCTGGTGTTGTTCTGAGGTTTCGATTAGCTCTAAAATGGAAATTTTCACGGGGATTTTTCAGAGTTGGTCTAGGATGTCGATCTTATCTCTGGTGTGGGGCTCCTCAGTCTCTGTTTCAGGCAGGGGGTGTCTGTAAGAGAGTACAGTGTTGAAAATTCTGCCTGCTCTAGTAGTATGATGGTTCAGTGCGTCAATGGTGGTTCGGGGGTTTTGTTTTAATGGGTATAGGCTTTCGTTAATTGGTGAAGGGGATAATGGTTGGAGTTTTTTAGGGAGAGAGAGCTTTGTGAGTTTGGGGAGAATGGGGGAGGGGACTGGTGGGACGGGGGAAGAGGCTAGTAAGATTAAGCCACCTGGGATGATCCTGGGTGACTCTTCGTGCTCAGCGTCTTTTATGGTGTAGACACTTTTGTAGCTTAGGCTCTCTGGTTCTTCCAAGGGAGCCTTCGCGGCTGGCCTTGGGTCTTGAGTCGTAGTTTCTACAGGGTTGGGGGTTTCTGGGGTTGGTTTGACTTCTATGGCTTTTGTAGCTAGGTTGTCTTTGAGTCCCCTGATGGTGGCCCAGTCTAAGCACCTCTCTTTATCAAGGTTGTAGACAATGTCTCAAAACGAGGAGCATTGTTCGATGGGGTGGCCGTGATGTCGATGATATTGACAAAAACGGGTGGGGTCAGCACCGATAGGTGAAGGTCTAGCTATGGGTAAGGAAATGCCATTGACTTTTAATAAGACTCTGAGGATGTTCCGTAGGGTTTCTAGAAGGGGAGGGTAGCTATCTCTTCTGTTTGACCATTTTGGGCCGTAGAAAGAGGGAAGTGCAGCCTTATCCCGGGGGATGCGCGCGGGTTCTCTAGGGGCTATACCTTGCGTTCTTGGGGAGATAGGGTAGAGGGGTCTCCTGTTTTGGTCCTGGTTTTGGATTGAGGGGGCCTGAATTGGGGAATCATGGGTCGCTGGGTTTTGTCGTATCGGCACGGGGACGGGTACTGATCGAGTAGTGAAGTTCTGGTTGATTGGCCGAGGCGGTGCATACCCGGATGAACCGGACGTGTGCTGTCTCGGAGCCGTTCCTCGATCAGGAACTCGTGCTCCGTTCGGGTAGAGTGCCGATACTTGTGTAATAATCCCCTCTACCATGGGGGTTTGTGCCTTGCGAGGCGGTTGTCCAACCCTATGGCTAATAGGTTGGGACTGGGTTTGGACTACTGGGGCTGCACAACCGGAAATCCTGTTGTGGCGGTCAATCAGAAGCTGATACGTAGTACAGTCTCCGTACGAAAGGCTCGTACAAAGTTCTGGACTTAGGCTCTGTAACATCATGTCAATTTCTTGACATTCTGTGAGTTGCAGGCCGGTCCGGTTGACAAGTGTGCGCCACCGAGACACGTATTGCTCAAATTCCTCCCTATGCCTCATTCTCTCTACGGTTAAATCCGAAATAGAAGGGGTTCTAATCCTCTGATAACCGTAGCGGCCCAAGAATTTCTCGCTTACAGCCGATAAATTCGACAAGTGATCTACAGGGAGGGTGGAGAACCATTGTATAGCTTCTCCTTCCAATGATTTTTGGAAGAGGAAGACTAGCAGAGGTTGATTATCTAGAAACGGGCGTGCGTCTAGATAAAAGGCAGTTAAATGAACGTCTGGGTCTCCACGACCGTTATACCGGTGAAATTTGGGGATTTTGAACCCCTCCGGTAGGTGGACTGACGGGATTTGTCTCAGGTTATGCAGAGACATGTGTTTGGGGGCTGAGGGACCAGTCTCGGAGAGAATTCTCCTGATGGTATCGTCTAGTGTTTCTCCCCGGGGAGGGCTGCCTTGCGGTCCTGGGTTTGGGGTGGCCTGGTAGGGGCCTGGGGTGGAAACGGCTGGGAATATTGGATTCGCAGGGGAAAGGGGGGTGAATGAAAAGACGCTCGGGTTGACCGAGTGACTGGGCGTGAATGGGGTCTTGGGAATGGCCTTAGGGGTTTCGACAGGGACCTCCTGTCTTAGGGTTTTCACCTGGCGGTAGTCGGCGAGGTCATGAAACATGTCCTCTACAGATTGGTATCCTAGACTGGCCATCCTTTCCTCTAGATGGGTCAGGAATTGGGTGGCCTGACCCTCTTGGTGGGTTCTTTCCTCTAGTATCTCCTCCTCTATGTGGGATTCCATGATGCGTATGAAATGATTTAAGGGAACGAATGCAGATATAAAGCAGTAAATAAAGCGGTAAAGGAATGCGCAGTGGTGTGCGGCTTACAAAGCAGTAAAGGATTGCGCAACGGTGTGCGGCTTACAAAGCGGTAAAGGATTGCGCAGCTGTGTGCGGCTTACAAAGCAGTAAAGGATTGCGCAGCGGTGTGCGGCTTACAAAGCAGTAAATGATGCTGTGAATTAGAGGAGGAACTGACTCGAGGGGTCGGAAATTCTAACCTTCCTAGAGGGTTGATAGCATTCTAGTCAAACTTGTAAAAGGGGGCAGAAGAGGATTACCTTTTGTTGTTTTTCACGAGGGAGGTCCCACCGTGATCGCCAGATTTGTCGGCACCGTCGGGAAGGCCTCCGATGTCGGTTTGTCGGAGCGGATCCCGGCGGGGTGCGCGGTGAGCGCGTGCGTGTGTGGGGGTTCTCCGGGGATTCAGATCGGATGCGTGCCCTGGCGGGCTCGGTCGGATCGTCTTCTCGGAAGGGTGAGGGGTGTCGTTCCTGGTTGAGGCGCCCGATAGCGTCTCAAGAGGATTCAGGGGTTTGTGTGATCGCCACCTACTTTTTCTAAAAGCAGGAAAAGGTTAGGTCGGATTTGATCGCCTACGTGGGGAGTTTGTGGGGTCTCCGCTCTGAGACACGGATATACCGTACACAGAGGTGAAAAACAGGTATCCTATTCTGCTTCCGGGGCTTGACTAAAGGAGTCTTGGGACAAAGGGGTGTGGATATGGGGTGTGGATAGGGGGCGGCTAGTTGTGTTTAGCCGTCGGCCAGGGGGCGGCTAGCTAGGGTTAGCCGTCCAGGGTCTGGGTTGGTTTGGGCAGAACTTCGGTAGGAAATGGGTTTGGTTTTGGACAGAGGCTAAGCTAGGTTTAGCCCGGGTTTCTGGAGGGTGGGATGAGAGGGTATTTTATGTAGGGAATGGGTGTTTCTCTCATAAAAGGGGGGCTCTCTCTCTGTCTCTCTCTCTTGGGATTTCTAGTGGTGGAAGGGTTTGATCAAGTGAGGGTGGTGGATTGGTGATGAAAGATTGTTGTGGATTTTTTGGTGATGTTGTTGATGTTGTATTTGGGCTTGGGACCCCTCTATTTATAGTAAAAGAGAGGCAGGGAAATATCCCGAGGGTAATGGAGTGGGTTGACTTCGATTGGACCTCTCATTAAATCTCTAGTTCTTCTGTCAAAGACCAGGTGAAGGGCGGCTAGTGCTAACTAGCCGCCCAGGATGGGGCGGCTACTTCCTGGTAGCCGCCCCCATCATGACCTGCCAAACGTCCATGTCGGTATCGTCGGGAAGGCCTCCCGGCGGTGTGCGGGTGAGCGCGTGCGTGTGTGGGGGTTCTTCGGGGATTCGGATCGGATGCGTGCCCTGGCGGGCTCGGTCGGATCGTCTTCTCGGAAGGGTGAGGGGTGTCGTTCCTGGTTGAGGCACCCGATAGCGTCTCAAGAGGATTCAGGGGTTTGTGTGATCGCCACCTGCTTTTTCTAAAAGCAGGAAAAGGTTGGGTTTGGTTTTGGTCGCCTACGTGGGGGAGTTTGTGGGGTCTCCGCTCTGAGACACGGATATACCGTACACAGAGGTGAAAAACAGGTATCTTATTCTGCTTCCGGGGCTTGACTAAAGGAGTCTTGGGACAAAGGGGTGTGGATATGGGGTGTGGATAGGGGGGCGGCTAGTTGTGTTTAGCCGTCGGCCAGGGGGCGGCTAGCTAGGGTTAGCCGTCCAGGGTCTAGGTTGGTTTGGGCATAACTTCGGTAGGAAATGGGTTTGGTTTTGGACAGAGGCTAAGCTATGTTTAGCCCGGGTTTCTGGAGGGTGGGATGAGAGGGTATTTTATGTAGGGAAATGGGTATTTCTCTTACAAAAGGGGCTCTCTCTCTCTCTCTCTCTCTCTCTCTTTGGATTTCTGGTGGTGAAAGGGAATGTGAATTGTGAGATGTTGGTGTGGAATGGTTTCTTTGATGGATTGGTGATGTTGTTGTTGTATTTGGGCTTGGGACCCCTATATTTATAGTAAAAGAGGGGCAGGGAAATATCCCGGGGGTAATGGAGTGGTTTGGCTTCGATTAGACCCCTCATTAATTCTCTGGTTCTTCTGTCAGAGACCAGGTGAAAGGCGGCTAGTGCTAACTAGCCGCCCAGGATGGGGCGGCTACTTCCTGGTAGCCGCCCCAATCATGACCTGCCAAACGTCCCATCTCTGACAAGCGGTGGCTTGGGTCGGTTACTTGGTTTGATCCGGCCAAGAGAGGGCGGCTAAAGGTCATGACCCGCCGCAATGATCAGCATTTAATGTTGCTTTATGTCCCATCCAGGGGACTGGTCCAAAGTCGGCCAGAGGGTGGTCAGTGGGGCGGCTAGTGTAAACTAGCCGCCTGGTATGGGGCGGCCAGAGGGTGAGGTATAGCTCAAGACTTCAGAGTTTGGAGCGTTTCGAAGGAAAGGATTCTTTTTTAGGCTTTCTTAGGTTTAGAAAAAAAGTCTATGTTTGTGGTTTTGGGTGGGACAATTTAATTATTCTCCTTTGTATGCATGTCTTGGAATAGTTAGTACGGATGTTCATGGATGTGTAGATGAATCTGGATTTTTACAGGTTTGATTCATGGATGGGTGTAGGTTTCGATATATAATTCGTTTTAGCATGGTATCTATACAGGTTTTGTGTATGAATATGTGTATGAAATGTGTACATGTAGGTTTTGGAAAGAATTTGATTTTAATAGGTAAAGAAGTGTTGAAGAATTGATTGGATATGGACTGACATAACTGAAAGAGGTGCAGGCAAGGGGCGGCTAGTGTAAACTAAACATAAGCTGAGATGTGTTCAAATAGATACGAGTTTATCTTTGAGAGTCTTATAATTCTATCATCAAGCACTAAACGCTGGAAATCGCAGGAAGAAAGATTAATAGTTCTTAAGTATTGAAAGCTATTCATGCATGGAATTTCTTTAGGTAAAGTGCATTCCACGAACCTGGAACCTCGACTCCTTCGGCATCTACCAGGCGGTAGGCATTCCCGGAATAGGCCTGGGTGATCACATAGGGTCCCTCCCATGTGGGTTGCAACTTTCCTCTTGGGTGAGGCTGTCTTGATGGCATGATTTGCTTGAGTACTAATTCCCCGATTTCAAATTTTCTTTTAATTACCTTCTTTTCAAATGCCCTTGCCACCCTTCTTTGGTAGGCCTGGGCATGGTCTGCCGCTCTTAGTCTTTTCTCGTCTAGTAGTCCGAGGCGTAGTAGGAGTGCCTCTCTCCTTTCCTCAATTTGGAGGTCTTCTTCTAGCACTATTCTTAAGGATGGGACAAGGATTTCGTAGGGTACTACTGCTTCGGCTCCAAACGTGAGTGAATAGGGGGTTTGACCAGTGGGTGTCCTAATGGAGGTTCGGTATGCCCAGAGGGCGTCTACCAATTTATCAGGCCAATCGGTTGCCTTATGGGTTTCTACCGTTTTCTTTATAATTTTGAGCAAGGTTTTATTGGTGGCCTCTGCCTGTCCATTCCCCTGTGGATAATATGGCGTGGAATGATGAAGTTCTACATGATGTTTACTGCATAGGTCTTAAAATTCTTGGGAGATGAATTGGGGACCATTGTCAGTTATAATTGCTTTGGGGGTACCGAACCGTGCAAGGATGTGGATGCGGACAAAACGAGCCAGGGTAGAGCATTTAATTACTACATAGGACTCAGCTTCAGCCCATTTGGTAAAGTATTCTGTAGCGGTGAGGATGAAAGCTTTTTGGGTAGTGTTTTCTATAGTGTCCCGGAATGGTCCTATCACATCCAATGCCCACATAGAGAAGGGCCAAGGTGAAGTCATGAAATGTAAAGACGATGCTGGTGCGTGTATTTTGTTTGCATTAGTTTGACACTGGATACAACGCTTAACGTATTTGTTGCAGTCCCCTTCAAGCGTGGGCCAATAGTAGCCCATTCTTAATACCTTTTTTGCTAGCATCTGGGCGTTGACGTGTCCTCCGCATACTCCGGAGTGAGCTTCTTCTACAATGGTATATGCTTCTTCGTCGTCCAAGCACCTAAGTAGTTCCCCATTGAAGGAGGCTCGGAAGAGTATCCCCCCTCGGAGGCAGTATTTGACTGCTATCCTTTTGACTATTTTCTGGTCGTTGCTGGTAGCGTAGCTTGGGAATGAACCGTTTTTAAGGTAGTTTCTAATATCAAAGTACCAGGGGTTTTCGTCGTCTATATCTCCTAGTTCAAGGGCTAGGATTTCCGTGGTACTAGCATTTTTGTTGGCCCGGTTCATTTTTAGGAGACTTTGAGTTTTATAGTCACCGAGTTCGGTGGCAGGTTTTCTAGTCTCTAGATAGTGACTGTTTCAGATGTCCTAGATAAGGGAAAGGTGAGCGATGAGGCTAAAGAGGCTAGAGAATCTGCAAGAATATTGCAGGTCCGGGGTATGAAAATGTGAGTAACCTTACGGAATTGTTTTAGATGGACTATGGCTAGTTCTCTGTACGGCTTCAGTTTTGGGTCTCTAGTCTGATATTTTTTGAGAGTTTGGCGGATTACTAAGAGGGAGTCCCCAACGATGTCTAAATTTTTAGCTCCTAGGGCTAGGGCTGCCTTCAAACCTGCTATCAGGGCCTCGTATTCGGCAATATTGTTGGTGGCTTTAAACATAAGCTGAAATGCTTGTGGGATAAAGACACCTTCGGGGGAGATTAGTGCTATTCCTATTCCCTTTCCCTTCTGGTTGACCGCTCCGTCGAAGTATAGCGTCCATGTCTCTCTATCCTTTTCTTCAATAAGCGCAAATATTTCTTTGTCCGGGAAGTCAGTTTTTACTGGTTCGTAATCAGGGAGGGGTAGTTGAGCGAGGTGGTCAGCGATGGCTTGCCCTTTGATGGATTTTTGAGTGGCATACGTGATGTCAAACTCGTTTAACTGTACTTGCCATCGGGCTAAGCGTCCAGTTAATACGGCTTTCTCGAATAGGAACCTTACTGGGTCCATTTTGGCAAAGTATTTGACTTTGTGGGCAAGAAAATAATGTCGCAGCTTTTGGGAAGACCATACTAATGCTAGACAAGTCTTTTCTATAGGAGGGTAGGCTTTTTCGTACTCAATCAGGGTTTTACTGAGGTAGTAAATGGCCTTTTCCTTCCTTCCCATGTCGTCGTGTTGTGCAAGCACCGCACCAATGGCTTCCTTAGTTGCAGCCATATAGAGGAGCAGGGGTCGTCCAGGTGTTGGAGCTGAAAGGACTGGGGCTTTAAGAAGGTACGTTTTTAAATTATCAAAGGCCTTTTGACATTCACTATCCCAATTACACTTGATTCCTCCTTTCAACAGTTTGTTAAAGGGGCAACATCTTTCAGCGTGTTGCGAAATAAATCTCCTAATGAATTGCAACCTTCCCACGAGCCCCCTCAATTCTTTTAGGTTCTTAGGTGGGGGCATTTGGGCGATGGCTTTTGCCTTGGTCGGATCTATTTCTATTCCCCGCTTACTTACCATGAATCCTAAAAGTTTCCCAGAGGAGACCCCAAAGCGACATTTCTTTGGCTTCATTTTGAGTGAATATTCCCTACATCTCTGTAATACTTGTCTAAGTATGTCTGCGTTTCCTATTCGAGTCCTAGATTTGACTAAGATATCATCCACATATACTTCTACTAGCTTGTGCATCATATCATGGAATATTGAGGTCATAGCCCTTTGATATGTTGCACTCGCATTTTTGAGCCCGAAAGGCATTACTATGTAGCAGTAAGTCCCCAGGGTGTGGTAAAGGAAGTCTTTTCTTGGTCTTTTTCTGACAGTCGGATCTGGTTGTATCCAGAAAAGCCATCCATGAACGAGAGCATCTCATATCCTACCGTATTGTCGACAAGGAGGTCAATATGTGGGAGTGGGAAGTCATCTTTTGGGCACGCTCGATTGAGGTCCCTGAAGTCGATGCATATCCGGATCTTCCGATCCTTCTTGGACACTGGAACAATATTTGCCCACCCATTTAGGGTATAAAACTACCCGGATAAATTTAGCCTGGTGGAGTTTGTCTACCTCATCTTTGATCTTTAAAGCTACCTCGGGATGAAGGCGTCTCAATTTTTGTTTTACTGGTTTTGCGTTTGGTTCTAAAATTAACTGATGTTCGACTAACGAGGTATCGAGCCCGGGCATGTCCTTGTAAGACCATGCAAAGACGTCTTTATACTCGAGTAATATTTTAACCAGGCCCTCTCTCTCATCGTGATTTAGTTCTGTGCTAATTGAAATGATTTTGGGGTCAGCTTTTGTCCCTAGGTTTAGCTCCTCTTTCTTCTCATCTGCTTCTTCCGTCTTTTCATCGAACCTTTGAAGGCTCTGCTTGAATTCTTCAGATAGGTCCCCATTTTCTTCATCGTCCTCGTCACAGATTTCGAAGACTCCTAGACCATCGTCTGGGTTCTCTATGTTATCTAGGTCTGGTTCTTCTATAACTGCTATTGTTTCAAATTTTTCTAAACCTAACATGGACCTGCCATATCCTTCTAAGTTGCTAATGGTCTGGTCAGGAATTTGACCCCTAGTTGATTTGACCGTTTTGGACGAGGTACTAGGGTTGGGATTTTTAGCCTGACTGGCTAGACGTTGTAGCTTATTCAGGAGATCACAGTCATCGCTGAAGGGGTGCCATGCTGGGGTGAAATCATCCTTGTTGAACAGGGATCCAAGGGTTTTGGTTTCCATTTTTTTTTGACAGAAAAGACACTTATTATTTACAATCTACTGGATTAATGGAAGCATTTCAACCGACTTTTCTCCAGCAGCTGGCGCTCCTTTGTTGCGATGCTTGAGCATTGCGAGTAAAGGAGGCTGGGTCAGCTGGAGTTTTATCGTCTGGCGGTGAGTGTGTGCTTAGGTGTTTATCAGGGTGTGGGAATAGCCATTCTAGGGAGCCAGAGAGATAGTCTGGTTCTGTTTCCGGGATAGGGTCCAGGGGGTAGGGGCATACGATTTCTTTGGCGGGTTCTATGATTATTCCTCTCACGAAATGTTCGTACAACCTCCAATCGTATTTTTCCTTTATTTTAAGGCGATGTTTGGATGAGCCAATGCCTTTCTTATCTAGCCATGCTGGGAGTTCGATGGGGTCCAAGATCCCATTTTTGTGTCCCAGGGTTTCCCCGGGAAGGTAACCCATGATTCCCATGATACGCCAGCCAGGGTTCTCAAGCCTAGGGTGGCTTGCTTTTGAGGTAGCGGGGAGAGCATTCCGGGGATTTAGCCAATTGGCTAGAAAATCTAAGATGTGGATGGTGGCTTCTATGGGTTTTGGGCTACTGGTTTTTACAGTGATGGCTTCATTATTGGTGAACCTTGATTTAGGTCCTTTGATCGCATCCCCTTGTATTTTGATTATTCGATCTCCCAAGGGGAATTTCAAACATTGGTGTAGGGGAGAGGAGACCCCCTTTATGGAGGCTAACCATTTACGTCCTACGATCATATTATAATCTGAATCCATTTATAGGACATATGCTTTAGCGCTAGTTTCTAGCGGCCCTACCTTTAGTCGGAAGTCCTTAAAGCCTAGAACCGGACGAGCCGTTTTGTCATAGGCAAATATACGGGTGTTCGTTTCGAAGAGTGTAGTTATGCGTGTCGGTGTCGAGAAATTGGTCTCTCGGCGCGTGTGTGGGGGTTCTTCGGAGGGTTCGGATCGGATGCGCGCCCTGGCGGGCTCGGCCGGATCGTCTCCTCGGAAGGGGTGAGGGTGTGGTTCCTGGTCGAGGCGCCCGACAGCGGCTCAAGAGGATTCAAGGGGGGGGGGGTTTGTGATCGCCACCTACTTTTTCTAAAAAACAGGAAAAGGTTTGGGTTTGATCGCCTACGTGGGGAGTTTGTGGGGTCTCCGCTCTGAGACACGGATATACCGTACACGGAGATGAAAAACAGGTAATCCTATTCTGCTCCCGGGCTTGACTAAAGGAGTTATGGGACAAAGGGGTGTGAGTATGGGGTGTGTATAGGAAGGGGGCGGCTAGTGGGTTTGAGCCGTCTGGATTGGGGCGGCTAGGTAGGGTTAGCCGTCCAGGGTCTGGGGGATTTGGGCAGGGGTTTGGTTGGAAAAGGGTGGGGTCTTGGGCAGAGGCTAAGCTAGGTTTAGCCTGGGTTTATGGAGGGTGGGATGAGAGGGTATTTTATGTAGGGAATGGATGTTTCTCTCACAAAAGGGGGGGCTCTCTCTCTCTCTCTCTCTCTCTCTTGGGATTTCAAGTGGGGGAAGGTTGGACAAGTGGGTTGTTGATGTTGTGGATTTTGTTGGGTGTGTTGGTTGTTGTTGAAGGCTTGGGACCTCCTCTATTTATAGTAAAAGAGAGGTAGGAAAATATCCCGAGGGTAATGGAGTGGGTTGGCTTCGATTGGACCTCCCATTAATGCTCTGGTTCTTCTGCCAGAGAACAGGTGAAGGGCGGCTAGTGCTAACTAGCCGCCCGGGATGGGGCGGCTACTTCCTGGTAGCCGCCCCTATCATGACCTGCCAAACGTCCCATCTCTGACAAGCGGTGGCTTGGGTCGGCTACTTGGTTTGATCCGGCCAAGAGAGGGCGGCTAAAGGTCATGACCCGCTGCAATGATCAGCATTTAATATTGCTTTATGTCCCATCCAGGGAACTGGTCCAAAGTCGGCCAGGGGCGGTTAGGGGGGCGGCTAGTGTGAACTAGCCGCCCAGTGAGGGGCGGCTAGTTAGGGTTAGCCGCCCCTTTCTAGGGACTTAGGTTTTTAGGGTTTTGGCTTTTGGTTTAGGTCTAGGGTTTGGGGTTAGGTTTAGGTTTAGGCTGGGATAGGGGTTTTAGGGCTAGGGTTTGGGGTTAGGTCAAGGTTCAGGGTTTCCGGTTTAGGGTTAGGCCAAGGCTAGGGTTAGGTTTTAGGGCTAGGTCAAGGTTCTAGGGTTTCCGGTTTAGGGTTAGGCCAAGGCTAGGGTTAGGGTTTCTGGTTTTACCGAACCTTTGTTTCTCTATTGGTGTCCACTTGTGGGATATTTCCGTGTGTTACTTGAAGTATTTCTGTTTCTCTGGACGGTCAAAATTGGGGTATCTACAATTGTCCCTCATCGGACGGAGTCTTTGTGCGAAGCAAGAAAGACTTCGACCGATGATACGGAAAGAGACCCCTATTTTGGCCGGCCCGACCTTGAAGAAGTTATGCCAACACGAACAGTACTTTTCGGGGAGTTGATTTAGGCTGTCAGAGGCTAGGTCTTGACTTTGAATTTTTATCCGAGAAGATGATCCAGGTGGAAGGCGGGGAAAAGTAAATGGTGAGTGATCCAACCCGCGGTCGGGGTTCTTAGCTATCGTGCACGGAGCAGCCCAGCGTCAGTTTCCTTGTGCCTACCGTTCCCGTGTTTGGGAAAACTCAGCAAGAGGGGATATCGCCGACAGAAAGCAAGTAAAAGGTTGATTTGGGTGAATTGGATCATCCGAGGGATAAGAACTCTGAAAAGAACCAGAACTGAAGAAATTTGAATCTGAATGGTACTGAATGTGTTGCAAAACTTCGGGAGAGTCGTGTTTGATCAAGTAATGTCTGGGAAATAAGCCAATACATGGCTGTTTGGTATGGAGAACCTTGAATTTTAGGGCTGAAAAGATTGGAAGGGGGTTTTTTAAGCAAAAGAGAAAAAATTGGGAGGGGCGTAACTAGCCGCCCGAGAGGGGGCGGCTACTCGCGGGTAGCCGCCCCTCGACTGGGTCCCTTATAACCGAAAAGACCCTCTCTCTCGCCATATGTTTTTAAAACGGTTTCTCTTCCCTCTTCTCTTCTTTCCTTCGGTTTCAAACTCGAAAACCCTGATTTCTTTGCCTTTCTTTCCTCCATTTCGACCTCAATCTTTCTCTTTCCCTTGATTTCGAAACCCTAGTTTGGGTTCTCTTTTTTCTTTTTCCAAACCGAGGAGATGACGAGGTCGAAGGCGATCGCTTCAAGGGGGAAACGACCACGGGTGGCTCGTGGAGAGCGTAGCCCGAGCTCTTCATCATCGGAGAGCGATAGGCCGGAGGTCGAGGCCGTGGGGGAGGGTATGGGTGCAACGGAGGTGCCGCCGGTGGATATCGGCGTGGGTGAGGTCGGGGATTTGCCTTCAGGGGCTGTCCCGGAGGTAGGGGGGAGTGTAATAGGCTATACACGCAAGAGGAGGCGTGGGGATCGACCGGTGGTGGCCGAGGAGGTGGTTCCGGGGGTTGGAGGATCGATTGAGGGTGCAACCGAGGGGGTAGGGGTCGAGGGAGTTAGTGAGGAGGTGAGGGCGTCGTTGGATGCCCTCATCGGGATGTTGGATAGGGAGGCCACAGAGGCCAGGGCTGAGGAGGAGGAGAGTAGGGCTATGGGGGCCTTTGCGGAGTTTATCTCCGGCGTGGGGAGGGTGGAGGGGATAGGAGAGGCTAGGGACGGGGCCGGGGAGGCCGAGGGTATGGGTACTGGGGCCGCCGAGGCCGGTGTGGGTGTTGGGGCTGAGGCCGAGGAGGCCGTGTTCGAGGAGGATGAGGAGGAGGATGACGACGGGATGGATGATCCCGATGAGGTCGAGGTGGACGCTCCTGGGTCCACACGGGCCGTGGTATGTTCCTAATCCTTTAGTCTTTGCTTTTATTTTGGTGTATATGCATGTGTTGGTGGTATGAACAGGTTGTATGTGTGTATTATACTCGTATATGTGTGTTATTTTTAAATAGGCATGCTTGTGTATAAGTTAATCACGGTGGGATGTGTAAGCATGCTGTCATGGGTTTGTTTTTATAGGGAGGGGGCAATTGCTATATATATATATATCCATGTTTGTCATATGCATGTAAAGGAGAGAAATGATATAGCTAATATGCTTGCATGCGATAGTTTTCTATGTGTATGTGATTTCGTACGTGTTTGATCGTGGTAGAGCATGAGGGGTGTATGCATGCATTTCATGGGTTCGAGTTCCATATGGCTGTATTGCTTAGGTGTGCATGATAGGCTTGATGTAAGAAAGTGTGTGAGTGGTGACCACGGTGGGATGTGTTTGATATTTGTCTAGCATGCGTGATCATATGAGGAGTGTAGTTTCTTACTTTCATTCTTTTAGTATGTGGGAGTTTTGATTTCGCTAAGCATGGTTTAAAACGATTTCGTAGATTTGGACTCTTACCTCTCGCTCGTTTTTAAACTAACCCATGTTCCCTTCGCTTGTTTTGTAGAGGCCGAATCGTATCCGGGCTTTATGGCATGGGACGAAGAGATGGTACAATGCCCTGGGGCAGGAGGAGAGGAGCTTGGTGGATGGAGCGGGCTTCCGTTCCTTCTTCTGATCGAGCCATTCCACGTCCACCGTCCATATGTGGAGGCCTTGGCGGAGAGATGGGATCCGGAGAGTTGCACGTTCATCCTCCCTACTGGCGCTGTCATGCCGACGCTCGAGGACGTCCATCGGATCACCGGCCTTCCGGTTCTGGGGGAGGCGGTGATCGCGGCCACCCTAGCTGACTACAGGGGGCTTTTCCGAGAGTTGATCGGGGAATGGGAGTTCGTGGAGCGGGAGCGGACGCTGAACCGGATCCCTTTAGGGCGGCTTTCGGGGCAGTACGGCCTCGGTTCCTTCACAGAGCGTCAGAAGGGCGAAGCTGCAGCTAGCTTCGAGAGGCGGCGGGATGATCGAGGCGAGAGAGGCGGCCGCGTGTCCACAGAGGGCACGGAGGGAGTTGAGAGCGTTCTTCCTCTACTTCTTTGGCCGGGTCCTTTTCTCGACGGCCTCTGATAAGGTCTCCTCTCATTCCCTTCTACTGATGCGGGACTTGGAGGGCATGGGGCGCTATGCTTGGGGAGCGGCGATGCTTGCCCACTTGTTTGCGGAGCTCTCGAAGAAAGTCAAGAGGGCTGGAGGAAAGAACCTTGGTGGCTTCGCACCATTCCTTCAGGTATGTGTAAGTGATGAGTGTCTTCTTCTTGGTTTAGCTTTACTTTGGTCATGATAAATTCCCTCTTGCTTTGTTAGATCTTCGGGTACGAGCACTTCGCCATTGATCGCCCGACTTTGGCTCCGTTCGATCATGCCCTCCCTTGGGCCATGAGATGGGAACCCCGGGGATCTTCCCGTTTGCATCGCCTCGCCCAATTCCGAGAGGCCTTCCGCGTCTTGTCGGAGGAAGAGGTATAAGTTTTCTTTGAATCCTTTTGGTTTGTACTTGGTTTTCTTTTGACTAAGCGCTCTTCCTATCTTTCGATGCTTTTTAGATGACGTGGAGGCCTTACTCGGAGGAGGTTCCTGAGGCCCTGGCGCGAGACATCTGGCTGATCTACTTCAATGAGGTCGTGTTCCATGCGATCAGCCGGGTCGTCCGTCAGCTTGGGTACCATCAGTGGGTGCCCGATCCTCTTCCGCGGCGCCCTTCGATTCCGGTGGCCGGGATTCCTCGGGATACGAATCTCCCGAGGAATTACGCGACGTACGTGGCGGGATGGATGGGTCGAGGCGTCTTGGTGGAGCGTCGTCCTGAGGTGACTTCGAGCGACGAATACCTAGCTTGGTATCGTCGGGAGTATGCGGATATCCTCGGGACGATGGAGGAGGAGATCCCGGACGCTTATGTAAGTTTAAAGAATCCCTTTTCTTTCCTCGTTCTCTTTTGTTTGAACTCTTCTGAATGGTATTTCCTTTTGCAGGTTGAGTTGAATGAGATGGAGAAGAGGCTCAAGACTGCCAATGAGCACCTCCAAGCGCGGGCCAGGCAGATAGAGGCGTTGCGGGCACAGAGAGGACGCTTGCAGGACCAGGTCCGGTCCTCGAGGCTCAGGTGGATGCTCTGTCGAGAGCGAGGGCCGATGGCGCTTCTTCTTCTTCCGTCCCTCCTCCTTCCATGGTGTCCGAGCGAGAGCTGGAGTTGACGAGGGAGTTGGATGTGGCCCGGAATGAGCTGACGGCCACAAGGATGGAGTTGGGCCAGGCGAGGGGCAGGGCTTCTCGGGCTGAGGAGGAGGTGGACCGGCTGAGGTCCATGATAGCCTCGAGGGAGGAGGGGTTCATTACCCTAGGCCGTGAGAGGGACTCCCTCCAGATGAGGGTGTCGGAGTTGGAGGCTTCGGCGGGTGTTCCCGGAGGTTTGATGGGAGACCTGGTTCGTTCTCTCCAGGCGGCCGGGGATAGGGACAGAGAGGCACTCAGGGCGTCGGAAGCGAGGGCGCGGGAGTTGGAGGAGAGGTTGAGGGCTGCCGAGGATCGGGCCAGAGGGACGGAGAGTCGTCTCCGACAGAGATTGGAGAGAAGGACAGGGATATGCAGCAGGTTCGTCTCTGGGAGGCGACTATGAGGGGGAAATTGGTCGGAGGGGGCTCTATGACCGAGGCGGACCTTGATCTTCTTCCACTCGAGCCTGACCATTCTCTCTCGGCTTCCTTGGCTACCGGGGCCACTTTTAGCCGTGCATCTCGCCCTTCGGCGTCTCGGAGTCGTGGGATATATGCGAGGGCCGCGTCTTCGGTTCGAGAGACTCCTGCTGCTCCCGATGCTCCAGAGGTTCAGTCTTCTCCTCATCCGCCACTCCCTTCTCAGCCAAGTCAGGACGTTCCTCCTACTCAGCCTCCAGCGGATGATGATACGCCGAGGTATAGCTTTTGTGTCTTGGTTTTAAGTAGAAGAATAGTACATATGCGATGAATTCATGCTTTTCTTCTTTTGTTTTTGGTTTTAGGTGATATTTCGGTGAAGTATAGCTCAAGACTTCGGAGTTTGGAGCTCTTGGTGGACCTATCTCTTTCTTACTTTGCATTTTAGGTGTTTTAGAAGACAATTTACGTTTATGGTCATGGTGGGACAATTTAATTTCTTGTTTGTATGCATGGTTTGGTATAGTTTAGCATGGATGGTTAATGTTTTTTAGAAAGCCTTCCTAATCTATAGGGATGTGTATGTGTGTGGATGAATGAACTTGGTGTTTATAGGTTTTGATTTATGGATGGATGTAGAATTCTAATATATAATCATTATAGCATGGTATCGGTACAGGTCTTGTGTATGAATGTGTGTCTAAAATGTGTGTATGCATGTTTGGGAAAGGAATGTTTTGACAGGTATTCAAAGGAGTTGAAGAGTTGATTGAGGCTGGGACTGACAGGGCAGATGGGGTAGCAGGTGAGGGGCGGCTAGTTGCGTTTAGCCGCCCAGTGAGGGGCGGCTACTTGCATTTAGCCGCCCCTTGCCTGGGTTTTTACCTGGACAAGAGGGCAGGGGGAGGGGCGGCTAGTATAAATTAGCCGTCTCCAGGGGGGCGGCTAGTCGGGTTTAGCCGCCCCCTGCCTGGGACAATTTTCTGGTTTTGCTTCTTGTCTGCTGCTGCTGAAAGTCCTCCTGAGTGCTTTATCCTTCGAGACCTATAAAAACATTCTTTCCATGGACCAAGTGTTAAATCCATCCAGATTGCGCCCCTGCACTGACTTCGAGCCCTTCTTGCTTGAATTGTCAAGGGCTACAATCCATCTTAAGGCGGAATGGAAATATAAATGCGAGAAAGTAAAAGTGCGGGAGACCAGGCTTTAGTGCGCAAGGAAGGGATTCCAAGTGCGTGAGTGAAGAAGAACTTATGTGTAGGAGTTGGGGACAATTTCTTCTCACGCATGTGCGGAAGGGCATGAGGTGAGTGGAGGCAATTTTAATATTTGTGGGGACAATACGTGGGGACAATTTTAATATGTGGGGACAATTTTCAAGAAAATCGGATGCCAAAGTGTTTTGGAAAAGGAAAATGCACGCTTATGCGTAAGTATATGTGGCATAAGGGGGCATTTTAGTTTTTCAATGACTTTTTAGGTGAGAGGGCAATGTTCTCGATTTCCATAAGTAAAAGATGCCATCAAGTCCCCGTGGAGGAGCCCTTGTGGTCACTCATGTCCAAACCAGGATTGTATTTAAGAGGTATAAGCCTTAGGCGTCGATTTTCCTAGGTTCATGGTTTTCAAATGCTTAATCGTATTATTCTAAACATGCTGAAAAATCCATGAGTGTACCAAGAGTCAAGTCAAACAAGCTTCCTTTGGATAGGCAAGTTTCTAAATGAATTCGCGTGAGTGTGTGTGTAGGTGTAAACCTGGACGTGATCTGCCTTCGGTCAAAATTTCGCTTTTCCTGGTGGACATAGCTCAATTTTGAACCCCCCATTGCAAAAAAATAAAGAGGGGAGAGGGTGAATGGGGTAAGAGTAATATCTTCCTTTCGGGCAATATTTTAGAATTGTCCCAGTCTAGCATATGTCTTACTTCCTAGGTCCCTCTGGCTTTCTTCTTTTTACCACTTCTTTATTTTTGGGTGGAAAGGTACAGTCCGTTGTTTGGATCTGTACATGGTATAGCCGTTGTTTAGCGTATACCGTGCGTAAAGGCGTGAAAGCCTGCTAAATAGAGAGTTTAACCCGTTCACTTGGGTGTTTGGCCTCTCCTTGCCTATCTTTCTCTTTTTTTTTTTTTTTTTTTTTTGTGTTTTGATTCGAGTTGAGGGGGGGGCTCTTCTGTTTTTCACCCCGATTCTTTTCATGCTTCCCCTCTAGAAGTGTTTATATAGTGCCAGAGCCAGTTTTTGGGACACATGCTAGGTCCGGGTAACTCCTCATTTTGACCTAGGGTTAATACGAGTGGGGCGAAAATAAGGGATATTTTGCTTTGGGGAGTTTTAAATTGTCCCAGTCTACGGGGTAGGCAATTTTTCTTCCATCAGGCAAATCTAGTCCAGTTATACGTGTGTGAAGGGAATGACATGATCTGGCGAAACGTGTTCAAATAGATACGAGTTTATCTTTGAGAGTCTTATAATTCTATCATCAAGTACTAAACGCTGGAAATCGCAGGAAGGAAGAATAATAGTTCTTAAGTATTGAAAGCTTTTCATGCATGGAATTTCTTTAGATAAAGTGCATTCCACGAACCTGGAACCTCGACTCCTTCGGCATCTACCAGGCGGTAGGCATTCCCGGAATAGGCATGGGTGACCACATAGGGTCCCTCCCATGTGGGTTGCAGCTTTCCTCTCGGGTGAGGCTGTCTTGATGGCATGATTTGCTTAAGTACTAATTCCCTGATTTCGAATTTTCTTTTTATCACCTTCTTTTCAAATGCCCTTGCCACCCTTCTTTGGTAGGCCTGGGCATGGTCTCTTGATTTTCGAAAGTATTATCTTTTTCTTTTTCCTTTCTCTCTTTTTTTTTGTTTTTTTTTTTTTAAAAAAGCGTGTAAAGGTTTGGAGATAGTAAAGTATGTAAAAGATAATATACGTAGGACTGGAGGATGGCCTCCAGGAATGATGATGCAAGGTGAGTCCTCTATGGAGGCTCAAATTGCAAGATCTTTAGGGGAACGATAATTGAATTTTCTGATGTATCATTCATTGTGTGTCGATTCTTCTCTGTCTTGAAGCGTGTTTGACGCCTTCTCAGCCACCGTTGTTCGGCGTCTATTCTGACAGCATCTATCAGAATATCAAAGCCTAAATGTCGTTGAAAATGCAAGTGGCGTTTGATATGCCATAGACCCTTAGCAGGAAGAGAATCTTTCTTCAAAGGGGGTTTAGTCAATAAAGATGTAGATATGGGGAAGCAAGTCGCAAGGGCGGCTATTGACTTGATAGGTGCAAGAGAGAACGGTTCACAATAATGTTGGGGCCCTAATAATGGCGAGGGTAAAGACTTATCTACTGGTGTAATCAGGGGCTCGCGGACCAGATATGGAATAATTGATTTGGATATGGCGGGGGAATCCTGAGGAAGGAGATCCTCAGGTAGATGATATGGCAAGTACGGCAATTTGGATGGCTTGACTGCCCCCTCAAATTGTGCATTTTTAAATATGAGTGGTTTTGTTTTGAAGACACGCACAATTGGTTGAACCGGATCTGGATCGGTCTCAGAATCTGATGAGTCAAAAGGTGAGTCATCCGAGACCACCAAGGTAGGTTCGACGGGCATTGATATGATTTGGTCTTGAGCAGGTAGAGACAAGGGGTATTCAGATTTAATCGGTGGTAAGGCTTGGATGATGGATTGAGGTTGTGTTTGGGAAGGGTAAAATAGTTCTGATAGTTCTCCGTCCAAAAACTCTTCATCATCGTCAGAATCCTGCTTGGGACATTCTGCGGATTCAATAATTTCAGATGTTGGGGACTCATAGGTTGATGGGGGAGGAATAGCGGCGTATTTTCTTTGGGGTAGTTGATGGGGAACAAAGGCTTGTGTCCCTGGTGGAGTAGTGGGACAGGCAGGAAGAACTCTGGCTTTGTTGCCGAAGGACTGACTAGGTTGTGTATGGGAGAAATGGTTCAATGGTTGGATGGGACCTCCCTTTATGGGATGAACTAGAATGGGCTCGGATATTTGTTCTGTGTATAGGGGGAGGGGTTTGGTAGGGTTTGGGTGTATTGGGGAAGGTGTCGGAAGGATCAGGCCACCCGGAATGATCCTAGGCAGGTCTTCTGGTTCTTCCATCAGGGGTTGTATAGTAGGTTCTATTTTTTGCTTCCTAATATTCATCGCAGGATCTGTACGTACGGAGATCTGATTTATAAAGTCTTGGAATATAGGACTTAGTCGTGTCAGCACGGGGGCGAGTATCGATCGAGGAGTAAAATTTTGATTAGCTTGCCGAGGCGGCGCATATCCGGATGAACCGGGCGTGTACTGTCTCGGAGCTGTTCCTCGGTCAGGAACTCGCGCTCCGTTCGGGTAGAGTGCCGATACTTGGCTAATGATCCCCTCTACCGTGGGGGTTTGCGCCTTACGAGGCGGTTGTCCAACCCTATGGCTGATAGGTGGGGACTGGGTTTGGACTGCTGGGGCTGCACAACGGGAAATCCTGTTGTGGCGGTCAATCAGAAGTTGATACGTAGTGCAGTCTCCGTACGAAAGGCTCGTAT
Organism: Acorus calamus; assembly: GCA_030737845.1. Taxonomy (NCBI): domain Eukaryota; kingdom Viridiplantae; phylum Streptophyta; class Magnoliopsida; order Acorales; family Acoraceae; genus Acorus; species Acorus calamus. Next base: position 15,676,096 of record CM060877.1, on the reverse strand, counting down.
GGAGCTCTGGACTCAGGCTCTGTAACATCATGTCAATTTCTTGACATTCTGTGAGTTGCAGGCCGGTTCGGTGGACAAGGGTGCGCCACCGAGACACGTATTGTTCGAATTCCTCCCTAGGCCTCATTCTTTCTACGGTTAGATCTGAAATAGAGGGGGTCCTAATCCTCTGGTATCCGTAGCGGCCCAAGAATTTCTCGCTTACAGCCGAGAAATTCGACAAGTGATCTACAGGGAGGGTGGAGAACCATTGTAGCGCTTCTCCTTCCAATGATTTCTGGAAGAGGAAGACTAGTAGAGGTTGATTATCTAGAAACGGGCGTGCGTCTAGATAAAAGGCAGTTAAATGAATGTCTGGGTCTCCACGACCGTTGTACCGGCGGAATTTGGGGATTTTGAATCCCTCCGGTAGGTGGACTGACGGGATTTGTCTCAGGTTATGTAGAGACATGTGTTTGGGGGCCGAGGGACCAGTCTCGGAGAGAATTCTCCGGATGGTATCGTCCAGTGTTTCTCCCCGGGGAGGGCTGCCTAGCGGTCCCGGGTTTGGGGTGGTTTGGTAGGGGCCTGGGGTGGAAATGGCTGGGAACATTGGATTCGCGGGGGAAAGGGGGGTGAATGAAAAGACACTCGGGTTGACCGAGTGACTGGGTGTTGGTGGGGCTTTGGGAGTGGATTTAGGGGTTTCGACAGGGGTTTCCTGTCTCGAGGTCTTGGCATGACGGTAGTCAACGAGGTCATGAAACATGTCCTCTACCGTTTGATACCCTAGACTAGCCATCCTTTCCTCTAGATGGGTCAGGAACTGTGTGGCCTGACCCTCTTGGTGATTCCTTTCCTCTAATATCTCCTCTTCCATGTGGGATTCCATGACGTAGAGTGGGGGGATGAATGCAGGTTGAAAGCAGTAAATAAAGCAGTAAAGGATTGCGCAGCTGTGTGCGACTTACGAAAGCAGTAAAGGATTGCGCAGCTGTGTGCGACTTACGAAAGCAGTAAAGGATGTTATAATGCACAGTAGAAGAGGATTTAATTCAAGGAGTGAGAAACTCTAACCTTCCTAGAGGGTTGATAGCATTTTAGTCAAGTTTGTAAAAGGGGGCAGAAGAGGATTACCTTTTGTTGTTTTTCACGAGGGAGGTCCCACCGTGATCGCCAGAATTTGTCGGTGTCGAGAAATTGGTCTCTCGGCGCGTGTGTGGGGGTTCTTCGGAGGGTTCGGATCGGATGCGCGCCCTGGCGGGCTCGGCCGGATCGTCTCCTCGGAAGGGGTGAGGGTGTGGTTCCTGGTCGAGGCGCCCGACAGCGGCTCAAGAGGATTCAAGGGGGGGTTTGTGATCGCCACCTGCTTTTTCTAAAAAACAGGAAAAGGTTTGGGTTTGATCGCCTACGTGGGGAGTTTGTGGGGTCTCCGCTCTGAGACACGGATATACCGTACACAGAGGTGAAAAACAGGTAATCCCATTCTGCTCCCGGGCTTGACTAAAGGAGTTATGGGACAAAGGGGTGTGAGTATGGGGTGTGTATAGGAAGGGGGCGGCTAGTGGGTTTGAGCCGTCTGGATTGGGGCGGCTAGGTAGGGTTAGCCGTCCAGGGTCTGGGGGATTTGGGCAGGGGTTTGGTAGGAAAAGGGTGGGGTCTTGGGCAGAGGCTAAGCTAGGTTTAGCCTGGGTTTATGGAGGGTGGGATGAGAGGGTATTTTATGTAGGGAATGGATGTTTCTCTCACAAAAGGGGGGCTCTCTCTCTCTCTCTCTCTCTCTCTCTTGGGATTTCAAGTGGGGAAGGTTGGACAAGTGGGTTGTTGATGTTGTGGATTTTGTTGGGTGTGTTGGTTGTTGTTGAAGGCTTGGGACCTCCTCTATTTATAGTAAAAGAGAGGTAGGAAAATATCCCGAGGGTAATGGAGTGGGTTGGCTTCGATTGGACCTCCCATTAATGCTCTGGTTCTTCTGCCAGAGAACAGGTGAAGGGCGGCTAGTGCTAACTAGCCGCCCGGGATGGGGCGGCTACTTCCTGGTAGCCGCCCCTATCATGACCTGCCAAACGTCCCATCTCTGACAAGCGGTGGCTTGGGTCGGCTACTTGGTTTGATCCGGCCAAGAGAGGGCGGCTAAAGGTCATGACCCGCCGCAATGATCAGCATTTAATATTGCTTTATGTCCCATCCAGGGAACTGGTCCAAAGTCGGCCAGGGGGCGGTTAGGGGGGCGGCTAGTGTGAACTAGCCGCCCAGTGAGGGGCGGCTAGTTAGGTTTAGCCGCCCCTTTCCAGGGACTTAGGTTTTTAGGGTTTTGGCTTTTGGTTTAGGTCTAGGGTTTGGGGTTAGGTTTAGGTTTAGGCTGGGATAGGGGTTTTAGGGCTAGGGTTTGGGGTTAGGTCAAGGTTCAGGGTTTCCGGTTTAGGGTTAGGCCAAGGCTAGGGCTAGGTCAAGGTTCTAGGGTTTCCGGTTTAGGGTTAGGCCAAGGCTAGGGTTAGGGTTTCTGGTTTTACCGAACCTTTGGTTCTTTATTGGTGTCCACTTGTGGGATATTTCCGTGTGTTACTTGAAGTATTTCTGTTTCTCTGGACGGTCAAAATTGGGGTATCTACAATGCGTCCGTCGATGTGCTCGAAGGTTTGTAGTGATATGAGGTTTACTCCCGCTCCGGTGTCAATTAGAACTTTATCCACTGAGTATCCTTCGAGGTTAATCGTTATGCATAGGGTTGAGGTGCTAACGACTTTATCCTGCTATGACCCTGTCGATGACCCCCGACGTCCCCCTTGGCGACCCCCTCCATGTCCCCTGCTGCGACCCCATTGACGACCCTCTCTGCAATCCCATCGACGACCATCCTCTGGTCTTTCCTCTTTCCCTCAAACATTTTTTTGAATTTCATCTGTCAGTGAATCTATGTGAATATTTTTGTTTGAATTTTTTTGTATGTGTATGGTTTTTGTTGAATTTCATCTCCCTGAATATATGTGATTTTCTTACTAAAATGACATCTGTTGCACCAACATCGATTTAGGCAAGAAGTCCCTCTTATAAGAGTGTACCCTATCAGTATAAGGGTGTACATAGGCAGTATAAGAGTGTAAACAGTCAGTAAAAGGGTATACACAGTCAGTATAATGGTGTGTATAGGCAGTATAAGGGTGTACTAAGTATATGGGTGTAAACCGTCAGTAAAAGGGTATACACAGTCAGTATAAGGGTGTACATAGGTAGTATAAGGGTGTACTAGGTCAGTATAAGGGTACACTGAGTCGATATAAGGGTGTACTAAATTAGTATAAGGGTGTACTAAGGTGTAAACAGTGAGTATGGTAGTATAAATAATTAATATCAGTTTATACATTTTGCTAGGGCATTTTACCTTGGATAGCTTTCAGTTTCTTCCTCATGGTGGATGACTTTCTTCGAAGGCCTTGATTTGGTAGGAGGCTTTGAATTGGAGGAGGCTTTGATTTGGTAGACAGCTTTGATTTTGTGGATTCTTTGGGAGGCTTTGATTTTGTGGATTTTGTGGGAGGCTTTGATTTAGTGGGAGGCTTAAATTTGGTGGGAGATATGGGTTTTAGTGGATGTGTTGATGAGGAGGACCGTGTTTTCCTGGTGGTCGAAGGACCCTCCACAATGGAGAGTTTCCGGTTTCGAAGACTTCTTCGAGGTGTCAATTTGTCTGGACGAGCCATTATATGCCTTGATCGTGGTAATGATTGACAAGAACAGTGTAAACAGAAAGAACCATGTACACAGAATAGTGTAACCATAAAAAACCAATATTAAATAGAATTATGATATCAGTGGATAATAAGGGTGCACATAGGAGGTATATCAGTGTACACATAACAGTGTTATCATAATGAACCAACATTTGATACCTCTAACAATCAAACCTCCACAAAAACATTTCAAACAGGTATAGACATAAAAAAGGCATGACCGCCTGGACCTAGGGCTACACAATTAGAAGAATATATGAGGGTATAAATAAGGGTGCAAATAGGAAGAATAAGGGTGCACAGAGGGGGCATATCAGTGTACACAGAACAATAAAATCATAATGAACCAACATTTGATACCTCTAGCAAGCAAACCTCCATAAAAACATTTCAAATAGGTATAGACATAAAAAAGGCATGAGCACCTGGGTCTAGGGCTACACAATTAGAAGAGTATATGAGGGTGTAAATAAGGGTGCAAATGGGAAGAATAAGGGTGCACATAGAGGGCATATCAGTGTACAGAGAACAGTATAATCATAATGAACCAACATTTGATACCTCTAGCAAACAAACCTCCCTAAAAACATTTCAAATAGGTATAGACATAGAAAGGCATGAACACCTGGGCCTAGGGCTACACAATTAGAAGAGTATATTAGGGTGTAAATAAGGGTGCAGATAGGAAGAATAAGGGTGCATATAGGAGGCATATCAGTGTACACATAACAGTATAATCATAATGAACCAACATTTGATACCTCCAGCAAACAAACCTCCATAAAAATATTTCAAATAGGTATAGACATAAAAAAGGCATGAACACCTGGGCCTAGGGTTGGGGATACACAATGACAAGAATACAGAAGGAGGTACATATGAAAATTAACATTGCACAATGGATGAGATATCTCATAAATCTCACATTTAACATTGCCAATCAAACATCTGTAGGGCATAAACAAATAACAAACAATGCCAATCAAAATGTCACTTGGGGCTAGGGCTATAGATTCAAAGAATAAATTCGGGTGTACATAGGAAGAATAGCAGTGTACCTCCAAAGATTACCAATGAAAAATACATTTCAGAGATAAGACACATAACAATACAATAAAAAATTGGATGAAACATAGATTTCATTGTCTCCCATACATACCTTCCGAGCCGTCGATGTGATTTGGAGCAGGATCTGTTGCCATCAATGCTCTTCGGAGCTGGATTTCACGCTATAGATACCCTAATTTTGATCGTCCAAAGAAAAGAAATTTACTTCAAGTAATATTGAAAAACAACCACTTTTGAACATTAAATAGAAAACAATTTTAGAAAAACTAAAACCGGAAACCTTGACCCAACACTTAGAAAAACTGGAAACCCTGGACAGGGGCGGCCACTTGGAAGCAGCCGCCCCATCCCGGGCGGCTAGTTTCAACTAGCCGCCCTGCAGACCGACCACAAGCCACTTCCCTGGATTGGACATAAAGCAACATTAAATGCTGATCATTATGGCGGGTTGTGGTCTTTAGCCGCCCCATCTAAGCCGGTTCACTCCTGGGGGCCGACCCAAACCACCGCTTGTCAGAGATGAGATATTTAGCAAGTCATGATGGGGGCGGCTACTTAAGAGTAACCGCCCCATCATGGGCGGCTCGTTTCAACTAGTCGTCCCGCACCTGGTCCCTGACAGAAGAACATAGGTTTAATGGGGGGTCAAATCAATCACCCTATTTCCCAAACCATTCTATTACCCACTGGACATTCCCCTACCTCTCTTTTACTATAAATAGAGGGGGTCCAAGACATTCTAACACATCATCCAACAATCCACATTCCCACGTGATATCATTCACAATTCATAAATATAACCCGCACCCACTACTTGAAATCCTTTGAGAGAGAGAGCGAGAATTCTATTTGTGAAGAGAAACCTATTCCCTACACAAATCCATCCTCTCAATCCACCCTCTAAAACCCGGGTTAAACCAGGTTTAACCTTTGTCAAAGCCAAATCCCATTCCTATTCAGGTTCTGTCCATGTTGACCCAGGCCCTAGGCGGCTAACCCTAACTAGCCACCCCATACCCGATGGCTATCTTCTACTAGCCGCTCCCCACCTACACCCCATTTGAACCAAGACTCCTCTAGTCAGCCCAGAAGAAGAATAGAATACCTATTTTTCACCTCTGTGTCCCAGAGTGGAGACCCCACAAACTTCCCCACGAAGGCGATCAAATCCAACCCAACTTTCCATGCTTTTCGAGAAAGTAGGTGGCGATCAACACACCCCTGAATCCTCTTGAGCCGCTATCGGGCGCCTCAACCAGACCTCACCACCCTTCTGAGAGATGATCTGACCGAGCCCGCCAAGGCCCGTACCAGATTCGAATCCCCAGAGAACCCCCACACACACAGATTTTTCCCACACCGACAAATCTGGTGATCACGGTGGGACATCCCTCTGTAGATACCCCAATTTTGATGGTCCAGAAAGACAGAAATACTTCAAGTAACACCCGAAAATATCCCACATTTGGACATCTAATAGAGAACCAAAAGTTCAGAAAACCGGAAACACTAAACCTAAAACCTAACTCTGACCTAAACCCTACCCTAAACAAGGCCCTGGCCCAAACTAGAACCCCACCTAAGAAAAACTCTAAAACCCAAAAACCCTGAGTCCCTGGCAAGGGGCGGCTAGACCTAACTAGCCGCCCCATGCCAGGCGGCTAGTTAGCACTAGCCTCCCCCCCTGGCTGACCTTGAACCGCTTCCCTGATGGGACATAAAGCAGCATTAATGCTGATCATTGCGGCGGGTTGTGACCTTTAGCCGCCCTATCTTGGCTGGATCAACCCAAGTAACCGACCCAAGCCACCGCTTGTCACAGATGGGACGTTTGGCAGGTTATGATAGGGGCGGCTACCAGAAAGTAGCCACCCCATCCTGGGCGGCTAGTTAGAACTAGCCGCCCTTCACCTGGTCCTGACAGAAGAACCAGAGAATTAATGAGGGGTCTAATCACACACACTATTAACCAAGCCACTCCATTACCCCCTGGATATTCCCCTGCCTCTCTTTTACTATAAATATAGGGGGTTCAAAACACTTTTACAACATCCATCAATCCCAATCATCAACCAACAACACACCACTCACATCCCCTTGATATCCACTCCCTTTCCCCACTAGAAATCCCAAGAGAGAGAGAAAGAGAGCCCCCTTTTGTGAGAGAAAAATTCATTCCCTACACAAAAATACCCTCTCATTCCACCTTCCAGAAACCCGGGCTAAACCTAGTTTAGGCTCTATCCAAGACCCAACCCATTTCCTACCGAAATTCTGCCCAAACAAACCCATGCCCCGGACAGCTAAACCCAAGTAGCCTCCCCTCACCAGACAGCTGGATCCCACTAGCCGCCCCATATCCACACCCCACTTGCACCCCTTTGTCCCAAGACTCCTTTAGCCAAGCTCCGGAAGCAGAATAGGATTACCTGTTTTTCACCTTTGTTTACGGTATATCCATGTCTCAGAGCGGAGACCCCACAAACTCCCCACGTAGGCGATCAAATCCAACTCAACCTTTTCCTGCTTTTAGAAAAAGCAGGTGGCGATCACACAAACCCTGGAATCCTCTTGAGCCGCTGTCGGGCGCATCAACCAGGAATGACATCCACCCTTCCGAGATGACGATCTGACCGAGCCTGCCACGGCACGCATCCCATCCGAATCCCTGAAAAACCCCCACACACGCACGCACCCCCCACCGCCGGATTCTTTCCCACTCCGACACGGAAATCCGACGCCGACAAATCTGGCGATGACGGTGGGACCTCCCTCGTGAAAAACAACAAAAGGTAATCCACTTCTGCCACCTTTTACAAGCTTGACTAGAATGCTATCAAACCTTTACGAAGGTTAGAGTTTCCCACCCCTCGAATCATACCTCCTCTACTTCGCATCACAGCATGATTTACTACTTTGTTAGTCGCACACCGCTGCGCAATCCTTTACTGCTTTGTAAGCCACACACCGCTGCGCAATCCTTTACCGCTTTATTTACTTCATTATATCTGCATTCATTCCCCTGAATCAATTCACACACGTCATGGAATCTCGCATAGAGGAGGAGATACTAGAGGAGAGAATCCACCAAGAGGGTCAGGCCACCTAATCAGCTCTCATTCCCCAACTCTGAACATACTTGTTTCCAGCTTTATTCCCACTCTTCTTTAAAACAAAAAAAAAATGTTTTTCTAAAACATGTTTTCCACACTCTCCTTCAAAACAAAAGTTTTACAAAACGATATTTCCATACTTCCAAACAAAATAAAGCACTTTCCCAAACTTTCTCTACCTGTTTACCAAACAAACGAAAATATTTGCATACTGCATTTCCACACTCTTCTTCAAAACGAAAATGCTTTCCCAATCTGCACTTCTTCAAAACTAAATGTTTTACAAAGCCGTACTTCCATGATTTCCACCGAAAATGTTTTACGAACTGTCTTTCCATGCTTTTCTTCTAAAATAAAATCGTTTTCCAAACTTTATCTCCATTCTTTTTCCAAAAACATGTCTATTCGCCAACGCAGGCCTTTTCAAAACCATAAGTATGCCTCTGCCTTCGCACTTTTGAAAACATAAAATGTCCAAAAATACCAAAAAGAGAGAAAAGGAAAAGACGAGAAAAGATTAAGAACGGCAGACCATGCCCAGGCCTACCAAAGAAGGGTGGCAAGGGCATTTGAAAAGAAGGTAATAAAAAGAAAATTTGAAATCGGGGAGTTAGTACTTAAGCAAATCATGCCATCAAGACAGCCCCACCCGAGAGGGAAGTTGCAACCCACATGGGAGGGACCCTATGTGATCACCCATGCCTATTCCGGGAATGCCTACCGCCTGGTAGATGCCGAAGGAGTCGAGGTTTCAGGTTTGTGGAATGCACTTTATCTAAAGAAATTTCATGCATGAATAGCTTTCAATACTTGAGAACTATTATTCTCTCTTCCTGCAATTTCCAGCGTTTAGTACTTGATGATAGAATTATAAGACTCTCCAAGATAAACTCTGCAATTTCCAGAGTTTAGTACTTGATGATAGAATTATAAGACTCTCCAAGATAAACTCGCATCTATTTGAACTCATCTCCGCCAAATCATGCCGCCTCCTTCACACACGTATGACTGGACTAGATTTACCTAATAGAAGAGAAATTGCCTACCCCGTAGACTGGGACAATTTAAAACCCCAAAGCAAACTTCCCTTATTTTCGCCCCACTCGTATTAACCCCAGGTCAAAATGAGTAGTTACCCGGACCTAACATATGTCCCAAAACTGGCTCTGGCACTATACAAACACTTCTAGAGGGGAAGCATAAAAAGAATCGGGGTGAAAAACAGAAAAGCCCCCCCCCCCCTCAAATAAAAAAAATCAGGCAATCAGAGGCCAACAAAAGAAAAATAACACCCAAGTGAACGGGTTAAACTCTCTATTTTAGCAGGCTTTCACGCCTTTACGCACAAGTATATGCCAAACAAACGGCTATACTAGTACAGGGTCCAAACAATGGACTGTACTTTCCACCCAAAATAAAGAAGTGATCAAAAGAAGAAAGCCAGAGGGATCTACAAAGTAGGACATATGTTAGACTGGGACAATTCTAAAGTATTGCCCGAAAGAAAGATATTACTCTTACCCCATTCTCCCCCCTCTTTTATTTTCGCAATGGGATTCGAAATTGAACTATGTCTACCGGGAAAGGTGAAATTTCGACCAAAGGTAGATCATTTCCAGGTTTACAACTACACACACTCACATGAGTTCACTTAGAAAATTGCCTATCCAAAGGAAGCTTATTTAACTTGACTCCTGGTACACTCATGGATTTTTCAGCATGTTTAGAATAATACAATCAAGCATTTGAGAACCATGAACCTAGAAAAACCGACACCTAAGGCCTATGCCCTTCAAATATAACCCTGGTTTGGACATAGGTGACCACAAGGGCTCCTCCACAGGGACTTAATGGTATCTTTTACTTCAGAAAATCGAAAACATTGCCCTCTCACGTAAAAAGCCATTGAAGAATTAAAATGCCCACTTATGCCACTCATACTTACGTATAAGTTCGCATTTTCCTTCTCCAAAACACCTAGGCATCCGATTTTCTTGAAAAACTAAAACTAACCTCCCGTACCAATGATAAGATTACCTCCATCTACACTCATTTTATGCCCTTCCGCACATGCTTGAGAAGAAATCATCTCACTCTCACACATACAGTTTTTCGCTCACGCACTTGGAATCCCTCCCTTGCGTACTAAAGCATGGTTTCCCGCACTTTACTTTCTCGCATTATCTTTCCGTGTACCTTAAGATGGATTGTAGCCCTTGACAATTCAAGCAAGAAGGGCTCGAAAGTCAGTGCAGGGGAGCAATCCGGACAGATTTAACACTTGGTCCATGGAAAGGATGTTTTTATAGGTCTCGAAAGTCGAAACTGTCACAAAGGCTTTCAGTAGCAGCAGGCAGGAGCAGCAAAACTAGAAGAATTGTCCCAGACAAGGGGCGGCTAAACCCGACTAGCCGCCCCTCACCAGACGGCTAGTTTACACTAGCCGCCCCAGCCCTTGTTTCAGGTAAGCATGCCCCAGGAAGGGGGCGACTAAACCTAACTAGCCACCCCTCACTGGGCGGCTAGTTTGCACTAGCCGCCCCCCACCTGCTGCCCAAAAAACCTGTTGTCAGTCCCATCTTTTCAACTCTTCGACTCCTTTTGGTACCTATAGGAAACATTCTCCCCTGAAACCTGTGCACACACATTTCATACATTCATACCCACATAAAAACAGTATAACTACGAATCAAACAACAACCGAAACAAAAATCATATACCAAACCATGCACCCATTCATCCTTTCATCCACCCATACAACCTTATAAAACCATTTCACATACACGACCAAATTGAAACCAATAAACTAAAATTAAAAACACCCATGTTTGTTCATACACCAAAGAAAGAAAGGGAAAATTGTTCAAGAAAAAGAAAGGTAAACCTACTTAAAACTAAAATCAAAATAGATAAAGATATATCGGAAGCTTCCATCAAAGTCTTGAGCTGCATGCCATTGAAATGATCACCTAAGTCAAAAAGAAAAGAAGAAAAACATAAATTCCTTGCATATATACTATTCTTCTACCTAAAACCAAGACACAAAGAAGCTATACCTCGGCGTATCTGTAGATACCCAATTTTGACCGTCCAGAGAGACAGAAATACTTCAAGTAACACCCGGAAATATCTCACAGTTGGACATCAAATAGAGAACCGAAGTTCAGGAAGCCGGAAAATCTAATCCTAGCCCTAACAGGAAAACCCTAACCCTAGCCCTAACCTAAACCCAAACCCTAACCCTAACCCTAGCCCCAACCTAAACCAGAAACCCAAAACCAAAACCCTAACCCTGACCCCAGCCCCGGCCTAAACCAGAAACCCAAACCCTAACCCTAGCCCTAAACCTAAACCCGAACCCTAGCCCTAAACCTAAACCCAAACCCTAAACCTAGCCCTAGCCCTAACCAGAAAACCAGAAACCCAAAAACCCTAAATCCCTGGCAAGGGGCGGCTAACCCTAACTAACCGCCCCACACCAGGCGGCTAGTTAGCACTAGCCGCCCCCCTGGCCGACTTTGGACCAGTCCCCTGGATGGGACATAAAGCAATATTAAATGTTGATCATTGCGGCGGATGATGATCTTTAGCCGCCCTATCTTGACCGGATCAACCCAAGTAACCGACCCAAGCCACCGCCTGTCAGAGATGGGACGTTTGGCAGGTTATGATAGGGGCGGCTACAAGGAAGTAGCCGCCCCATCCTGGGCGGCTAGTTAGCACTAGCCGCCCTTCACCTGGTCTCTGACAGAAGAACCAGAGAATAATGAGGGGTCTAATCGAAGCCAACCCACTCTATTACCCCCTGACATTCCCCTGCCTCTCTTTTACTATAAATAGAGGAGGTCCCAAGCCTTTAAACCAATCACCACCAATTCACAAAACCAATTCACATCAACAATCCACAACCCACAATTCACATTCCCTTTCCCCACTAGAAATCCCAAGGGAGAGAGAGAGAGAGAGCCCCTTTTGTGAGAGAAAAACCCATTTCCCTACATAAAATACCCTCTCATTCCACCCTCCAGAAACCCGGGCTAAACCTAGCTTAGCCCCTGTCCAAAACCAAACTCATTTCCTACCGAAGTTATGCCCAAAACCAGACCAGGCCCCGGACGGCTAAACCTGTTAGCCGCCCCTGACCAGACGGCTCAAACCGACTAGCTGTCCCCCTATACACACCCCACTTACACCCCCTATGTCCCAAGACTCTTTTAGTCAAGCCCCGGGAGCAGAATAGGATTACCTGTTTTTCACCTCTGTGTACGGTATATCCGTATTCCAGAGCGCAAACCCCACAAACTCCCCACGTAGGCGATCGAATCCAACCCAACCCTTTTTCCTGCTTTAGAAAAAGCAGGTGGTGATCACACAAACCCCTGAATCCGATTGAGACGCTATCGGGCGCCTCAACCAAGAACGACACCCATCACCCTTCCAAGAAGACGATCCGACCGAACCCACCAGGGCACGCCTTCCCGACGATACCGACAAATCTGGCGATCACGGTGGGACCTCCCTCCTGAAAAACAGCAAAAGGTAATTCCCTTCTGCCCCCTTTTACAAGCTTGACTAGAATGCTATCAACCCACTAGGAAGGTTAGAGTTTCTCACCCCTCGAATCAGTTCCTCCTCTAATTCGCATCACAGCATCATTTACTGCTTTGTAAGCTGCACACCGTTGCGCAATCCTTTACTGCTTTGTAAGCTGCACACCGCTGCGCAATCCTTTACCGCTTTATTTACTGTTTTACATCTGCATTCATTCCCTTGAACCATTTCACACATCATGGAATCCCGCATAGAGGAGGAGATACTAGAGAAAAGAACCCACCAAGAGGGTCAGGCCACGCAATTCCTGACCCATCTAGAGGAAAAGATGGCCAGTCTAGGATACCAATCCGTAGAGGACATGTTTCATGACCTCGCCGACTACCGCCAGGTCAAAACCCTAAGACAGGAGGCCCCTGTCGAAACCCCTAAGGCTGTTCCAAAAACCCCGTTCACACCCAGTCACTCGGTCAACCCGAGTGTCTTTTCGTTCGCCCCCCCTTCCCCCGTGAATCCAATGTTCCCAGCTGTTTCCACCCCGGGCCCTTACCAGGCCACCCCAAACCCAGGACCGCTAGGCAGCCCTCCCAGGGGAGAAACACTGGACGAAACCATCCGGAGAATCCTCTCCGAGACTGGTCCCTCAGCCCCCAAACACATGTCTCTACATAACCTGAGACAAATCCCGTCAGTCCACCTACCGGAGGGATTCAAAATCCCCAAATTCCGCCGGTATAACGGTCATGGAGACCCAGACATCCATCTAACTGCCTTTTATCTAGACGCACGCCCGTTTCTAGATAATCAACATCTGCTAGTCTTCCTCTTCCAGAAATCCTTGGAAGGAGAAGCACTACAATGGTTCTCCACCCTCCCTGTAGATCACTTGTCGAATTTCTCGGCTGTAACTGAGAAATTCTTGGGCCGCTATGGTTACCAGAGGATTAGAACCCCCTCTATTTCAGATTTAACCGTAGAGAGAATGAGGCCTAGGGAGGAATTCAAACAATACGTGTCTCGGTGGCGCACACTTGTCCACCGAACCGGCCTGCAACTCACAGAATGTCAAGAAATTGACATGATGTTACAGAGCCTGAGTCCAGAGCTTCGTACAAGCCTTTCGTATGGAGACTGTACAACGTATGAGCTTCTAATTGACCGCCACAACAGGATTTCCCGTTGTGCAGCCCCAGTAGTCCAAATCAAGTCCCCACCTATCAGCCATAGGGTTGGAACACCGCCTCGTAAGACACAAACCCCCATGGTAGAGGGGATTATTACACAAGTATCTGCACTCTTCCCGAACGGAGCACGAGTTCCTGATAGAGGAACGGCTCCGAGACAGTACACGTCCGGTTCATCCGGGTATGCGTCGCCTCGGCCAATCAACCAAAACTTCACTACTCGATCAGTACCCGTCCCCGTGCCGACACAATAAAACCCGGTAACCCAAAATTCCCCAGTCCAAAGCCCTGTAATCTCAAGACAAGGCCAGCCTAGGACCCCTTTTTATTCCAGCTTTCTAAGAAGTCAGAACCTAAATCCTAGACAGCCTATCCAAGATACTTATAATGAGGTCTCCCCTCCAACATCCTATGATCAGAGACGAATGGGAAAGAGGGACTCTTACCCTCCCCTCCCAGAAATGCTAACTAGGATTTTTAGGGTACTAATGGACACAAATAGTATCTCCCTCCCAGCTGCTAAACCTCCACTCCCCGGGGCCAGCAGACTGCGTTACTGTCAATACCACCAACAACATGGTCATACCGTAGAACAATGCATTGTTTTTCGGGATTTTATTTACGATTTAAATGATGACAGGCGCCTTGATTGGGGCATGATCAAAAGCCACTTAAACCAGGGTAATTCTCGAGCCTCCAAGCCACTTGGCATTTTTACTGACCCATTGCCAGGTCACAACCAAGCATCCACGTCTGGAGCCCACATGGTAAACATGGTCAGAAGTGGGAGACAACCATCACCACAACCAAGCAGTTCAGAAGACGTCACTGACGATAGTCTGTCCGAAGAATCCGAGGAGGAAGAGCAGAACGAGCCCTTCCAGCTGAACCTCGACAATCATGACCTTGCCATACTCTATGGCGAAGAAGAAGATCCAGTTCTCGCCCTTCCCGCAGTCATCAACATCGAGTCCGACGAAAGCGGACTAGAAAACCCGGGAGGAGACGAAGAAGAAGAGCCATTTGAGGAGATCCCCGAAGGAGCTAGCGAAGGACCCGAAGGAGGGGAATGTACGTCGGATGATCTGCAACCGGACGACAACGGGTCCTCCAAGAGTACCGACACTGTCGACGGCCCCCGCCGTCCAATGACCATTTCGTTCACTGACCAAGACCTCCCGGATCCCAGACTGCGAGTCTACCCCCTACACATCCGCGGACGACTTCAAATGTTGTGGCTAAACAACATCTTCGTGGATCCAGGGTCAGGAATGAACATAATGACGTGCTCCACCTACCAAAAGACACCCGGACTAGGCCGTCCTCCCGTCCAACCGGCCCACCATACTATTCAAGCTTTCAACCATACCGGGAAGACTCTCCGCGGCCCTGGAACATTCGAGCTGTCCGTCGGCCCTCTTATCTGTGAAGTAGCCTGCTTCGTAGCAGACATCGACACAAGGTACCCATTGATGTTGGGGCGACCATGGTTAGACAGCATCCAAGCTATCTGTTCCCCCCGACACCAATGCCTTCGACTGCCCTTCTTGAGTCATATCCTGATAATCTGGGGAGAGGCGGGCCTCCAATAGGAGAATGAGAACAACTGGGCGATACATAATATGTTCACACTTGCCCTGCGACCAGGGAACGAGGATGAAAGTGGTAACCCACCTGGGTCCCCTTACAATGACAACTATCCCTCAGAAGAAGCGGCCAGGACCCTGCATCCACCAAGCAATCTTACGGAGCCCAACTTGATCACCTTTCTCCCCCATGAGGTCGCAAAAGCCGGAGCACGCTCCGCAGCCCTTGCAATCACTGCCATACTCGGAGGGAGGGAATTCCGGCACATTCTCATCGGTACGGGAGCGGAAACTAACGTTCTTACATATTCCGCCTACCAGAAGCTAGAAGGCCGGGTTCCCAGATTGGAGCCCTCGGACGAATACATTTATGCCTTCGACAGCACGCGCAAGAACGCTTGCGGACTGGTCACGCTCCCACTAAAGATCGGCCCGGTCTCCACCATCGTCAACTGCATGGTAATGAACATTCAATCACCCCACCCTCTGATTGTTGGGAGGACATGGCTCAACAGCATTGAAGCCGTCTCATCCACCCGACACCAATGTCTTCGCTTCCCGTACCGTGGGAAAGTAGTATCCATATGGGGAGAAGCACGCTTTAATGAGACACGGGCCCGAAATTGGAGCGTCTGTGTCATGCGCATCCGGCTAGAGGTGCTCGCATGTTGGCAGCCAGGCTCCACCGACGAAGAACTGCTCCATCAAGGAAGGCCTTTGAAAAGGCTCAGGGAAGAAGAGTTCGGGAATAGGGGACCCCCACCGGACATCAGCCGGCCGACCAAGCGAAGCCGACTCGAGGAAGCAATACGAATCCAAGAACCGGGTACTGATCCCCCCGCGTAAGCTTTCATACCCTGTACATATTTGTTTACAGCCTTTTCCAAAAATCAAAATCGAAAAATATTTGTTTACCAGCTTTCGCTTTCATCACCTTATACATATTTGTTTACCTGCTTTCCTAGAAGAAACCAAAATCCAAAAAATACATGCTATTCAGCTTTCATTCCCAACTCTTAACATACTTGTTTCCAGCTTTACTTCCACTCTTTTTTCCAAAAAAAAAAAAAATGTTTTCTAAAAACATGTTTTCCACACTCTCCTTCAAAACAAAAGTTTTACAAAATCGTATTTCCGTGCTTCCAACAAAAAAAATGAAACACTTTCCCAAACATTCTTTACACATTTTCCAAAATAACGAAAATATTTACAAACTACATTTCCACACTCTTCTTCACGACGAAAATGTTTTCCAAATCTGCGCTTCCACACCTTTCCTTCATAGCAAAATGTTTTACAAAGCCGTACTTCCATGATTTCCGCCAAAAACATTTTACAAACTGTCTTTCCATACTTTCCTCCTAAAAACAAAATTGTTTTTCAAACGTTATCTCCATTCCTTTTTCAAAAAAAAAAGTATATCTATTCGCCAAACACAGGCCTTTTCAAAACCATAAATATGCATCTATCTCTGCACTTCCGAAAACATAAAAAATACCAAAAAGAGCGAACTACTAAACGAGAAAAGACTAAGAGCGGCAGACCATGCCCAGGCCTAGCAAATAAGGGTGGCAAGGGCATTTGAAAAGAAGGTAATAAAAAGAAAATTTGAAATCGGGGAATTAGTACTTAAGCAAATCATGTCATCAAGACAGCCTCACCCAAGAGGAAAGTTGCAACCCACATGGGAGGGACCCTATGTGATCACCCATGCCTATTCCGGGAATGCCTACCGCTTGGTAGATGCCGAAGGAGTCGAGGTTTCAGGTTCGTGGAATGCACTTTATCTAAAGAAATTCCATGCATGAGTAGCTTTCAATACTTGAGAATTATTATTCTTTCTTCCTGCAATTTCCAGCGTTTAGTACTTGATGATAGAACTATAAGACTCTCAAAGATAAACTCGTATCTATTTGAACACATCTCCGCCAAATCATACCTCTTCATTCACACACGTATAACTGGACGATCGATTTACCTGATGGAAGAGAAATTGCCTACCCCGTAGACTGGGACAATTTAAAACCCCCAAAGCAAAACCTTCCTTATTCCCGCCCCACTCGTATTAACCCTAGGTCAAAATGAGGAGTTACCTAGACCTGGCATATGTCCCAAAACTGGCTCTGGCACTATACAAACACTTCTAGAGGGGAAGCACGAAAAGAATCGGGGTGAAAAACAGAAGAGCCCCGAGAGAGAGATCCCGTGAGAGACCGAGAGCGAGAGAGAGAGAGAGAGAGAGAGAGAGAGCAAGAGAGAGATCCCGTGAGGTTTGTTTTTGTTTTTTTTTAAACAAGCGTCGACTGTGCGATTGCAAGAGCAGCAATCGCACGGTCGACGTGTGGGACGCACAATGGGGTGCACGGTCGCACGACCGCACCCATCAGTCCCCTATATATAGATATACGCACGCACGCGCGCGCGCATATATATATGCACTTTGATGATGCTTTTAATCCCCAGCCTTCCCTCCTCCTTTGGGCTGCAAACAGCATTCACAGAATGTGCTTTTGGTGTTCTGCAGTATCCATCCCTCAAGAAGTCCCTTATTAGTCTCATCAAACTTTTGCCTTAAAAAAATGGCCAATCTATAAATGAATGAATGAATGAACTGTATTGTATTGTGCGAGACTGTATTTTAATTTGGTTGTTCGTTTGATAAGCAAGAACTCTAACCCATTTAGAATCCAAACACATCAGGTAGAAGATCAATCCCACATGCACAGGCAAACAAACTCTGATCAACTCAATTGTGATTACTAAATGAGCTTTCAATACGGTTTGAGATTTTCTGTACTCTGATATAGATAAATGATGGTGCCTTCTGCTTCATCTCTGTTGACGGTGGTGGAGCTTCTTGATTTGTATTGGTGAATGTCTTCTCCTTCCACAACTATGCTCTTTTTCTTATAAGTGATTTTTAAACCAAATTCCTCTCCTGTAATTACACAATCCAATTCATGATATGGACTCCCCTCACCAATCCCTAAAGAACACTGAAAAACCTAAACCCTTCACTCTCAGACTGGCTCTGTTGGACCCCTGTGACTTCCTCTGCCCTTGAATGATCCTCCACTACCTGTGGTGGACCAGCCCCTGTTTCTGCCTTATCAAGAGTAACATTTGCAGTCCCACTGAGCTCTTTCTTTGTATCCTGGCCAAACTCCATACCCATGCAATTTTTTTATCCAATCCGTCAGTAGAGGGTGCATTGACCATCTCTTTCTCTTTGGTTGCCTGTGGTGGGAACAGACTCCAAAATGCCACCACTAATGGTAGCAACCTGAGGCGCCTGTTCATCTAGAGAACAATCCTGAAGAGCTTGAAACTGATTAGTGATAGTGTGACTTTCCTTGCTTTCAATATTTGAGGAGGAAGACACGACTTTCATTGCATCTGATAGCAACTTTCCCTTGTTTGGTTGAGAGATTTTTTGAACCTCATTGCATTGAGTTACCTTTTCTTTGTATTTTGCCTGGTTGGCCTTACTAGTAGTTTTTTCTCCCTTTTCTCCAGTAGGTTTCATTGTGTTAGGGTTCACTGTGTTAGTCTTGAGAGGTTTCATGATACAGCAAGCTTCGTCATGACCAAAAGTTTAACAGAATTTGTTGGCTGAAAGGCTTCCAATCATAGTCCACCTTGAAGGATTCAAGCACTCCAGGAGAGAGATCAACTTGGATAGAATCTAGAAGGATCTTTTCTGCTTGCACTTCCACACATATATGGGCGGGCATATGAGGCTCTGCTACATCTCATTGTGGTTGAGTCTACATAAAGGGGGACGACAAAGATGCTGCCTATACGGTTGAGGCAATCCTCTTCCCAAAGGTGGAGGGGAAGATTAGGGAGTTGTATCCAAATAGGGATACTGCCAACCTCTCGTGTTCCATACGCACCCCTGGGGACCATTTTCGAAGAATAAATGGATTGTGATCCATTGTCCAGGGATCATCCTCTAGGACAGTGTTAACAACATCTTCTAAGTTAAATTTTACTATGAAGAAACTATTTCCATGAAGGAGCAGTTTCATTTCTCCTTTTGGGTTTCACAGCTTCAGAAATTGAAGAAAAGGAATACAGACAAGTAGTTTACATATAATGTATCCCACAATAGCACGATCCCGTTGACGGATGTTACAAGCATAGGCCTCCAGCAGGAGAGACGCCATAACCGCTGGACCATCGACTGTTGGCTCAATATATCACAAAGTATCAAACTTTGATTGGGTTGTCTCTTTGTGGAAGAGGAAACCCCAGCTTTTAATGTGCTGAGATGAAGAGGGAGGTCGAACAGAGACCACCTTCCTCTGTTTTCAATGTTGAGCACCCCCAAGACCCGGGGCCCCCTTTGCGGGAAGGGCAGGGAAAGAATCAGGATCAGCCAAAGCAAGCGAAGGCTGGATGGGGAGGGGGAGGAGATGAAGAGGTATTAATAGAGGAGGTGGGTGGTGGGTTTGATGGAGGGATGGGGGGGAGGGTTGGAAGGCAAAGACACAGGTGAGGAGGTCGGGGAGGTAGTGGAGGAAGGGACAGATGTAGAAGATGCCTTTTCTTTCATGTTGAATGCATTAAAAATACTTTCGAGGGTTCCTCCCTGAGGAGGAGGAGGTGGAATAGATGCAGAGGAAGAAGAGACGGGGGAGGGAGAGGAACTTCAGCAGCAGCTGGAGGGTCCGGCAGAGAGCCCGCCATCAAGGACGTCATCGGAGATGGACCCCGGCCACCGGAGCCCATGCAGGGCAGAAAGAATCTCCCGCGCAAAGTTCCCGCTCACTAGGGTTTGGTGAGGATACCGTGGTCACTGAATTATGTCTATTAAAGTTTCGATTTTTAGGCGAGTAGTTTTTAAAATCGGTTTCTGGTCTCTAACTGGGTTTTTTCTTTGAAATGTTGGTTTTAGAGCTCCATTGATGTACTGATTTTTACATCTTCTGTGAAGTTTTCACAATTGCTCCTAATCTTTCTAATAATGAAAAGGATTTTATTCACACATATGATTGAATCACCGAAACAAACTTTTCCAAAGATCTAACTTCAATTCAAAAACGTCTAAAACTTGAATCTTGAATGCATTAGTTCTCATGAAATCACAATCAATTCAACAGGAGATCGAGAGCCTCTGCAAGTGCCTCTACTACTCGATGATCGAGAAAGAGTCCCTTCGAACGACCGCGCTTACCGAGCCCCGTGAGAAAGAAGAGCGCGTGAACCAGCTCTGCCTCCTCTTTGCTCATGGCAGACCGCTCCCGATGTAGCGGTATCCGTCGCCGCCCCTCGAGTAGTTAAAGATCCCTCCGGTAGGATTGGAGAGGCGGGTTTTGGGTAGGCGGTTGGCGAAGAGGGTGAAGGCTTGAGTGGTTATTGGGTTTTGAATGATGTTGTGTTAGGAAGGTTTTTTTAGTTTTCTTTTTTGTTGGTGTTGAAAGTACTAATTGGAACTCTGTTGATTTTGTATAGGTTAGTTATTCGAATACTAGTAGGGGTTTGCCATTTGTATGTAAAGAACTTTGTAATCCATTAAATGTGAAAAGGAATTAAGGAAAAACTTGCAAAGCTTGTTACAGAAAATGATATACTTACAAGCAGACAAGATTTCACTAATGCAATTACACAACCCAATTCATGAAATCATGCATATGGATTCCTCCCCATCCACCCAATTCATGCCCCCAAGCAAAAGTACTGAAAATCAAGTCATACAATGAAATACTAACTCAAGAAACAGTGGAAGAAAAACAAGAGAGTACTCTGGAATTAATGCTTTGTAACCTCTGCATTGCATCAGTCAAGCACTTCCCATTCATTCCAGTCTCCTCCTCTGCGCAGGGTTGACGTTTCCGCCATCGCCATCTCCTCCCTCTCCTCCCCCATTGTCATCATCGTCTCCTCCTCCTCCTCCACCACCATCACCACCTCCACCACGGCCATCTCCGATCACGCGCTCCAAGACTCCCAAGCAGTCCATAATTACAGTCACCATCTCTTGGAGCCTTGTCATGATCGTCTTGAACGCCAAGAACACCTCATCAAGATCACAAGCACTGTCATAACGCGCTCTCCCTTCCGGAACTCTTTTTGACACAACCCGGACCGCCCATCTCCAGATCATCAAGCAATGTATCACCAAAAGCTTGGCCCACGCCCTTCGATACTCCACTCCATGATCGACCATTGGTGGTGGTGGCATGAATTCATGAAGCTCAAATGCCTGATCTTCTTGTGGAGGATCAAGGCCGCCATTGGCAGGCAAAGATGCCAGGATCAAGTCATTCACGAATTCTAAATCGGCGTTGAACATCGTTAGCATTTCTCTGTAGTCCGATATCCAGATTGGGGTGAAGCCTGGATTGAGAACATCTCCGGCATTCACTACGTATCGTTCACGTAGGCTCCGCCATTTCAGGATGATGAGCACCAGGGATTTGGTCAGAGTGTCTGTGATACAAAGAAGCGTTGTATGCCTCCACTGATGAATGGCGATGGACTGTGGTGTGGATGGTGGTTGTGGTTTATCTTCTACAGAAGTGGACCTTGATTTTTCATGGTTGTCGCTGTCCATCTTTGTTTTCTTGAATCTGTTCACCAAGAATGTATTCGACTTTCTAATTGCTTTCTTGAATCTCTCCGCACAAATAATTTTGAAATCAGGGAGGTTAATGGATATATGTAGTAGGATAAACTTAAATGGTTGATCAATTTACCACCGTCCGATTGATGGGGGCCCTCTCTTTTAGCATTACGCAGTTGATTTCCTTTTTTTTCCTTTTTTTTTTTTGAATGGGTCATATTCAATTCATGAGGTCGTAAATCTTTTTAAATGGAAAATGATCAAAAAAATCTCTTAAAATTAAAAATATTTAAATTAGCCATTTTTAAAAATTATACCTAAAAATCTCATTTCATAATTTTGAAAACACAAAAGACTATGAGATAATGCAATATCAGATTGGATGGGCATTTACAGTTTTGAATAACACTGAAATTATCACAGAACACTTAAAAATTTAAATGCAGTTTTGGTTTAAATATTTCATCAAATTTCATATACATGTTTCAAATATTAAAATACTTATAAAATTATATATACATTTTGTTTAGAGACTAACAAGAAGAAAAAAAATTTGAAATTGGAGATTTATAATGAAATATGAAAAAGGGAGAGACTGATTCATAAAAAAACATAGTTTATTAGGTTTTAAAAAAAATTATATTTCACAAACTAACTGTGTATGGACCGAGTTTGGCGGAAGGACTAAAACCAAATAACTAAACGGTTGAATTTGGGGACTTAAAAAAAATGAAGAAGGGATGATTGATCCCTAAATAGGCATATTTACAGGGATTTAAAACAAAGAATCCCATAACAAAAATACAATAAAGAAAATAAAATTATATTATCAAAGTTTCTTTTATTTCTGTGATTACAAAGTCTATTTATTGAGCAAAGAATCTTAACAAACTAGGATCTCAACAAAACTCTCTAAATCCTTCAAATCACAAACGCGTAGAGAATGAAAAACTGAGCAAAATGAGTATCAAGATGGATGTACATTTGCTAAATAGGTGTGGAGAGGGATCAGATCCAGTGAACTGGGACTGTGCATCCACCTCACCCCTTCGTAGTTCACTAGGTTACACTTAAAGAACCCAAAAATTGAAAAAAATAAGAAGAGCTAATAAAGCTTTTCATGAATATACGGGATGTAATCTCTGTCTAGGAGGTTCTTCAATGCCGGCCAAACTTGGGAAGGGTTATAGCGAGAGACCCCCAGTTGACTCTAAGTGCTAGCTAGAAGGTCAGCCGAGCTATTTCCCTCTCTATGGAAGTAGGAGAATTTGATCCCTAAGAAGGATAAATGCAGTCCTCTTTGATAGAATTGACCAGCCGTAACACTTTCCATGGAACTTTGTTGTAGGAAGTGATCCAAAGTAATGCAACTTTAGAATCACTCTCCACCCAAAGGTTTTGAAAACCAAGCTCCAATGCCATTTTAATGCTTTGCCCGACTACCAATAGTTCTAGGTGATTGATAGACTACCATGTTGTCTTTGCAGCCTCAGAACATGCTAAATGATGGAACTAATCAAATTCTGTAGGATAAGCTTTGGGACCTCCTCTTTGTAAGTAGAATCCAACTACCTAATTTCACTCAGAATATGAGAGGTCTGATGGTTTGATATACCTGCTTTTGAAAGAACCAATTGCCAGATAGCACCGGAGAAGGGACATTGGAACAACAAATGTTGGCTTGTTTCAACATCCAACTAACAAAGTACACAAATTGGGCTATCCACCAAGTTTTTTTGGAATAGTCTTGCCCGAGTTGGGAGCTTGTCATGGCATGCCAGCCAAAGTGTGAAGGAATGTTTCGGGACTTGAGTTTTTTGCCAAACCCAGTCCTTCCAGCAAGGGTGGCCTGATTTTTTCCTCACTTCCTTCCACACTTCTGCCAGTGTAAGTGTGCCAAACTTGCTTGAACCCCAGGATAGTTCATCAATGCCTCTACCACTAATTTCAATCTCAGAAATAGTGATCCAGAGGGATGAGAGTTCAGGTGGTCATCTTCTTGGTTTATGCCATTTCCCATTGGCAATCAACCAACTTACTTTAGAGTTCTTGTTCAACCCAAACAACAAGGCTAGTCTCGAACCAAAGTGGTTGGATAATCCTTCACCGTCAATCCATGGATCATTGCAAATGTTTATAGCTTTTCCATTGTAGATAATGCACTTTGCTTTTTGCTTTACCCACTCTCTAGTTTAAGTATTTTCCTCCAGA
The DNA here is from genome assembly GCA_030737845.1 of Acorus calamus. Lineage (NCBI taxonomy): Eukaryota > Viridiplantae > Streptophyta > Magnoliopsida > Acorales > Acoraceae > Acorus > Acorus calamus. The sequence goes on along the minus strand of CM060877.1, from coordinate 15,652,105 downwards.
CAGCCGTATTTATGGTTCTTGCCTTAACATCCCATATAGAGTGAGATTGTAAGTACTTGCTATAGATCCATTTAACCCATAAGCTCTCCATGTTAGAAGCTACATCCTATAGATGAACTCCAAAAGCGGCTAAGTTCCAATCCACCATTCGTTTAATACCAAGTCCCCCTTCATTTAAGGGCTGGCAAAGTGTGGAGCCACTATGGGTTTAATAGAGTGGAGACACTATTGATACACAAAAAAGGCTGCAAAGCATTTAAAAATCCTTTGTTTCTTTCTTTTGTTTTGTCTAAGGTTAGTTTCTTTACTATCTCAACCAATTAAAATCCATGCATCTCTCATTAAACCATATGCATTAACTAAAACTGAGTGGGTGCAGCAGCCCTCACTCTCCCCTCCCAGCCCTGTAGGAGCAAAACCCAATACCCAAGGCCAGCCACTAAGGCTCTCTTAGAAGAACCAGAGAGCCTAAGCTGTGAAAGTATCTACACCATAAAAGCCGCTGACCACGAAGAGTCACCCAGAATCATCCCGGGTGGCTTAATCCTACCAGCCTCTTCCCCTGTCCCACCAGTCCCCTCCCCCATTCTCTCCAGACCCGCAAAGCTCTCCCTCCCTAAAAAACTCCAACCGTTATCCCCCTCACCAATTAACGAAGGCCTATACCTATCAAAACAAAACCCCCGAACCACCATTGACGCTCTGAACCATCATACTACTAGAGTAGGCAGAATTTTCAATGTTGTACCCGCTTATAGACACCCTCTGCCTGAAACAGAAACTGAGGAGCCCCACGCCGGAGATAAGATCGACATCCTAGACCAACTCTAAAAAATCCCCACAAAAATTTCCATTTTAGAGCTAATCGAAACCTCAGAACACCACCAGCAAGCTCTAAAAATGTTCCTAGAGAGAATCCAAGTCGACCCACAAATCTCTACCCTAGGTGTACCAATAGCTCTAGCACCGCAGGACTAGGGCCCATCATAACCTTCAGACCTAAAGAAGAGGTTCATGATAAGGTCGTTAGCACCTCAACCCTATGCATAACGATTAACCTCGAAGGATACTCGGTGGATAAAGTTCTAATTGACACAGGAGTAGGGGTAAACCTCATATCGCTACAAACCTTCGAGCACATTGACGGACGCATAACTACACTCTTCGAAACAGACACTCGTATATTTTCCTATGACAAAACGGCTCGTTCGGTTCTAGGCTTTAAGGACTTCCGATTAAAAGTAGGGCCGCTAGAAACTAGCGCTAAAGCTTACGTCCTAGAAATGGATTCAGATTATAATATGATCCTATGACGCAAATGGCTAGCATCCATAAAAGGGGTCTCCTCTCCCCTGCATCAATGTTTGAAATTCCCCTTGGGAGGTCGGATAATCAAAATACAAGGGGATGCGATCAAAGGACCTAAATCGAGGTTCGTCGATAATGAAATCATCGCTGTGAAAACCAGTAACTCAAAACCCATAGAAGCCTTGGCTAAATCCCCGGAACACTCTCTCCGCTACCACAGAGGCAAGCCACCCTAGACTTAAGAACCCTGGCTGGCATATAATGGGGGCCATGGGTTATCTCCCCGGGGGAACCTTGGGACAAAAAAATGGGATCTTGGACCCCATCGAACTCCCAGCATGGCTAGATAAAAGGGGCATCGGCTCATCCAAGCATCACCCTAAACTAAAGGAAAAATACAATTGGAGGTTGTACGAACATTTCGTAAGAGGAATAATCATAGAGCCCGCCAAAGAGGTTGTAGGCCCCTACCCCCTGGACCCTATCCAGGAAAGAGAGCCAGACTATCTCTCTGGCCCCCTAGAATGGCTATTCCCACACCCTGATAAACATCTAAACACACACTCACCGACGATAAAACTCCAGCTGACCCAGCCTCCTTTTCTTGCAATGCTCAAGCATCGCAACAAAGGAGCGCTAGCTGCTGGAGGAAAGTCAGTTGAAACACTTCCACCAATCCAGTAGGTTGTAAATAATAAGTGTCTTTTCTGTTCAAAAAATAAAAAAAAACAAAAAACAAAATAAAAAAATAGAAACCAAAACCCTAGGATCCCTATTCGACAAGGATGACTTCACCCCGGCATGGCACCCCTTCAGCGATGACTCAGATCTCCTTAATGAACTACAACGTCTAGCCAGTCAAGCTAAAAGTCCCAACCCTAGTACCTCGTCCAAAACAGTCAAACCTACTAGGAGTCAAATACCTGACCAGATCATTAGCAACTTAGAAGGGCATAGCAGGGCCATATTAGGTTTAGAAAAATTTGAATCAATAGCAGTTATAGAAGAACTAGACCTAGATAACATAGGGAACCTAGACGATGGTCTAGGAGTCTTCGAAATCTGTGATGAGGACGATGAAGAAAAAGAGGACCTATCTAAAGAATTCAAGCAAAGCCTTCAAAGGTTCGATGAAAAGACAAAAGAAGCAGATGAGAAGATAGAGGAGCTAAACCTAGGGACAAAGGCTGACCCCAAAATCATTTCAATTAGCAAAGGACTAAAACACGATGAGAGAGAGGGCTTGGTTAAAATATTACATGAGTATAAAGACGTCTTCTCATGGTCATATAAGGACATGCCTGGACTCGATACCTCGTTAGTCGAACATCAGGTAATCTTAGAACCAAACGCAAAACCGGTAAAATAAAAACTGAGGCGCATTCATCCCGAGGTGGCTTTAAAAATCAAAGATGAGGTGGACAAACTCCACCAGGCTAAATTTATCCGGGTAGTCTTATACCCAAAATGGGTAGTAAATATCGTTCCAGTGTCCAAGAAGGATGGAAAGATCCGGATATGCATCGACTTTAGGGACCTCAATCGAGCGTTCCCAAAGGATGACTTCCCACTCCCACATATTGGCCTCCTTGTCGACAACACGGCAGGGTATGAGATGCTCTCGTTCATGGATGGCTTTCTGGATACAATCAGATCCGGCAGGCAGAGAAAGACCAAGAAAAGACTTCCTTTACCACACCCTCAGGAACTTACTGCTACATAGTGATGCCTTTCGGGCTCAAAATTGCGGGTGCAACATATCAAAGGGCTATGACCTCAATATTCCAAGATATGATGCACAAACTAGTAGAAGTATATGTGGATGATATCTTAGTTAAATCTAGGACTTGAATGGGACATGCAGACATACTTAGGCAAGTGCTACAGAGATGCAGGGAGTATTCACTTAAAATGAATCCAAAGAAATATCGCTTTGGGGTCTCCTCTGGGAAACTCTTGGGATTCATGGTGAGTAAACGGGGGATAGAAATAGATCCGACCAAGGCAAAAGCCATCGCCCAAATGCCCCCACCTAAGAACCTAAAAGAAGTAAGGGGGCTCATAGGAAGGTTGCAATTTATTAGGAGATTTATTTCGCAACATGCTGAAAGATGTTGCCCCTTTTACAAACTACTAAAAGGGGGAGTCAGATTTAATTGGGATAGTGAATGCCAAAAGGCCTTTGATAATTTAAAAATGTACCTTCTTAATCCCCCAGTCCTTTTGGCTCCAGTACCCAGACGACCCCTGCTCCTCTATATAGCCACAACTAAGGAAGCCATTGGAGCAGTGCTTGCACAACACGACGACATGGGAAGAAAGGAAAAGGCCATTTACTACCTGAGTAAAACCCTGATTGAATACGAAAAAGCCTACCCTCCTACAGAAAAAACTTGTCTAGCATTAGTATGGGCTTCCCAAAAGTTACGACATTACTTTCTTATCCACAAAGTCAAATACTTTACCAAAATGGACCCAGTAAGATTCCTATTCGAGAAAGTTGTATTAACTGGACGCTTAGCCCAATGGCAAGTACAGTTAAATAAGTTTGACATCACGTACGCCACTCAAAAATCCATCAAAGGACAAGCTATCGTCGACCACCTCGCTCAACTACCCCTCCCTGATTACCAGTAAAAACTGACTTCCCGGACGAAGAAATATTTGCGCTTATTGAAGAAAAAAATAGAGAGACATGGACGCTATACTTCGACGGAGCAGTCAACCAAAAGGGAAAGGGAATAGGGATAGCACTAATCTCCCCCAAAGGCGTCATTATCCCACGAGCGTTCCAGCTCACGTTTAACGCCACCAACAATATTGCCGAATACGAAGCTCTGATAGCAGGTTTGAAGGCAGCCCTATCCCTAGGAGCTAAAAGTTTAGACATTATTGGGGACTCCCTCTTAGTGATCCGCCAAACTCTTAAAAAATATCATACTAGAGACCCAAAACTGAAGCCGTACAGAGAACTAGCCATAGTCCTGCTAAAACAATTCCGTGAGGTTACTCACATTTTCATACCCCAGACCGGCAATATTCTTGCAGACTCTCTAGCTTCTCTAGCATCATCCCTCACCTTCCCCTTATCTAGGACATCTGAAACAGTCACTATCCAGATATTGGAAACACTTGCCACCGAACTCTGTGACTATAAAACTCTAGATCTCCTTAAAAGGAACCAAACCAACAAAAATACTAGTACCATGAAAATCCTAACCCTTGAACTAGGAGATATGGACGACGGAAATCCATGGTACTTTGACATCAAAAATTACCTTAAAAACGGTTCATTCCCAAGCTACGCTACTAGCAACGACCAGAAAATAGTTAAAAGGGTGGCGGTCAAATACTGCCTCCGAGGGGGATACTCTTCCGGGTGTCCTTCAATGGAGAACTACTCAGGTGCTTGGACGACGAAGAAGCATATACCATTGTAGAAGAAGCTCACTCTGGAGTATGCGGAGGGCACATCAACGCCCAGATGCTAGCAAAAATGGTACTAGGAATGGGCTACTATTGACCCATGCTTGAAGGGGACTGCAACAAGTACATTAAGCGTTGTATCCAATGTCAAACCCATGCCAACAAGATACATGCACCAGCATCTTCTTTACACCCCATGACCTCACCATGGCCCTTCTCTATGTGGGCACTAGATGTGATAGGACCATTCCGGGACACTATAGAAAACACCACCCAAAAAGCCTTCATCCTCACCGCTACAGAATACTTTACCAAATGGGCTGAAGCCGAGTCCTATGTAGTAATTAAAAGCTCTACCTGGCTCATTTTGTCCGCACTCACATCCTTGCACGGTTCGGCACCCCCAAAGTGATTATAACTGATAATGGCCCCCAGTTCATCTCCCAAGAATTCCAAGACCTATGCAATAAACATCATATAGAACTTCATCATTCCACGCCATATTATCCACAGGGGAACGGACAAGCAGAGGCCACCAACAAAACCTTGCTCAAAATTATAAAGAAAACGGTAGAAACCCATAAGGCTACCGATTGGCCTGATAAATTGGTAGACGCCCTCTGGGCATACCGAACCTCCATTAGGACACCACTGGTCAAACCCCCTATTCACTCACGTTTGGGGCCGAAGCAGTAGTACCTTACGAAATCCTCGTCCCATCCTTAAGAATAGTACTAGAAGAAGACCTCCAAATTGAGGAAAGGAGGGAGGCACTTCTACTACACCTCGAACTACTAGACGAGAAAAGATTAAGAGCGGCAGACCATGCCCAGGCCAACCAAAGAAGGTGGCAAGGCATTTGAAAAGAAGGTAATAAAAAAAAATTTAAATGGGGAATTAGTACTTAAGCAAATCATGCCATCAAGGCAGCCTCACCCAAGAGGAAAGTTGCAACCCACATGGGAGGGACCCTATGTGATCACCCATGCCTATTCCGGGAATGCCTACCGCCTGGTATATGCCGAAGGAGTCGAGGTTTCAGGTTCGTGGAATGCACTTTATCTAAAGAAATTCCATGCATGAATAGCTTTCAATACTTGAGAACTATTATTCTTTCTTCCTGCAATTTCCAGCGTTTAGTACTTGATGATGGAATTATAAGACTCTCAAAGATAAACTCGTATCTATTTGAACACATCTCCGCCAAATCATGCCGCTTCCTTCACACACGTATAACTGGACTAGATTTACCTGATAGAAGAAAATTGCCTACCCCGTAGACTGGGACAATTTAAAACCCCAAAGCAAACCTCCCTTATTTCCGCCCTACTCGTATTAACCCAAGGTCAAAATGAGGAGTTACATAGACCCGGCATATGTCCCAAAACTGGCTCTGGCACTATACAAACACTTCTAGAGGGGAAGCATGAAAAGAATCGGGGTGAAAAACAGAAAAGCCCCCCCCCCCTCAAATCAAAAAAAAATCAGGCAATGAGAGGCCAACAAAAGAAAAATAACACCCAAGTGAATGGGTTAAACTCTCTATTTTAGCAGGCTTTCACGCCTTTACGCACAAGTATATGCCAAACAAACGGCTACACTAGTACAGAGTCCAAACAACGGACTGTACTTTCCACCCAAAATAAAGAAGTGATAAAAAGAAGAAAGCCAGAGGGACCTAGAAAGTAGGACATATGCTAGACTGGGATAATTCTAAAATAATTGCCTAAAAGGAAGATATTTCTCTTACCCCATTCTTCCCCCCCCCCCCTTTATTTTCGCAATGGGATTCAAAATTGAACTATGTCTACCGGGAAAGGTGAAATTTCGACCAAAGGTAGATCATTTCCAGGTTTACAACTACACACTCACATGAGTTCACTTACAAACTTGCCTATCCAAAGGAAGTTTATTTAACTTGACTCCTAGTACACTCATGGATTTTTCAGCATGTTTAGAATAATATAATCAAGCATTTGAGAACCATGAACCTAGAAAAAACCGACACCTAAGGCCTATGCCTTTCAAATACAACTCTGGTTCGGACATAGCTGACTACAAGGGCTCCTCCACAGGGACTTGATGGTATCTTTTACTTTAGAAAGTCGAAACATTGACCTCTCACGTAAAAAGCCATTGAAGAATTAAAATGCCCACTTATGCCACAATACTTACGCATAAGTTCGCATTTTCCTTTTCCAAAACACCTAGGCATTCGATTTTCTTGAAATGCTAAAATTGACCCCCTGTACCAATGATAAGATTACCCCCATCTACACTCATTCTACACCCTTCCGCACATGCTTGAGAAGAAATTGTCCCACTATTCACACGTACCTAAGAGTTTTCTTCGCTCACGCACTTGGAATCCCTCCCTTGCGTACTAAAGCATGGTTTCCCGCACTTTCATTTCTCACATTCGATTTTCATTTTACCTTAAGATGGGTTGTAGCCCTTGACAATTCAAGCAAGAAGGGCTCGAAAGTCAGTGCAGGGGCACAATCCGGACAGATTTAACAATTGGTCTATGGAAAGGATGTTTTTATAGGTCTCAAGAGTCGAAGCGGTCACAAAGGCTTTCAGTAGCAGCAGGCTGGAGCAGCAAAACCAGAAGAATTGTCTCAGGCAGGGGGCGGCCAAACTCGACTAGCCACCTCTTACTGGGCGGCTAGTTTACACTAGCCACCCCAGCCTTTGGTTTCAAATAAGCATGCCCCAGGCAGGGGGCGGCTAAACCTAACTAGCCGCCCCCTGCCTGCACCTATTTCAGGTATGTCAGACCATGTCCAAATCAGCTCTTCAACACTACTTCACATATTGAAATTAGTTCTTTCCAAAACTTGCATACACACATTTTCATATACGTAAACATTCACAAGACACACACCAACGCATTTAAAAGTCACCACATTTCAAAAACACCTGTCCATCCGTAAACATAAACAAAACTAAACCAAACACCCATTCATCCTTTCATCCACCCATACAAACTTATAAAAACCATTCGCGACCAAATTAAAACCAATAGACCTAACAAAACTAAACAAAATACCCATGTTTGTTCATATACCAAAGGAAGAAAGGAAAATTGTTCAGAAAAAGAAAAGATAAACCCACTTAGAACTGAAATCAAAATAGGTAAGGATCCGTCCGAAGCTTCCCTCTACGTGTCTTGAGCTATGCATCACTAAAACAATCACCTAAAACCAAAAGGAAAAGAAGAAAAGCATGAATTCCTTGCATATATACCATTCTTCTACCTAAAACCAAGACGCAAAGAAGCTATACCTCGGAGTATCGTCACCCGCTGGAGGCTGAGTAGGAGGAACATCCTGACTTGGCTGAGAAGGGAGCGGCGGCTGAGGAGAGGACTGAACCTCTGGAACATCAGGAGCGGCAGGAGTCTCTCGAACTGAGGACGCAGCCCTAGCATATATCCCACCACTCCGAGACGCCGAAGGACGAGAAGCACGGCTGAAGGTGGCCCTGGTAGCCAAGGAAGCCAAGAGAGAATGGTCAGGCTCAAGCGGGAGAAGGTCGAGGTCTGCCTCGGTCATAGAGCCCCCTCCAACCAATTTCCTCCTCATAGTTGCCTCCCAGAGATGAACCTGCTGCATATCTCTGTCTCTCCTCTCCAATCTCTGTTGGAGGTGACTCTCTGTCCCTCTAGCCCGATCCTCGAAAGCCCTCAACCTCTCCTCCAACTCCCATGCCCTCGCCTCTGATGCCCTGAGCGCATCTCAATCCCTGTCCCCGGCCGTCTGGAGAGAACGAACCAAGTCTCCCATCAAACCTCCAGGAACACCCGCTGAAGCCTCCAACTCCGACACCCTCATCTGGAGGGAGTCCCTCTCACGGCCTAGGGTGATGAACCCCTCCTCTCTCGAAGCCATCATGGACCTCAGCCGGTCCGTCTCCTCCTCAACCCGAGAAGCCCTACCCCTCGCCTGGCCCAGCTCCATCCGTGTGGCCGTCAACTCGCTCCGGGCCGTGTCTAACTCCCTCGTCAGCTCGAGCTCTCGCTCAGAAACCATGGAAGGAGGAGGAGCAGAAGAAGAAGCGCCATCAGCTCTCGCACTCGACAGAGCATCCACCTGAGCCTCGAGGACCCTGACCTGGTCCTGCAAGCGTCTCCGTTGTACCCGCAACACCTCTATCTGCCTGGCCCGCGCTTGGAGATGCTCATTGGCGGTCTTAAGTTTCTTCTCCATCTCATTTAACTCAACCTACAAATGGAAGCACTATTTAGAAGATGTTCGAGTAAAGGAGAACAAGGAAGACAAAAAGGGTTTTTCAACTTACGTAAGCGTCCGAGATCTCCTCCTCCATTGTCCCGAGGATACCCGCGTACTCCTGACGATACCAAGCCAGGTATTCGCCACTCGAAGTCACCTCAGGACGACGCTCCACAAGACGCCTCGGCCCATCCACCCCACCACATATGTAGCGTAATTCCTCGGGAGGTTCATGTCCCGAGGAATCCCAGTCACCTAAATCGAGGGGCATCGCGGCAGAGGATCGGACACCCACTGATGATACCCAAGCTGGCGGACGACCCGGCTGATCGCGTGAAACACGACCTCATTAAAGTAGATCAATCAGACGTCTCGCGTCAAGGCCTCAGGAACCTCCTCCGAGTAAGGCCTCCACGTCATCAAAAAACATCAAAAGATAGGAAGAGCACTTAGTCAAAAGAAAATCAAATACAAGCATAAGAAATTCGAAGAAAACTTATACTTCTTCCTCCGACAAGACGCGGAAGGCCTCTCGGAATTGGGCGAGGTGGTACAAGCGAGAGGATCCCCGGGGTTCCCATCTCATAGCTGAAGGGAGGGCATGATCAAACGGTGCCAAAGTCAGGTGATCGATGGCGAAATGCTCATATTCGAAGATCTAGCAAAGTAAGAGGAAAATTATCATGATCAAAGTGAGCTAAACCAAGAAAAGACATTTACCACTTACACATACCTGAAGAAATGGCGCGAAGCCGCCAAGATTCTTTCCCCCGGCCCTCTTAACTTTCTTCGAGAGCTCCGCAAAGAGATGGGCGAGCATCGCCGCTCCCCAGGCATAACGTCCCATGCCCTCCAGGTCCCTCATCAGCAAAAGAGAATGAGAGGAAACCTTATCAGAAGCCATCGAAAAGAGGACTCGGCCGAAGAAGTAAAGAAAGAACGCCCTCAACTTCCTCCGTGCCCTCTGTGGGCACGCGGCCGCCTCTCTCGCCTCGATCATCGCCCGCCTCCTCTCGAAGCTAGCTGCAGCTTCACCCTTCTGGCGCTCTGTAAAGGAACCGAGGCCATACTGCCCTGAAAGCCTCCCTAAAGGAATCTGGTTCAGCGTCCGCTCCCGCTCCACGAACTCCCATTCTCCAATCAACTCTCGAAACAGCCCCCTATAATCCGCAAGGGTAGCCGCAATCACCGCTTCCCCCAAGACCGGAAGACCGGTGATCCGACGGTCGTCCTCAAGGGTCGCATAACGGCGCCAGTAGGGAGGATGAACGTACAACTCTCCGGATCGCATCTCTCCGCCAATGCCTCCACATATGGGCTATGGACGTGGAACGGCTCAATCAGAAAGAAGGAACGGAAGCCCACCCCATCCACTAAGCTCCTCTCCTCCTGCCCCAAGGCATCGTACCACCTCTTCATCCCGTGCCATAAAGCCCGGATACGATTCGGCCGCTGCAAACAAACGAATAAGAGATGGGTTAGTTTAAAAAAGCAACCGAGAGGTAAAAATCTAAAACCTAAAAATCATTTAGAGATCATGCTTAGCAAAGTAAAATTCTCATATCTAATAAAAAAAGCATTCACTTAAAGGTTCACCTCCCATTATTCACAAAACACTCCTCATATGACCACGCATGCAAACAAAAATATGTCAAAATCCCACTGTTGTCACCACTCACGCTCTTTCTTGCATCACGGCCCATCAGGCTTATATACTTTCCCTAAACACACCCAAACATATAGAAAGTACTTGAACCCATGAAATGCATGCATACAATCTCTCATGCTTTACCACGATCAAACACATACGAAGACACGCCTTAAGAATTATATAAAAAGGTATCGCATGCAAGCATACTAACCATGCAATTCACTTTCTTCTAAAAATAGAACAAACACGGATATATATACAAGAAAAATTATCCCCTTTCCTAGAAACAAACCTATATCAGCATGCTATCCCACCACGATTACCTTATACACCAAGCATGCTTATTAAAAATACACATATACGACCTGTTCATACCACCAAAACACATGCATATACACCAAAATAAACAAAAAAATAATAATAATAAGGCTAAAACTAGAAGGTTAGGAACATACCACGGTGTGGACCCAGGAGCACCCACCTCGGCCTCGTCGGGATCATCCATCCCGTCATCATCCCCCTCCTCCTCATCGTCCTCAAACACGGCCTCCTCGGCCTCAGCCTCAACACCAACACCAGCCTCTGCAGTCCCGGTACCCACACCCTCGGCCTCCCAGGCCTCATCCCTAACCTCTCCAGTCCCCTCCCCTCTCCCCGCACCGGAGATGAACTCCGCAAAGGCCCCCATAGCCCTACTTTCCTCCTCCTCAGCCCTGGCCTCTGTGGCCTCCCTATCCAACATCCCAACAAGGGCATCCAATGATGCCCTCACATCTTCACTAAATCCCTCGGCCCCTACTCCCTCGGTTGCACCCTCAACCGGTCCTCCGACCCCCAAAACCACCTCCTCGACCACCACCGGTCGATCCCCACGCCTCCTCTTACGTGTATATCCTATCATACTACTCTCAACCTCCGGGACAGTCCCCAAAGGCAAGTCCCCAACCTCACCCGTGCCAATGTCCACCGGCGGCACCTCCGCCACACCCATAACTCCTCCCACGGCCTCTACCTCCAGCCTATCACTATCCGACGATGAAGAGCTTGGGCTACGCTCTCCACGAGCCACCTATGGTCGTTTCCCCTCGAAGCAATCGCCTTTGACCTCGTCATCTTCCTCGGATTGAAAAGAAAAAGGAGAACCCAAAACTAGGGTTTCAAAATCAAGAGAGAAGGACGGATCTAGGTCGAAATGGAGGAAGAAAGGGCAAAGGAATCAAGGTTTCACTGTTTAAAACAAAGAAGAATGAGTAATGGAGGGAGAGAAACCGTTTTGAAACGTATGGAGAGAGAGAGGGTCTTTTCGGTTATAAGGGACCCAATTATGGGGCGGCAACCCGCGAGTAGCCTCTCCCTCTCGGGCGGCTAGTTACCACTAGCCGCCCCTCCCAGTTTTTTGTTTCACTTGAAACACCTTTTCAAAACTCTTTTTAGCCCTAATTTCAAGGTTTTTTATACCAAACAGCCATGTATTGGCTTATTTCCAGACACTACTTGATCAAACACGACTTTCCCGAAGTTCTGCCGCCCTTTCAGTACCACTTGAAATCGAATTTCTTCAGTTCTGGTTCTTTTTCAGAGTTCTTATCCTTCAGATGATCCAATTCACCAACTCAACTTTTACTTGCTTTCTGTCAGCGATATCCCCTCCTTGCTGAGTTTTTCCAAGCACGGGAACGGTAGGCACGAGGAAACTGACGCTGGGCTGCTCCGCGCATGATAGCTAAGAACCCCGACCGTGGGTTGGATCACTCACCATTTACTTTTCCCCGTCTTCCACCTGGATCATCATTTCGGTTAAAAATTCTAAGTCAATACCTAGCCTCTGACGGTCTAAATCAACTCCTCGAATAGTACTATTCGTGTTGGCATAACTTCTTGAAGATCGGGCCGGCCAAAATAGGGATCTCTTTCCTTATCATCGGTCGAAGTCTTTCCTGATTCGCACAAAGACTCCGTCCGATGAGGGACAATTGTAGATACCCCAATTTTAACCGTCCAGAAAGACAGAAATACTTCAAGTAACACCCGGAAATATCCCACATTTGGACATCTAGTAGAGAACCAAAGTTCAGGAAACCGAAAACCCTAACCCTAGCCCTAACCTAAACCGGAAACCCTAACCCTAGCCCTAACCTAAACCGGAAACCCTAAACCCTGACCCAAACCCTAACCCTAACCAAACCAAACCCTAGCCAGACCCTGGCTCAAACCAGAACCCCACCTAAGAGAAGCTCCAAAAAACTCAAAAAAAAACCTGAGTCCCTGGCAAGGGGCGGCTAGACCTAACTAGCCACCCCATAGCAGGCGGCTAGTTAGCACTAGCAGCCCCCCTGGCCAACCTTGAATCGCTTCCCTGAATGGGACATAAAGCAGCATTAAATGCTGATCATTGCGGCGGGTTGTGACCTTTAGCCGCCCCATCTTGGCCGGATCAACCCAAGTAACCAACCCAAGCCACCGCTTGTTAGAGATGGGACGTTTGACAGGTCATGATAGGGGCGGCTACCAGGAAGTAGCCGCCCTTCACCTGGTCCTGACAGAAGAACCAGAGAATTAATGAGGGGTCTAATCACACATACTATTAGCCAAGCCATTCTTTTACCCCCTGGATATTCCCCTGCCTCTCTTTTACTATAAATAGAGGAAGTCCCAAGCCTTTAAACAACATCCACAATCCACAATTTCACATTCCCAATTCACAATCAAAATTCACTCCCTTTCCCCACTAGAAATCCCAAGAGAGAGAGAGGGAGAGAGAGAGTCCCTTTTGTGAGAGAAATACCCATTCTCTACATAAAATACCCTCTCATTCCACCCTCCATAAACCTGGGCTAAGCCTAGCTTAGCCTCTGTCCAAAACCAAACTCATTTCCTACCAAAGTTCTGCCCAAACCAACCCAGGCCCCAGACGGCTAAACCCTAGTAGCCACCCCTCACCAGACGGCTTGACCCCACTAGCCGCCCCCCTATCCACGCCCCATTTGCACCCCTATGTCCCAAGACTCCTTTAGTCAAGCCCCGGAAGTAGAATAGGATTATCTGTTTTTCACCTCTGTGTACGGTATATCCGTGTCTCAGAGCGGAGACCCCACAAACTCCCCACGTAGGCGATCAAATCCAACCCAACCTTTTCCTGCTTTTAGAAAAAGCAGGTGGCGATCACACAAACCCTGGAATCCTCTTGAGCCGCTGTCGGGCGCCTCAACCAAGAACGACACCTCACCCTTCCGAGAAGACGATCCGACCGAACCCACCAGGGCACACATCCGATCCGAATCCCCGAAGAACCCCCACACACGCAAGCACCCCCCACCGCCGGATCCTTCCCGACACTGACAGAATCCGACGCCGACACTAGCTAGTGCTGCTAGATGGAATTTAGTAGAATATAAACTGAACAACTGAATTGTCTTAATCTTGCAAATAGAAGCCACAAACACATGATGGTTTCTTTTACTATCAAGAGTGATGATGGTTGCTTGAATCCCACTTGTTTCTAACGATGCTTTGTGTTTTTGTCAGTATGTCTTCCTCTTGACTCCTTATAATCACTATCACTATTATAAATATATTAAAAATATTCTTCCATGGACAAACTACTCATTCAATAATTTTTTTTTTATGTTTTTTTTTGAAAAAGGTATACTCACGCCACCAATTATATTCATTTAAGAAGAGATTAGTATATGTCTGAATGGAAGATAAAAATAAATAGAGAAAGCATAAACACGATAAAAAAAACCATACTCGAGCCATCCTCCCGACTAGGCAATTGAACGAGTAATTTTTTTTTATGTTGTAAAAGTGAATATACCATCTATTGACTTGATTATATTTCCAACTGTGTAATGCTTTTATATACAGGGATGAATCTCAACCTGCTATGGTGAGTCGATGTGGGAGGAGAACTGCAAGGAAGTAAAGGTTCAAACAAAGAGGATTCGTTCAATTTATAAAGTCACGTTTGAGGGAGATAGCCTCAACACAGGAGTCGTTCAATTTCATGCAATACATGATCCTCACCACGTTACCTTGGTAAGTGTAATTCTTTTTTTTATAAATATATATTGCTTTGCTAAATTTATTCAACATTGTTGATTATGTTGTGGGAATTCAAAACTAGAATCTAATTTTTTTTCTATTATTTTGAAAGTGAACACATTATCCATTACTTAATTATATTTCAATCTATGCAATGTTTTTTTATACAGGGATAAGACACAATCCTCTTTGCAAATCAATGTTGGAGGAGAGTTGCAAGGAAGTGGAGGCTCAAACAAGGATGGTTATTTAAGAAAAAAATATTTTACGGAGAGTTAGCTTTTCATAGAGTTATAAGGAATTTTTTGATGTAACTATGTTACATTTTGAATTATGAAGATGTTTTATTCAAACTTTAGTAAATTCAAGAATTCTTAAATTATGATTGTGAATGAAATATCCTGGAGTATGATTGTTGAATGACCTTTGAACTATTCAATAGAAATTTTGATAAAATTAACAAATAAAAAAAATAACATTAGCGACGGTCACCAGCCGTCGGTAAATATATGAAACAACGTAGCCCATAAAACTTTAGAAGACTTTTAGCGACGGCCGCCGACCGTCGCTAAAAGCTATGCGTAATTAACTATGGTTACACCGTGGTAAACCTCTTTACCTTATTAGCGACGGTCATGGCCGTCGGTGTAGATATTAGCGACGATACTTTTAGCGATGACCACCGACAGTCAGACAGGCCGTCGGTAAAGCCTATAGCGACAGATTTGGTTACCTTTAGCGACGGATTTGGCTGTCGGTAAAGACTCTTTTTCTTGTAGTGTCCCTACTATCAGCCCTATGCTTGTATTTTGAATTGGGCATTGTTGTCAAATTAATATAATATTAATTTAGGCAAATACTACCATTTTATCAAAAAAAAACATAACGGAATATTCTTAGAATATTCAAATTTTGATAACAATTTTAAATTCAAGGGCTTATTTGGATATATACCTATGTGTTTACATAGTGTTATATGGATTTCATAAAAGTACAGGGTATTATATGGATATAGGGTATTTGTAGGGGATTATTTGAATCATCTGTATATTTGTTTGGGTTTTGTTAATGAGTGCTCTCAAAACACTAGTTAACTCATATTAATAATTAACTTTTTAGGTAATCCAATAATTAATTATGATATAGGTCTAAAAAATGAAAGATTTTTTAAAATACCAACAACCCACCAATAAAATACTCAAAATACTATATATATATATATATATATATATATATATATATATATATATATATATATATATATATATATATATATATATATAGGGACGTGATTACGTGCGGCGAACGGCAGGTGCGGCAGCGATCACGGGCCGTCGATCATGGGTCCATCGCATCGGACGGTCGGGTGCGATTCACGTCGACCGTTGGATGCGATGGACCCGCGATCGGACGGCGCACGTCGCGGCCGCACCTGCCGTTCGCCGCACCTAATCATTTTCATATATATATATATATATATATATATATATATATAATATTGTTCAATTGTTTGTTATACATACATTTTTTTTAAATAAATAAAGCATTTTTTCTAAAAAAATTTTATTTATGCTTGTGACACTTTTTATTTTTTAACATTGTATATGGGAGGGAAAATTGGGTGTGGGAGTGAAGAAGAAAAAAAATGTGGTGAATTTATTTGGAGTGTTGTTGGTATTTTAAAAAATCTTTTATTTTTTGTTAATCATATCATAATTAATATAGGTTAATAAGTGTCTTAAGGATACTCGTTAACAAAATCCTATTTTTTATCCTTTTTTAAGTTTCTGATAAGTTATTTAAATTTTTCCATTTTTATAGGAATTTAGTTTTGCATTTGAATTTAGGAAGGTAATTTTTTATTGACAGATCTCATATTTCAAAGAGTTTGTTTTTTTTATTGTTCATTAAAAAGATAACGTGTTTTTTTGTTTTGTGTTTATTTTTCTTTTCTTTTTTTAAGATTAATTATTTATTATTCACTATATTTTTTGTTTTTCACAAATCTCAGGCCGGCCTGGACAGAAGTTTGATGAGACTAATAAGGGACTTCTTCTAGGATGGATACTGCAGAACACCAAAAGCACATTCTGTTAATACTTCCCAAAGGAGGAGGGAAGGCCGGTGATTAAAAGCATCATATATATTTTATTTTATATATATATATATATATGGGGTTTGTCCATGCATTAATACACATTCAACTCTTTTTTTTTATTGGTAATCAAAAGTTGTATTGCTATAAAATTTATACAAATATACATGATTTTCATGAAACAAAATGGAAAAGAACAGATAAACCGAGTGTGCCACAGGTTGGCAGACCCCTTTTATCTAATTAATCCCCTGCTTTCATGAATGGACAGATAATAACATCACATTCAACATTTCAGTATATTCAAACATGACTTTGATCTATTCAATCTCTAAACTCAAAAGTAATGGGCGTAAAATTGTCATTTACCCATTTGCCCCTCCAGCCTCACATTCATTCCCCACATTGTTTGATATTTCTAAAATATTCATTAAAAAAAAATATAAGAGCTCAATGAATTGTATTAAAATTAAAAATAAAAACTCCCTTAAAAATACACGCTTCTTATGATAAGGATATATTATACCTCCTGTATTTAAAACAGAGGGGCCCCATCAATCGGACGGTGCTAAATTGATCAACCATTTAAACATATATATATATATATATATATATAGTCGAGTGATTCAGTGCGGGAATGCGGGAAACAACGTCGATCGTTCAATCGCGGGTCCATCGCATTCAACGGTCGAGATGAATCGCCCCCGACCGTCCGATGCGATGAACCCGTGATCGACGGCCCGTGATCGCTTCCCGCACGACCGCATTCCCGCACCGAATCACTTTATATATATATCCATTAACCTCCCTGAATTCAAAATGATTGTGTGCGCGCGCGTGTGATTGTGTGAGTAGAGATTCAAGAAAGCAATTACAAAGCTCGGATACATTCTTGGTGTATCAGATTCAAGAAAACAAAGATGGACAGCGACGACGACGACAACTTCGACGAGTTATTCGAAGAAGATGAAGAAGAAGAAGACCTTCACCATGATGAATCAAGCTCCACTTCTGCAGAAGATGAACCACCATCCACACCACAATCCTTCGCCATTCATCAATGGAGGCACTTAAATCTTTTTTGCATCACAGGCACTCTGCTCAAGTCCCTGGCACTCATCACCCCTAGATGGCGAGGCATATGTCAACGATATGCAGTGTACGCCGAAGATGTTCTTCATCCAGGCTTCGGCCCAATTTGGATATCGGACTACAGAGAAATGCTAACGATACTTAACACCGATTTAGAATTCATGAAGGTCGTGATCCGGGCATCTTTGCCTGCCAATGTCGGCCTTGATCCTCCACAAGAAGATCAGGCATTTGGGTTTCATGAATTCATGCCTCCACCACTCACAGTCGATCTAGGCGTGGAGTTTCGAAGGGGTTGGGCGAGGATTTCGGTGACAAATTGCATGATGATCTTCAAATGGGTGGTCCGGGTTGTGTCACAAAGAGTTCCGGAAAGGGGAGCGCGTTATGACAATGCTCGTGATCTTGATGAGGTTTTCTTGACGTTCAGGAGGGTTGTGACAAGGCTCCAAGAAATGGTAACTATAATTATGGATTGCTTGGGAGTCTTGGAGACTGTGATCGGAGATGGTGGTGGTGGTGGTGGAGGAGGAGGAGGAGGAGGAGGAGAAGGTGGAGGAGGAGGAGGAGGAGATGATGACAATGGGGGAGGAGGTGGTGGTGACGGAAACGTTGACACTGAGCTACGCCTATCCTTATAATGGGTAATTAGATCAACATAGAAAGGAGGAAATGATGACAATGGTGGACGAGGCCGCAAAGCATTTCAAAATCCTCTGTTTCTTTGTTCTCGTGTTTCTAAGCTTAGGTTCTTTTTCAGTGTATTCTTTCATTTTGAGCAGTTTCAAAGGTACTTTCGGTTTTGGTGGCATGAATTGTGTTGATGGGAGGAGTCCATAACAAATTGTGCATTCCAATATTCCACATTTAATTGATGCTAATGAAATGCAATTCCAAATTGCCAATTGGCTGATAAAGCTTTTTGAGGGATCTTTTGATCTGTCATTTGCTGAAGTTGGGTCTAATTTTAAGTGGATCACATTCAATACTTTACAAGCATAACAAATCCCCAGAACCTCAGTGAAAGAAGAGGCCTAATCAAGCAGCAACTGATGATGATGGTATGGAAAAGATAATGCATGGGAAGAGCTTGATTTATACACAGCAGTGGCTGCAAAGCATTCTAAACTCTTCTTTTTTTCCTTCTTCCATCGATTGTTTCAAGGTTTAGATTTTTAGTAATTCCAAGTGTAGCTTTTCTTTGTATGTGCATGATTTCATGATGAATTGGGTTGTTAATTACATGTGTGAAATCTGGTATGAAAATATCACTCATGTTAAGGATATACACATCAATTTTTTTGTTATCTCAACCATCATTTCTCAATCTCAAGAGAAGCTCTTTTGTAGTTGAGATTACACTCGTAGCATTTAAAAAGTCTTGAGATTTTTGTTGCAGACAAAGTACTTTAGTGATACCCATTGCTTTATACAATAAATGCAAGATAAATACAAATTCAAATTATTTCATCACAGTATAGGGACCAAAAGCTTCTCCACGTATAGAGTTAGTTGTTTTTATATTTACTCAAAATTGATTCATTCAATTTGAAATTGACTGATATACACTTTTTATTAAAATATATACATATGTTTAGTATTTTAAAAAAAAAAAAATGTGTTGTTTGCGTTTTGAACTGTAAAAAGCATTGAGTCTAACCTTTTCTGTGCATTTTTCGAATTGTAAAACGGACCTTTTAAAACTGACATGGGGGCGGTTATTTCAACCCCTTAAGTTAATCCACCCACCCCTTTTTTCGATGAAATACTCAAAATACCCCTTAACCTAACACTTTCTTCAAGCTCCCCCAATAGTTGAAAACGAACGAAAAAATGGCAGCCACAACTGCCATTCTAAACCTGTCGACACCCCACTCGCGCCGCCGCATCTCCACCGTCGATCTCCGCCTCCGCCACATCCCGGCCGTCCGATCCCTCCCCCTCTCCCCTAAACCCTCCGCCTTCCTTGCCAATGGAACTAGCCCCTGTAAGAGGCACATCATCGTCGTCTCGTCAACCGGCGGAGGAGGGGGAGACGTCGGCGGACTCCATGGCGACCTTGGCAAGGAACAAATCATCCGCCAGAACCGCCTCACGATCTCCGCCGGTATCTTCCTGACCGTGATTGCCGCCACCAAATCCGATGGAAGGCTCTTCGGCGTCCTCCCTATCTCCGCTAGCGCCAACAACGCTTTCGCCCGGTTCTTCTCACTCGAATTCCCACTCGAAGAGGGTGTTAGGTTAAGGGGTATTTTGGGTATTTCATCACAAAAAAAAGGTGGGTGGATTAACTTAAGGGGTTGAAATAAACGCCCCCAACTAACATAAGTCCCCTTATGTGATTCAACCCGTCACTTAAAAACCCCTAACAAGCATCTCCACTTCTTCTTCAACCCACAAGCACCCCAAAAGGCATTTCCCCCAAAAGCTCTACTCTTCTAGGATTCCAAAGCCTTCCGTTTTCATGCTCTTTTGATCGATCCAATGCAAACCATGGACAGACTCGACAAGCTCATCGAGATCTTAAACGATGAGAAGCCACCGAGGTATCTGCTCCAACACCTCCGGTCAGGTGGCTTCGTGAGGGCCTCAAAAGTTTCTCGGCGATCCTCGAATGCGGGATCACGATGGACAGCGTTGAGGGATGGAACCTATTTGTAGGTTTTTTTCAACAAAAAAAAAAATTGGGGGGTGGGGGGGGGCCTGGCCCAGCCTACTCCTACATCCAATCCACCCCCGTTCATATCCTTTAGCCCCCGTTTGGAACTTAAATAAGCCCCTGGATAACCTGGTATTGACCGGAATAGGGATTTTAACCCATTTGTTTGCTTGGTATATCCTGGAATATCTTATGCAGAATAAACTGGTATAAAATGGAATGTGGATTCCAACCAACCCCTGGAATTAAAGTTATCCTAAATTATTCCACCCAAAAAATATGTGGGCCGACTGTCAAATCAACTAACATCACCTCTTATAAATCACCTATCAAATCAACTATCATTATTTTTCACCTTTTATAAATTTTTATTCATATTTTATTCACATTAACGACAAAACATCTATTCTTACGTTTACCAGCGAGAATAATTCAAAACATAACCAACCACAAAATCATTTTATCTTATTTATACTCGTCATGCCAGAATAAATGTATATCCAACAATAAATCATATTCGCGTTTCAAACGGGGGCTAAGAGTCTCTTCCATGACATCATATCACTTCTCTAAATCAGTGCACCTATTCTCATCCATTGCACGTCTAAACAATCCCAAACGATTTTCCCTTATCTTACGATTGAAGCAACATCCAACTTTTCACAAGTATACTTAATTCAAATTCTGTCCTTCATGTCTTGCCACTCATCTCAGTTACACTTACAAACATGTTTTTCTTAATTGCCCGATACTCTAACCCATAAAGTGACTTAAATTTACTTTAAATCCTGAAACTTCATTTTATGCGTTTTTAAAAAAACAATATTAGTGCATTAAAAGCTATAAATAAATTTTTAATTAATCATGTTTCTTGAAACCTGTTTGATAATATATTTGAGCTTTCGACTTAATTAAAAGCAGAATCATCTTCCAATCGTATTACCAAACGGGCTCTAATACTGTAACAGCTTATTTGTTACTAAATGAGAGGGGCCCCATCATTCAGAGGGTGCTAAATTGATCAACCATTTAAATATATATCCTAATATATATATATATATATATATATATATATATATATATATATATATATATATATATATATATATATATATCGTGATATTATACGGTCGTGCGGTCGGTGCGGTCGCGATCGCGGGCCGTCGATCACGGATCCATCGCATCAGACGGTCGGGTGCGATTCACGTCGACCGTTGGATGCGATGGACCCGCGATCAGACAGCCCGCGATCGCGACCGCACGACCGCATATTATCGATTCACTATATATATATATATATATATATATATATAGAGAGAGAGAGAGAGAGAGAGAGAGGGGAGTGATGGGGTGCGGACGTGCGTCCGTGCACCCCATCGTGTGGCATCTGTTCAGCGCCCTTCGATTGATGGATCCATCATCAGACGGCTCCCTTTGTTTTTAACAAAAAAAATGAAAAACAAGAACAACCGGTTGATCCAGTTGTGTTTGCTCGCCCTCCAATACCCACTTCCCCTCTCTCTCTCCCTCTCATTTTCACTGCCCAACTCCTCCCTCATTTTTTACTCTCTTTCTGAAAACTCTAATCACCACCTCCTCTCAACCCTAGTCGCACGACTCACACTCGCACCACCACACCCCGGCGACCCCTTTTCACTCTCTTTCTCTCTCCCCTGCTTTCTCTGATCATTCTGACTCACCCCCCTTTCAAGCACTCAGCCTCACGTTTCCCTAATATACCCGACCTCAGGCCCCGGCAACCACATCCTTTCACAACCCAGCGGTACCACCACACCCCTTCACCGCCGCACCACCACCTCTTGTTCTCTCCGGTGACCACCAAATTCTACAAACATCCATTTAACGAATAACAACAAAAACTTTTTAGTACTTGTCCTTTGATCAGATAAACCATTGCTGAGACATCTGATAATCAGCAAGCTTCAACTGATGATGGATTGTTCGTGGAGACCCCAATCAGAAAAACATACTCTGTTCAAGCGAAAACTATTTAGTTGCTTTTGTCTTTGGTCCAGAAGAAACAAGCCCAACAGAGCAAAACCTAGCATTTCAAAGGAACATGCATTTTTTCACATTATACCTGAATGTTATAGATTTTTTATATTTATAATTTTTTATTATTATTATTCTTTTATTTCTAAAATTATTTTTTGCAATAGATATTATAAACAAGTTCTGATATAAATGCAAACACACAACAAATATACTTTTTAATTCCAAATAAATTAATAATGAGGGTCGCAGTGCCATGTCTCTGTGAAAGGAGGTGGTAGGTCGCCGGGGGATTGTCGTGTGGCCGGGATGCTAGAGAAGGTGGTTGTCGTGGGGTGGTGGTTCGGCCGGAGTGTGAGAGGAGGTGATCGCCAGGGGTAGGTGGGTCACCGGGGTGTGATGGTGCGACCAGGGTTGAGAGGAAGTGGTGATTAGGGTTTTCAAAAAGAGAGTAAAAAATGGGGGTGGAGTTGGGCAGTGAAAATGAAGGGAAGAGAGAGTGAAAGTGAAAATGAGAGGGAGGGAGAGAGGGGAAGTGGTCCATCGATCAAAGGCGCTGAACAAATGCCGCACGATGGAGTTGGGCAGTGAAAATGGAGAGAATGAAAGTGAAAATGAGAGGGAGAGAGAGAGAGGGGGAAAGTGGGAATTGGGGGTCGGGCAAACACAATTGGATCAACCGGCTATTCCTGTTTTTCATTTTTTTGTTAAAAAATAAAGGGAGCCGTCCGATGGTGGATCCATCGATCGAAGGGCGCTAAACAGATGCCGCACGATGGGCTGCACGGCCGCACCCCATCACTCCCTATATATATATATATATATATATATATATATATATAGGTCGATGATAATATGCAGGTCGTGCGATCGTGCGGATCCGACGTGCGTCGTCCGATCGCGGGTTCATCGCATCCAATGGTCGATGTGAATCGCCCCCGACCGTCTGATGCGATGGACCCGTGATCGACGGCCCGTGGTCGACGCCGCACGACCGCAAGATATCATTTCCCTATATATATATATATATATGAAAATGATTGCGTGCGGCGAACGGCGGGTGCGGCCGCGAAGTGGGCCGTTCGATCGCGGGTTCATCGCATCCAACGGTCGACATGAATCGCACCCGACCGTCCGATGCGATGGACCCGTGATCGACGGCCCGTGATCGCTGCCGCACCCGCCGTTCGCCGCACACAATCACGTCCCTATATATATATATATATATATATATATATATATATATATATATATATATATATATATATATATATAGAGCACCGATTAGGTGCGGCGGCCGCACCGTGCGGCGTCGCCCACGAGCCGTCGATCACGGGTCCATCGCATCGGACGGTCGGGTGCGATTCACGTCGACCGTTGGATGCGATGGACCCGCGATCAGACGGCTGCCGTACGGTGCGGCCGCCGCACCTCATCGCGGTCGTGTATATATATATATATATATATATATATATATATATATATATATATATATATATATATATATATATATATATATATATTTCCGATAATATGCGGTCGTGCGGTCGCGATCGCGGGCCGTCCGATCGCGGGTCCATCGCACCCGACCATCCGATGCGATGGACCCGTGATCGCGACCGCACCGACCGCACGACCGTATAATATATATATATATATATATATATATATATATATATATATATATATATATATATATATATATATATATATATATATATATAGGGAAGTGATTCGGTGCGGGAAGCGATCACGGGCCGTCAATCACGGGTCCATCGCATCGGACGGTCGGGTGCGATTCACATCGACCGTTGGATGCGATGGACCCGCGATCGAACGACCGACGTCGCTTCCCGCATTCCCGCACCGAATCACTCGACTATATATATATATATATATATATATATATATATATATATATATATATATATATATACACACACACACACACACACACACACACGACTGATTCAGTGCGGGAATGCGGCCGTGCGGGAAACGACGTCGACCGTTCGATCGGGGGTCCATCGCATCCAACGGTCGAGATGAATCGCCCCAGCCGTCCGATACGATGGACCCGTGATCGCTTCCCGCACGACCGCATTCCCGCACCGAATCGCTTCCCTATATATATATATATATATAGTCGCGATTACGTGCGGTATGCGGTCAGTGCGGTTTACAACGTGGGCCGTCCAATCGCGGGTCCATCGCATCCAACGGTCGACGTGAATCGCACCCGACCGTCCGATGCGATGGACCCGTGATCGACGGCCCGTGATCGCGCACCGCACCGACCGTAAACCGCACCTAATCGGCTCCCATATATGTATATATATATATATATATATATATATATGGTCGCGATTACGTGCGGTGTGCGGTCGGTGCGGTTTACGACGTGGGCCGTTCGATCGCGGGTCCATCGCATCCAACGGTCGACGTGAATCGCACCCGACCGTCCGATGCGATGGACCCGTGATCGACGGCCCGTGATCGCGCACCGCACCGACCGTAAACCGCATGTAATCGGATCCCTATATATATATATCCCTGTTTTCAAAATTATTGTGTGCGCGCGCGTGATTGTATTACTTGTATTACTCTTTTTATTTTTTCCAATAACTTCTGGAAAAAAATAGAAGACTTAAATAAAAGTTAAGCCAAGGTGGCTCAACTTTATCATGGTTTGTTAATATTTTGAAAGGACCAGAACTAACTTAAAGATCTGAATGGACGGTGGACTTATTTTATAATCACAAGTGGTATTTTTGGTTGGATATGCAAGGATCTAAATCCCAGGATTTTGTTGTTTTAAACAACAATTACACATCTCAATTTCTTTTTAACAGTGAATAAGAAGGAAAAAAAAGTGAGGGTCCACCGTCTTCGGCTTCTTCCTCTTCTTTTTGCTTATGTATATTTTAGAGCCGTGCGAGAAGAGTTTTAATCCCTTTTTTTCAGATTTTCACAATTGACTTCGAGTAGAGTTTTAATCCTTTTTTTTTTCAGATTTTCACAATTGACTTGGCTCTTCGTCGATCATTATTTTCCGTAGATCATGTTTTTAAAAACACCTAGCATCATATCTTAAAAAAATTTCAAATGATTATCCAACCACTGCTTTAATTTCGCATGATTTGACTATTTTGTTTTCAATATCTACCGATTCAAGTGTGGCTTCTGTTATTGTTTAAATATTTATTTTTTGTTTGAAATTCATATTCATAACTAAATGTATATTAACATTCATACATTGTATTTTTTTATTTTTCATCCACTGTTTTTGTTTTTTTGTTCATCAACTGTTTTTTTTCATCCACTGTTTATGTGTTCGAGCAATTTGATTATCAATATCTGTTTATTCAGGTCTTTACTATGTTATCTTTATGTTTATTCAATGGACTAATCATCACACTAATTTACATTTTTATTTTTTATTGAATCTAATGTTTGATATTGAATTTTATATGCATTATTCTATTTTGAAAAGTATTTTTTTTAGGTCAGTTACATTTGTTATATTTATTTTTTAAAAATTATTTTGCCTTTTATGAAGTTTATGTTTTTCATTAAAGTTGTAAAATGTAGTTACATTTTCAAATGTATCTAAATTTTATATATATTATACTCTTTATTTTTAGTGTGATTTTAAATAGGATGTGTTTGTTGTTTTAAAATTCTATTACATTTGTTAAATTTATTTTTTTAGAAAATATATCTAAACATTATATGCATTATATTTTAAATTTTTTTTGTGCCTTTATGTAGTTGATGTTTTTCATTAAAATTTTGAAATTCAATTATATTTTTATATGTATTGGAATTTATAAGCATTATATTCTCTATTTTTAGTATGATTTTGAACAATATTTGTTTGTTGTTTTGAAAGTTAGTTACATTTGTCGTATTTATTTTTTTGAAAATATCCAACATTATATGCGTGATAATTTTGAGAAAAAAAATTGTGCATTTATGTAATTTATATTATTCATTAAAGTTTTGTTACTTTCCAAATTTGTTTAAATTTTATATGCACTATATTTTCTGTTTTATTTATATATTTAAACAATATTTGTTTTTTCCTTGAAATTCATTTACATTCCTAATATATTTTATCTTTATATGTAATATATTATGTTTTTGTGTTGTTAAACAAATTTTATTTTATGTTTTAAAGTCAAATAAATTTTGAAATGTATCTCAATTTCAAAATAAAAAAAGTGGGGTCGAGTAGGCTCGAAAGATAATTGAACCATCTCTCTTATGATAAATGGGGGTGAGAGGAATCTAAAAGTGGTGACGTCAATCAATGGAGATGAGGAAGTCAGGCGGAATGAATTTTTGAAGAGGCGGATGACTTAGAAAGCTTAATATTATCTTTGTCCTGTCAAGCCTAGGCATGTGAGGCCTGATTTTTTCATTCCGGGCCGGCCCGGCCCTGCTGGCCAGACAAGCCCGCAGGCTTGGGCCCTCTTTCAACAAGCCGTGCCGACCCAGCCCGTTATCGATGCTTAAAGCTGCCCATAAAAAAAACTATCAGCTATGTCCGTCTAACAAAGATAGGCCCACCAATCAGGCTGTTAAACAATTGATCAACCAGCCAATTAAATAAGAATAATGTTATACTCGATCATTTTTACTCAAACCACACATGTTTTTTTATTATTATTATTATTAAACATGTAAATGCTATACTAAAAAAATGTATATCATTTAATTTTGAGTTAAATGAATTCATTTTTAATAAATTTAAGAAAAATTTAAACAAGATATATACATTTTTAATAAGTTTAAGAAAAAAAATTTAAAGAAGAAAAACAGTTTCCCATTCACTGGCCAAAATTGATCCATAATTAATATTAGAGAAACAAGATCAAATGCAATTTATCACACGAGGCATTCTTTTGATCCCATTTGTTTCCTCTCATGGTTCTTTATTTTTTTAGGATTTTTATTTTTAATTTCCTGTAAATTATGATATTTAGTGATCGGTCCCTTCATTCTTCATATTTCTTTTTAAGTCCCCAATTTCTAACATCTATTTGGTTATAAGTCCCTCCGTCAAACTATAGTCAAAAATATTTATTTTTAAGTTCTTGTAAACTATGTTTTTTCGTAATTTGTCCTTCCATTTTCATATTTCATTTTAAGTCCCTTCCTTCAAATGTTTGTTTTCATTATTAATCCCTAGACAAAATATCTATGTGATATTTAGTGTTATATAACATATTTATATTATTTATTTACATTTAAGCTACTATTATTTATTTATTTATTTATGAGGGGCATCTAAATTTTTAAATTTAAAATGCTATACACATTTCAATTAAGAAAAATCATTTAAATCAAAATTCAAAAATAAAAATATCTTAAAAATTTGCTTAGATAATCTTTTTTCTTCTGCTTACGTAATTAATCTTAATTCGATAGAAAATCCTACAATGTGGGTATATGCAATTTTGAATAACACTGAAATTGTCATTCAATATCTAACAATGCAAATGTAGTTTGTTTTAAATTTTTCATTCTAAATTTTGTATACAAGTTCTAAATATCAAAATACTTACAAATCATATATTTATTTTGTCCAGGGACTAATAACGAAAAAGATATTAGAGGTTAGTGACTTAAAATATAATATGAAGAATTGATGGACTAATCACGAAATGACTTAGTTTATAGGGACTTAAAAATAAAAAAAATTACCAATTAACGGTGTTTAGACGGCTGTTTGACGAAGGGATTCATAACCAAATAGAGTTATAAGTTGGGGACTTAAAAAAAATATGAAGAAGTGAGGGATAGATCACTAAATATCATAGTTTACAGGGACTTAAAAATAAAAATTTCTTCTCTTTTTTGGGTGTCCATTTAGCATTTTTTTTTTATCTTTGGTCCTTGATAAACTTTTTTATATATACTAAAACTTTACTTATGACTCCTATATTTGATTAAAAAAAATGGTAAATAAATTTTTACAAACTAAACAAGTTAAATTATACATAATGGTTTTAGAAAAAGGTTGGACATTCTGCAAAATTAACCCTAGTTTTTTAATATTTGTAACTGTTAAAATAAATGAAGAGAATCTTTCTTATTGTATTAGAGGAGTCAAAGGCTCAATTTATAGATACACAATGGAAAATCAGCCAAACAAAAAAAAATGTAAATAAGGATTTAGAATAGTACATATCATTTGTCGCATTGGGACACAACACAGATTTAAATTATATATTATGATTATACACAATGAAAAATGATAACAACATCGTGTAAGATATATATAAGAAACACATAATATGATATATAATATAAAAAAACCTCTAAGGGGATTCATTTGAGTGATATAAAAATAGATTATTGTTTTGTAGAAAAAATGGATTTTTAGTGTGGAATAACCTAATAAGGGTTAATAAGGGTTAGAGAGATGTTAAGAATCTAATTACAAAAGGGTACATTGGTCTTTTGTATTTCTAAAATTATGAAATAAAAATTTTTTAGATTTAATTTTAAAAAGTGATTGATTTGAGTATTTTTAACTTTTAAGAGAACTCTTTGGTCATTTTTCCTTAAAAATTTGGTTTTTATAAATTTAACTCCCCATAAACCATAAGATTTAGTGATCGATCCCTCATTTATTTGTATTTTGGTTTTAGTCCCCAGATTTAAATGATATGTTTCTTTTTTATCCATAGGAGAGACTTATCCCTAAATTATTTTATTTTCTTTTTAGTCCCTGTGAAGGACTAAAAATGAACATACCATTTAAATCTATAGACTAAAACCAAAATATGAAGAAGTGAATGATCGATCACTAAATCCTAAGGTTTACGGGGACTTAAAAATTAAAAAAAAAAACCCTAAAAAATATACGAGCTCATGAATTTTATAGGACCAATTCACAAAAAGAAGGAGACCAACTGCGTAACAGCTTGCTAAAAGAGAGGGGCCCCATCAATCGGACGGTGCTAAATTGATCAACCATTTAAATTTATCACATATATATCCATTAACCTCCCTGATTTCAAAATTATTTGTGCGGAGAGATTCAAGAAAGCAATTAGAAAGCTCGGATACATTCTTGGTGAATCAGATTCAAGAAAAACAAAGATGGACAGCGACAACCATGAAAAATCAAGGTCCACTTCTGTAGAAGATAAACCACAACCACCATCCACACCACAGTCCATCGCCATTCATCAGTGGAGGCATACAACGCTTCTTTGTATCACAGACACTCTGACCAAATCCCTGGTGCTCATCATCCTGAAATGGCGGAGCCTACGTGAACGATACGTAGTGAATGCCGGAGATGTTCTCAATCCAGGCTTCACCCCAATCTGGATATCGGACTACAGAGAAATGCTAACGATGTTCAACGCCGATTTAGAATTCGTGAATGACTTGATCCTGGCATCTTTGCCTGCCAATGGCGGCCTTGATCCTCCACAAGAAGATCAGGCATTTGAGCTTCATGAATTCATGCCACCACCACCAATGGTCGATCATGGCGTGGAGTATCGAAGGGCGTGGGCAAAGCTTTTGGTGATACATTGCTTGATGATCTGGAGATGGGCGGTCCGGGTTGTGTCAAAAAGAGTTCCGGAAGGGAGAGCGCGTTATGATAGTGCTTGTGATCTTGATGAGGTGTTCTTGGCGTTCAAGACGATCATGACAAGCCTCCAAGAGATGGTGACTGTAATTATGGACTGCTTAGAAGTCTTGGAGCGCGTGATCGGAGATGGCCGTGGTGGAGGTGGTGATGGTGGTGGAGGAGGAGGAGGAGACGATGATGACAATGGGGGAGGAGAGGGAGGAGATGGCGATGGCGGAAACGTCAACCCTGCGCAGAGGAGGAGACTGGAATGAATGGGAAGTGCTTGACTGATGCAATGCAGAGGTTACAAAGCATTAATTCCAGAGTACTCTCTTGTTTTTCTTCCACTGTTTCTTGAGTTAGTATTTCATTGTATGACTTGATTTTCAGTACTTTTGTTTGGGGGCATGAATTGGGTGGATGGGGAGGAATCCATATGCATGATTTCATGAATTGGGTTGTGTAATTGCATTAGTGAAATCTTGTCTGATTTTAAGTATATCATTTTCTGTAACAAGCTTTGCAAGTTTTTCCTTAATTCCTTTTCACATTTAATGGATTACAAAGTTCTTTACATACAAATGGCAAACCCCTACTAGTATTCGAATAACTAACCTATACAAACTCAACAGAGTTCCAATTAGTACTTTCAACACCAACAAAAAAGAAAACTAAAGAAAACCTTCCTAACACAACGTCATTCAAAACCCAATAACCACTCAAGCCTTCACCCTCTTCGCCGACCGCCACGAGCAGCTTCTTCAACAGTGGTGCCACATCCGTCACCGCCTGCATCAGCCTCCCCTTCTCCGGCAAAGCCCGCACCTTTTCAAGTCGATCCATCTCTTCCAAGGCGCAATCGATCTCATCGAATGCGGAGTCCAACGAGTCATTGTCGGAGTCTGTTAAGCTCGAGTTCGCCCATATCGGATTGGTGGGTGGGAATGGATCGACGGGTTGTTGGGTTAGCTTTTGGAGCTGGAGCTGGAGCTGGTGGAGGTGGTTGCGCGCCTCCTCGCGCTCGTGTGTGGTCTGCTTCAAGAGGAGGCAGAGCTGGTTCACGCGCTCTTCCTTCTCACGGAGCTCGGTAAGCGCGGTCGGTCGAAGGGACTCTTTTTCGGTCATCGAGTAGTAGAGGCACTTGCGGAGGCTCTAGATCTTCTGTTGAATTGATTGAGATTTCATGAGAATTAAATCAACTAATTAATGCATTCGAGATTCAAGTTTTAGACGTTTTTGAATTGAAGTTTGATCTTTGAAAAAATTTGTTTTGGTGATTCAATCATGTGTGTGAATTGAAAATGCATTGATCACCTAATAAATGCATTAAAAATCCTTTCTTTAAAGATTGGGAGCAATCGTGAAAACTTCACAGAAAAAATCAGTACATCAATGGAGCTCTAAAACCAACATTTCAAAGACCCATATACATTATGATTTAAAAGAAAATTTCAGTCAATATGATCACAACTAGAAAATAAAACCCATTAATAACCCATAATTCAGATTGAGAATTGCAATCAATAAGAAACCAGGAACCGATTTTAAAAACTACTCCCCTAAAAATCGAAACTTTAGGGTCCGTTTAGATTGAGGAATTGAATTATTCTAGATAAATAATTATGCCAGTATATATAGCAATTCTACATGAATAAAAAAATTTCTGTTTGGTTGTGTTTTTTTTTATTCCCATTGGAAAACGTAAGAATAAAGGTTGATTTGTTTGGTTGATGAAGAATAAAACATGAATAAGGTGTAAAAAGTTGATTTGGCATGTGGGTCTTAAAAGGTGTTAATAGGTGATTTGATATAATGAGATATGATTTTTTTAATGTGATGGTGTGCCACACTTATCAATGGAAACAGATAACTGAGTATAGCTTATCTTAGGGGTCACTTAAAATTGTTATACTCTCTTATAACATCAATGGGAATAGACACACAATTTATTTATTTTTTCAACTTTGTGTGGGGAGTGGGGAAGTGGGGTATTATTATTGAGCGCTAATACACTCAGTCCGTTTTGCGCTGATACACTAAATCTGTTTTGCAGCCTCAAACACTATGATATCGTAATATATA
This sequence comes from Acorus calamus, assembly GCA_030737845.1. Classification (NCBI taxonomy): domain Eukaryota; kingdom Viridiplantae; phylum Streptophyta; class Magnoliopsida; order Acorales; family Acoraceae; genus Acorus; species Acorus calamus. Next base: position 15,619,900 of record CM060877.1, on the reverse strand, counting down.
CTGAGCTATCATAATATATGAGGTTCTATCATCTTGTATGGTGCAAAAAAATTTATCATTTTTTTAATATGAAAAAAATTATACTATTGTATCTAGTATATATTTCATTTCATATAACAACATTAACTTTAATGGGGAAGTGTCTGATTTTAAAAAAAATCAAAACAGGTGTGGGATGCAATTGGGACTGCACAAGAGCTGACATTTCATTTTTCATTATTATTAGATATTCTAATTTCAATGGGTCCCACTTGATGACATGGCCCATAACAACTATTATAATTGATTTATGGAAAAAGATACATGTAGCCTCCATTACATCCCCAATTGCAGTTCATCTCATTTTTCTATCATTTGGAGTGCATGTTATTATATGAAATGAAGTATATACTGAGATACATTAGTGTTTTTTTTTCATGATGAAAAAATGAGAAAAACATATTGTAGTATATACTACAATAGTGCAATATATACTATGTTATCATAATGTATGGGCCACAAAACAGGCTGCGTGTATCAACACTCTTGATTTATCCACACTCTTTTTTGGGCTAATAGGCTGGGGAGGTTTTTAAGTTCATTATCTTTGATTGATTTAAAACTATATGATGAAATGCATGGGCCGGGGGGGGGGAAGCTTGCCCTTCCTAGGTCCACCCCTGGTCAACCCACCTGTGGCATCCAATCTAGGTCCCGAAGCATTCTTCCCTTTGTTGGTCAGCAACCCTAAGCATTCTTTCCTTTCTCCAATAAGGAGGGTAAAATAATCAGTATACATGTGTTCAGAAGAAATATTCCCCTAACATTTTTAGTTGTTGATTTTTTGGTGTTTTACAAAGTTAGGTAACCTTTTAAGAGAGTTTATAATAATATTGTGTTTTGGAGGAGGTTTTTAATCATTTTTATATTTTAGGAGTGGTGGAAACTAAATAACCTTAATTTTTATAAACAAATGGGATAAATTGTTCTTCCCCATTATTTATTAATTGTTGAAAATTTGATACAGACTTCTGTTGAACACTTCGAGTCGCGTTACGATGTCGCTCTCTTTAAAACAGTATTTGCCCCTTATATAGTGTGCACAGGGTACTGCAAATCTGTCTGCAGGATAACTCGAAGAAATTTTTACCAGCATTTGCACGGACGATGGTGAACAGAATACTGATGAAACCCAAATGAACCAAGATCATTGTATTAGGCTCTGCAGAAACCCAATATAAGAACACACTTTAGGAAAAAGAGAATGTTTTTTATTGATTGTTTTAATGGTAGGAAATCATGTCAATTTACCCAGGGTAGGTTATCAAGAGTACCCCTGTAACTTTAGTACTCTAATCAGAAATGAAATCTATTAAGAGTTAAACTCATCCTCCTTCCTTGTCATTACAGGTTCCAAGCACTTTACCCAGGGATGACATAAATTAAGTGCTTGCAATCACAACATATGATGTACTTTGCTCATTGAACTCAAGAACTTGATGTTTCAAGTTTTGAGTTGAGTTTCCATCAAGAGTGATTCTATATGGGCTTAAGTCCCATCTAGGGGTGGTAAACGAGCCGAACGAGCCGAGCTTTGACATGTTCAAGCTCGGCTCGTTTATAAACGAGTCGAGCCGAGCCGAGCCGAGCTCACGAGTCTCAACGAGCCTAGCGTTCTTCTTCATTTTAGGGTTTTTAGGAATTGAAAACAAAATTTTAGCCTAAAAGAGCCAAGTTCATGAGCTTAAACGAGCATAACTTTGTATTAATTTAATATTCTGATTTTATAAATGAGTTTAGTCAAGCTTCAACTAAGTTTTAATAACATAAACGAGTCGAATTTGAACATAAAATGAAGCTCGATACAGGTCCCGAGCCTAACCGAGCTTTAAAATTTGTTCAAGCTCGCTCATTTATCTAAACGAACGAGCATGAACGAGCTCAAACCGAGCCGAGCCCAAGCCGAGCCCGAGCGGCTTGGTTCGTTTACCAGCCCTAGTCCCATCCCCTTTGATGTTTTCCACACCAAATCCCTTGCAAGTCCTTTTGTTAAAGGATCAGTCAAGTTTTGACTTGACCGCACATAATCAATGGTGATGACACCATCAGTAATCAGTTGCCTGACATAACTGTGTCTAAGTCCTATATGTCTGGACTTACCATTATAAATCTGACTATAAGCCCGTGATAGTGTTGCTTGACTATCACAATGCAAAGAGATGGGTGACATGGGTTTTGGCCACACATTAATTTTCAGAAGTAGGTTTCTCAACCATTCTGCCTCTTTGCTAGATGATGCTAGAGCCACAAACTCAGCAGCCATTGTTGAGTCTGTAATACATGTCTGTTTCTTGGATCCCCAAGAGATAGCTCCTCCTCCAAGTGTAAAGATTCAACCACTCGTTGATGAGTGATCCTCACGGTCAGTTATCCAACTGGCGTCTGTATACCCTTCTATAACCGAAGGATATCCACTATAGATTATTCCATAATCCATAGTTTTCTTCAAGTATTTTAATACTCGATCAATAGCATGCCAATGCACACTACCCGGGTTACTAGTATATCTACTAAGTTTCCCCACTGCAAAAGCAATATCAGGTCTAGTACAAGTCATTGCATACATTAAACTCCCAATCACTCTAGAATATAATAATTGATCAACAGCCCTACCAGTGTTAGGATACAATTTCACTTGTGGATCAAAAGGTGTAGACATAGGTTGACAATCGAATCTATTGAATTTTTCAAAATTTTCTCAATGTAATGAGACTGGGTAAGGATTAATTGGTTGTTATCCCTCTTAATCCTAATACCCAAAATAACATCAGCAATGCCCATATCTTTCATATCAAAATTAGATGACAAGAAATTCTTTGTAATTTCAATAATATCTAGGTTAGTACCAAAGATAAGCATGTCATCTACATATAGGCATATGATCACACCTTTACCACCAGAAAATTTGCTATAAACACATTTATCAGATTCATGTATCCTAAAACCATTTGATATCATAATCCTATCAAATTTTTCATGCCACTGTTTAGGAGCTTGTTTAAGACCATAGAGTGATTTAATGAGTTTACATACCTTATTTTCTTGACCTTGTACAACGAACCCTTCCGGTTGCTTCATGTAGATTTCTTCATCCAACTCTCCATTTAGGAAAGCAGTTCTAACATCCATTTGATGTATTTCGAACTTATAGATGGAAGCAAGGGCAATTAATACTCTAATTGTGGAGATCCTTGCAACCGGTGCATATGTATCAAAATAATCGATACCCTCCTTTTGAGTAAACCCTTTGGCCACTAACCTGGCCTTAAATTTTTCAATTGTTCCATCGACCTTCATTTTCTTTTTGAAAATCCATTTACAACCAATCGGTTTGGATCCAGGAGGCAAGTCAACAAGAATCCAGGTTTTATTCCCCATAATTGAATCCATCTCATCATTAATTGCCTCTTTCCAAAAGGCAACATCTTGTGACTTCATAGCCTCCTCAAAGGTCAATGGATCAGATTCCATATTTAATGAAATCATTGTTTGTTTACAATGAGATTCCCTTGTTCCTTCCACTAGGTAAACAATGAAGTCAGGACCAAAAGATTTCTCAATCCTAGTCCTTTTACTTCTCCTTGGTTCAATGGGTTCACTAGGTTCATTTTCTTTATTGGAAACCAAAGACTTTGGTTCCTCATCCCGATTTGATCTCGGAATAGTATTGAACCTATTTTCATAGAATACTGCATCACGAGACTCTATGATGGTATTTACTTCCACTGAACTATTTTGTTCAATTACCATGAACCTGTATGCCTTACTGTGTAGGGCATAACCAAGGAATACACATTCGATTCCTCTTTCTCCCAATTTCTTCCTTTTGGGATCCGGCAATCTTACAATTGCCCTACAGCCCCAAGTTCGCAAGTAACTCAGATTGGGCTTCTTGTTTTTCCACAGTTCATAAGGAGTTACATTAATCTTTTTGAGAGGAATTCTATTTAGGATATAACATGCAGTCAAAAGAGCCTCCCCCAAAACCATGAGTTAGACCAGAATTAGAAAGCATAGCATTAATCATTTCAGTTAATGTTCTATTCTTTCTTTCAGCAACTCCATTTTGTTGAGGTGTATATGGTGCAGTTAATTCATGAATAATACCCACATCTTCACAAAAATCTGGAAAATGAAATTCACCACCTCTATCGGATCTAAGCCTTTTTATTTTAACATTACATTGATTTTCGACTTCTGTTTTAAAAGTTTTGAATTTTTCAAGAACTTCATCTTTTGAATGCAAAAGATAAACATAACAGAATTTTGAAAAATCATCAATGAATGTTACAAAATATTTTTTACCTCCTCTAGTAGGGGTAGCATGCATGTCACATACATCAGAATGAATTAATTCAAGTAAAGATGTGGATCTCTCTACTTTATGAAAAGGCTTACGAATTATTTTTGTTTGCATGCACACTTTACATTTTTCATCCATGTCATTTTCATACTTAGGAATTAAATCTAATTTAACCATATCATCCAATTTCCTAGTATTAACATGTCCTAATCTTGCATGCCATAAAGAAAGAGAGTCAACCATATAAGCAGAAACATTCACTTTATTGATATTGAGTTTGAACATTCCCTGGTACAAATAACCCTTCCCAACAAATATTCCACCCTTGGACAGAACAAACTTGTCCGACTCGAAGACTAACTTGAAGCCATGTTTATTCAGAAGGCTTCCAGATACAAGGTTTTTTCTAACATCAGGTACATGACATACATCAGTGAGAGACAAGACTTTTCCAGAAGTGAATTCAAGATCCACCTTCCCTTTGCCTTTGATGATGGCAGTAGAGGAGTTCCCCATATAGAGAACTGATCCTTCACTCACTGGTTCATAAGTGGTGAAGAGGTTCTTGTCGTTGCAGATATGTCGTGTCGCACCCGAGTCGATCCACCAGTCTCCACCATCTTCGAGCATGTTAACCTCGGATATAACAGCCACAAATTTTTCTTTGGCCTGATCTGGTGCCTTTGGTTGATCTGGTGTATTTTGCTTCTTCTTGAAATGACGGCAGTCTTTCTTGAAGTGGCCTGGTTTTCCACAAAACCAACATTCAACCTTCTTCTTCTTTGGGTCCGCGTTGTTGGGCTTGTTGTTCTTCCCTTTACGCTTGTCTTTGTTGGGCTTTTGCCATCCTCCACCACGTGGACCTTGGGAACTTGAGTCCCTGTTCATCTTTACTCTCTGTAGCCTCGTTTCTTCTTCAACTCGAAGATGTTTGGCTAACTCCTCCAGAGTAAGATCTTCCTTCTGGTGCTTCAGATTCTTTTTGAAATCTTTCCAAGAAGGGGGCAACTTGTCTATTATAGAGGAAACTATAATAGACTCATCCATGTTCATATTCTGTTGTCGAAACTAACTAAGAATATGCTGGATCTCATGGAATTGTTCAATAACAGATTTGGAGTCAATCATATTATAACGCATGAAATTTCCAACAAGGAACTTCTTACTTGTAGCGTCTTCTGCGAGGTACTTGGACTCCAAAATCTCCCATAACTCATTCGCAGTCTCCACATGTTGGTACACATCAAACAGTGAGTCGGAGAGTGCATTGAGGATGTGACCCTTGCAGATGTAGTCATCCATCTCCCACTTGGTTCTTGTTCGAGACTCGTGAGAGTCTCAAACTCTTGCTCCTCTGGATACGCCGTCTTCAGTACGTACACCACTTTGAGTGTGGTGAGGAGGAAATGCAGTTTCTTCTGCCAGTGTCGGAAGTTCCCACCATCGAAACGCTCCAGTTTCATAAAGTCTTGCGTCATTTGTTGCGCAGAACAAGCCATGAATACTGTTTTAAGATTGTTGGAAAATTGATACAGACTTCAGTTGAACACTTCGAGTCGCGTTACGATGTCGCTCTCTTTAAAACAGTATTTGCCCCTTATATAGTGTGCACAGGGTACTGCAAATCTGTCTGCAGAAAAACTCAAAGAAATTTTCACCAGCGTTTGCACGGACGATGGTGAACAGAATACTGATGAAACCCAAATGAATCAAGACCCTTGTATTAGGCTCTGCAGAAACCCAATACAAGAACACACTTTAGAAAAAAGAGAATGTTTTTTATTGATTGTTTTAATGGTAGGAAAGGGTGCGAAGTGCCAAGTGCGCCATCAAAGCGCCACATTGCGCCCATCGCACACACGTGCGCGTGTGCGTGTTACCATTCCTAAAATAAACATTACTTTATACACACCTCACTTTATATAGTGAGAAACTTTTTCCTTTTTAACCGATGTGGGACTAAAACCCAACTCAACTTACAAGACACATAAAAATACATTTTGAAAAACCTCTAACATTAATTACCCTGCACTTATATCCGTCCTAACATTTATTCCTTTTTCAAACTAACCCCAATAAAATCTTGCAGGTGAATATGCATATGGTCTATAATAAATAAATAAATATAACGAAATGCTCTTCTCCACAACAAGAACTTTACATAAAATACGATTCGCGTCCCTCCTCTGTTTTCATTGATCATCATTTCACTGCCCTCGATCATATCCATTATATTAATCGTTAAGAATTCTGTGTGTGTGATATCAAGGAGGAGATTCAACAAAGCAAGATGGACCGCAACCACGTCTTGGAAGGAGGACGACAAGATGGAGAACACCTTCACCATAATCAATCAAGCCCCAGCACTGTCAAACACCACTTAGTGGGAGGAGGAGGAGGTGGTGGTGGAGGAGGAGGAGGAAGAGGAGGAGGTGGTGGTGTTGGTGTTGATGTTGGTGTTGGTGGAGAAGGAGGAGAAAGAGGAGCCTTTGTGATTCGCCAATGGAGGCAATCAACACTGCTTTACATCACAGACGCTGATGAAGGCGATGCTACTAAGCGCAGAGAAACGAAAGGCGCTATGCGATGAACTAGATCAAGAAAATGCGGATGATCTCCTCAACGATAGTTTCCAGGTGATTTACATGTGGGGAGTGATTTGGATACTTGAATACCAAGAAATGCTGAATGCGTTCGACGATGATTTGGAGATCGTGAAGGGGCTGATCGGGGCGTATTTTCGAGGTGAACCACTTGATGATCAAGAAGAATTACCAGTCCTTGGACCTCTTGATAACATGCCAGCTCCACCCACATGTGATAACAGCATGAAGTATAGGAGAGATTGGGTGGGTCAGTTGGTGTGGCATTCTTTCTTGGTCATGCAGCAGGAGATTGGGGTTGAGGTGCAAAGTTTTCCTGGAGTGAAAGGTTGGCTTGGGAATCATCAGATTGATGAGGCTTTTGTTGCGTTTAGGAGAGGCGTGCGAAGGCTTAAAAATATGGTGATTAACAGTAAGGATGGTTTGGGAGTCCTTCGAAGGGTGATCGTCAAAGGAGTGGCCCTTGAAGAGAAAATTGGTGGAGGCGGTGATGGTGGTGGTGGTGGTGGAGGAGGAGCAGGAGGAGATGATGACAATGGGAGAGGAGGTGGTGGTGACAGAAACGTTGACATTGAGCTACGACTATCCCTATAGGCGGTGATCAGATCAACATAGAAAGGAGGAGATGATGACAATGGTAGAGGACGTTGCGAAGCGTTTCAAAATCCTCTGTTTCTTTGTTCTACTTATTCTAAGACTATCCCTATAGGCGGTGATCAGATCAACATAGAAAGGAGGAGATGATGACAATGGTGGAGGAGGCTGCGAAGCGTTTTAAAATCCTCTGTTTCTTTGTTCTACTTATTCTAAGCTTTTGATCTTTTTTAGTGTATTCTTTCATTTTGAGCAGTTTCACAGGTACTTTCGGTTTTGATGGCATGAATTGTGATGATGGGAGGAGTCCATAACGAATTGTGCATTCCAATATTCCACATTTACTGGATGCTAATGAAATGCAATTCCAAATTGTCAATAATTGGCTGATGAAGCTTTTTGAGGGATCTTCTTAATCTGTCATCTGTTGAAAGTTGGGTCTAATTTTAAGTAGATCACATTCAATACTTTACAAGCATATCCAATCCCCAGAACCTCGGTGAAAGAAGAGGCCTAATCAAGCAGCAACTGGTGATGATGGTTTTGAAAAGATAATGCATGGGAAGATAGTGGATCTGTTGATCAAATTGAGAATTGCAATCAATAAGAAACCAGAAACCGATTTTAAAAACTACTCCCCTAAAAATCGAAACTTTTGAAGAGTTGGCAGAGAAACCCATTTAAGGATTTGGCAAACAATAGAATTTACAAAAACCCAAATTGGGGTTTCCAATTTCAGTAAATTCTGACTTAAAATCTTCAATCATTGATGCAAAGATCAACTGATTAGAATCCAGAAACCCTAAAAACCCATTACAGGATCATTCAAAAAAACCACCCCCACAATAATGGGACACATTTATCACAATCAACAAAAACCCAGTTAGAGAGAGAGAGACTCGTCCCTTCCGACTGGGACAATTAGGTCCTCTTTATATTGAGTTGTTATTGTTAAACAAAAACTATTTTTCATAATAAAAAATATTGACCGTTGGCGAATATTCTTGACTCTTCGTGGCACGAGTTAGGCAAAGGTGTTACATGAAAGGAAAATGTTACACAACGTCCATGTTTTATTTTTTTGTCCAATGTTTTATTTTAAAAAAAAAATCATATATATCATTTCAATGACTTATAGGTATCATTAATAAATTGATCGACCATTTAAAACAGAGGGGCCCCATCAATCGGACGGTGCTAAATTGATCAACCATTTAAACATATATCCTACTCTATATATATATATATATATATATATATATATATATATATATAGTCGAGTGATAGCGTGCGGTCGGTGCGATCGTGCGGATTCGACGTGCGTCGTCCGATCGCGGATCCATCGCATCCAACGGTCGATGTGAATCGCCCCCGACCGTCTGATGCGATGGACCCGCGATCGGATGACGCACGTCGAATCCACACCGACCGCACGACCGCACGCAATCTATATATATATATATATATATATATATATATATATATATATATATATATATATATATATATATATATATATATATATATATATATATTTCCGATAATATGCGGTCGGTGCGGTCGTGCGGATTCGACGTGCGTCGTCCGATCGCGGGTTCATCGCATCCAACGGTCGACGTGAATCGCACCCGACCGTCCGATGCGATGGACCCGTGATCGACGGCCCGTGAATCGCGACCGCACGACCGCACGACCGTATAATATCACGACTCATATATATATATATATATATATATATATATATATATATATATATATATATATATATATATATATATACACGCGAGTGATAGCGTGCGGGTCGTGCGATCGTGCGGATCCGACGTGAGTCGTCCGATCGCGGGTCCATCGCATCCAACGGTCGAGATGAATCGCCCCCGACCGTCTGATGCGATGGACCCGCGATGGACCCATGATCGACGGCCCGTGGTCGACGCCGCACGACCGCACGACCCGCACCTAATCACTCCTCTATATATATATATATATATCCATTAACCTCCCTGAATTCAAAATGATTGTGTGCGCGCGTGTGATTGTGTGAGTAGAGATTCAAGAAAGCAATCAGAAAGCTCGGATACATTCTTGCTGAATCAGATTCAAGAAAACAAAGATGGACAGCGAGGACGACGACAACTTCGACGAGTTATTCGAAGAAGATGAAGATGAAGAAGATCTTCACCATGATGAATCAATCTCCACTTCTGCAGAAGATGAACCACCATCCACACCACAATCCTTCGCCATTCATCAATGGAGGCATTTAAATCTTGTTTGCATCACAGGCACTCTGCTCAAGTCCCTGGCGCTCATCACCCCTAGATGGCGAGGCATATGTCAACGATATGCAGTGTACGCCGAAGATGTTCTTCATCCAGGCTTCGGCCCAATGTGGATATCGGACTACAGAGAAATGCTAACGATACTTAACACCGATTTAGAATTCATGAAGGTCGTGATCCGGGCATCTTTGCCTGCCAATGTCGGCCTTGATCCTCCACAAGAAGATCAGGCATTTGGGTTTCATGAATTCCTGCCTCCACCACAACCCATGGTCGATCTAGGCGTGGAGTTTCGAAGGGGTTGGGCGAGGATGTCGGTGATAAATTGCATGATGATCTTTGAATGGGTGGTCCGGGTTGTGTCACAAAGAATTCCGGAAAGGAGAGCGCGTTATGACAATGCTCGTGATCTTGATGAGGTTTTCTTGACGTTCAGGAGGGTTGTGACAAGGCTCCAAGAAATGGTGACTATAATTACGGATTGCTTGGGAGTCTTGGAGACTGTGATCGGAGATGGCGGTGGCGGCGGCGGCGCTGCTGCTGCTGCTGGAGGAGGAGGAGATGATGACAATGGGGGAGGAGGTGGTGGTGACGGAAACATTGACACTGAGCTACGTCTATCCCTATAGGCGGTGATTAGATCAACATAGAAAGGAGGAAATGATGACAATGGTGGACGAGGCCGCACAAAGCGTTTCAAAATCCTCTGTTTCTTTATTCTCCTGTTTCTAAGCTTAGGTTCCTTTTCAGTGTATTCTTTCATTTTGAGCAGTTTCAAATGTACTTTCGGTTTTGGTTGGCATGAATTGTGTTGATGGGGTCCATAACAAATTGTGCATTCCAATATTCCACATTTAATGGATGCTAATGAAATGCAATTCCAAATTGTCAATTGGCTGATGAAGCTTTTTGAGGGATCTTCTTGATCTGTCGTTTGCTGAAAGTTGGGTCTAATTTTAAGTATATCACATTCAATACATTACAAGCATGACCAATCCCCAGAACTTCAGTGAAAGAAGAGGCCTAATCAAGCAGCAACTGATGATGATGGTATGGAAAAGATAATGCATGGGAAGATAGTGGATCTGTTGATCAAATCAGTTAATACTACATACATGCAACGATTTACAAGAATATAGTTTTCACAATGAATGAGAGAACCATTACCTGTGCTTACAAAGAAGCTAAACACTGGACATCAACTCATCAAGGTTTTCAAGGATGAGAAACCCCTAATCAGATCGTTATCTGTGTGTGGAAGGTTTTTGAATAATATTGCAATCGGAGACCGTTGATTTGGTGTGAAGGTTTTTGAATAGTATTGCAATTGGAGACCGTTTGATTTGGTGATTGTGTTATATCTGATTAGTGGTTCGTGTTATAATTTAATTGGATCCTGTCAAATCTGCTATCATCACTAGTATCATCGGTATCAAACTATATAGGGATTAACTTGTACCCAACAATTGAATATGTAGTTCAATAGATAGGTTGTACAATTCGAATCATATGATATTACTGATGGTATACATGTCTAAACCCGAACTCATAATTAAGTGGCGTTTAAAAAAAATGTTAGTCATTACCTGTATCTGTTTTAAAGCGTCCCGAGTGAGAGAACACGAAAGAAAGAAAGAAAGAAAAGAAAGATGTTCTTAATTATAAACAATAAAATATTTTTTTAGAATCTAACAAAAATTTAATAATTTCAGAAATAATGAATGAAAAACTCCTTTTCAAAAAAAATGTTAGACAAGGTTTGAATAATCAAACAAATGTTGCGTTTGCAAAATCAATTGTCACATAACATTGTTTAAATTCAATTTTTTATTTCAAATTTTGTTTTCATGTATTATCAACCTCCTCTTGATAGGATGGGAATAGGATGAGAGAGGTACCCCTTTTTTAATGAAGATCTTAGGTTCGAGTCTTACCGCCTATTGATAGGGAGAAGATTTGACCAAGAAAAAAAAATTTACCCACCAAAAAAAAAAAACAAAAAAAAAAAAGTTAACAAAACAATCTTCACAGAAGAAAGGGTGGATAATAGCTTTCTATCCATTAATTTAATTTATAAAAAGTTGTATTTGAAAAATTAGTTCAAAAGGGGGCATTAAAATGGACTAGGTCCCAATATGTGATCTAGGGAATACATCTAACAAGACAACACTCTGATATCAAACTTCACTGTGATAAAAATTATAGGAAGTGTTAGGAAACACAATTAGAAAACCAATGCAAGTAAGCAAGATTACTTATATGTTCTGCTCCACTTTCCCTTCATGAACTTAAGGCTCATCCTTTACACAGATCTTTATTGATACCAGTACAGAAATGGAGAAGTCTTGATGGTGATGGATAAGAACAGCTTTACATCATTTAGTTATCATATAATACAAAAACAACCAATGAACTCAAAGATTAACGCCATAAATTAATTGATACAACAGCAATGGCCTGCAAGAATTATGCAAACTGGCATTTATCAAAGAACCTTTCATTGCAGGTAGCATGAGCCAGGCCCGATCGGAGGTCTCCGGGCATAAAAGTTGGTGACAGGAGCAGCCGGGACACCACGTTGATGCAGTAAGCATCGGAAGTATTCCAGCCTTGGCAGCACAGTTTCATTAATGTTTCCGGTGGAGGTGGCCTCCCTCGCACTCCACAATCGCTCTGTAGATTTATCAATCATGTTAGCATGCTCCCAAATAATTCTTGGAAATGAAAAATCATGTAATTTGCAAACACAGAGCAAAAAGAAGGGCATCATAGCATCACGGAGACATGTTGATCACAAAGGGAAGGCATGCGAATATGTACAATGCATCAAGCAAAATTATAATTGGAACTAGCTATAGTTATCTGCAAGAATGCAAGCATACACATAAACAAGTGAACAACAACAAAGGCTTTTATTCCTAAAATTTTGGGTCCTGCTACATGACTAAATTTTCGTCATTCAACCATGTTAAGGATCACATCTTCCAGAACATGGACAGTCAACATGCCTTTCTCACAGTCATCAACCAAGTATGTTTTGGTATGCTCCTTATCCTTAAAGTGGCCATGAAATCAGATCGCTTCTCTAAACCAGTGTACCTATTCTCCTCCGTCACACGTCTAAACAATCTCAAACAATTTTCCCTTATCTTACAATTGAAACAACATCCAACTTTTCACAAGTATACTTAATTCAAATTCTATCCTCATGACTTGCCACTCATCTCAGCTACACTTGAACATGTTTTTCTTAATTGTCCAATACTCTAACCCATAAAGTAATGCTGACCTTATAGCTATCTTATAAAAAAAATTCAGTTTCATGCATTCATGATCAGATAATACTCCAGCCACATTTCTCACTTCTCCAAATCCATGCATACACATGTCAATAAATTACAAATGCACACATGACATGGGTGAGCGGCTTGTGTCTTTTTTTTTTAGGAAAGGATGGGCACAAGCCTTGAGTTTAATCAAACCAAAGCTAATGCCCAAAGCATATAAACTGAACATGTAATGGTAGAGGAGATGTCTACCATAACCACCTAAAGAACCATCAAAAGAAACAAAAAATTACTCCTCGATTACAACCCCCCCCCCCCCCCCACATATATAATTCTGCTCGCCCTACGCAAAAAGGGCCCCATTCCTTGATAAGCCAAACAACCAACTCCCACACATTCTTAATGTAATCTCTACTACCCCTTAAAACAGGATGGAGCGTGATCCACAGGGCCCAAACCACAGCCGGAGATGTCTACCGTGTCCATTTGAATTTTGATACCAAGTTAATGCTTGTAGTCTGCTACATAAATATTATGATCTCAAAGTCTGAAGTTAGAAATAGTTCAACCAATTACCAATACACAGTCCACAAAGAGACATCAATAAGCTATCATATTCAATTTCAATTAGTTGGAAAATTCTGCAAATTAGAAACCGAAGCACCTATCTAGTAGCCCAAAAAAACGGAGAGATATAAGCATAAAATATTGAATGGTGGTGGAAGGGAACTGAAACAGTTGATAACTATACTACAGGAAGCGGATGGAAGAGGCTAAATTGATGCATGGTCAATGAAAGTTCTTGAATTTTCATATCTTCAAGGTTAGGCAATGTAAGCAACTAGTTTCCCTTACGGTCGAGCTGGGAAAGCTACCTCCGCCTGTTTGCCCTGGTCCCACGGAAAATTCTTTCGAATAATCGTTAACAAACAGGTGGGTAAGTCAGCGCCAAGACTCGAACCCAGGACCTATCGGTAACACCGCTAAACCCTGAACCGTTCTCATTTCTATTTTACAGAACCTACTTTGTACAACATTGTTTCACACCTAGAGAACATATACATATCAGGAAAGACAGAGTAAAAGACATAATGTATGCAGAGGTCATACATTCGGGTGGTCTAATTCCACACTATGACCCCTACATGAAGTAGCCATAAGCCACATAAGGAGACGTATAGCTGATAACCTAAACTTTCAGATACTTCCATGGAATTCTACCAACGAGGCCATAATTTCATATCATAGTGCTGAGGTCCTCTAGCCACCTGGGCTGGACTCCTTTTGAAGGTGTGCTTTCACTTTCCTCTTGTAGGTAAATCAGAGATTAGTATTACCAAGAAAGAGATTTGCATGGGAAAAGCGCATTTCATGTCTTTGATTGATGTGACAATTTATGTGCATTGACTTATCTACTTGAAGCACTTAACCAAGTAATAGAAACGCCTCATCTCTTTCTAAATCAGAAAAAAAAATGGCCGATGAAGGAATCAAAAGAGGAAACTGATTAGGCTCCCCACCCATTCAATATAGACCTCACTTCAGGATTGTCACCTGCTAGTTCAATAACCAGAGGTACCAACAACTTGACAGTTACCAGATAATCGTGTTTGATTTTCAGAGAACAGAAACTTGTGCCAGTTTGGAGATAGGAAAACCCCAATCTGGTATTGTTGCTGATAAAACGGGCATGACATTACATTTAGTTTCTCCACAAAAAAAAAAGGAAACAAAATTGAAGTGCTAATTTTGGCATACCTGCAGCAGCAGCAGCACGTGGCCATATGGTTTGCATAACATTTGACGCATCAGCAGTCTCACCCCACATGCAAACTTCTCCTCCAAGCACAAGGGGTTGCTGTGAAACATCTTTTATTCCTTCCAGTGGCTCGTTATTATAGAAATCTTGCCAGGGGACATCTAGATGATCAAGATACCACACACCCTGATTGCTTACAATACATCTGAAACCTTGTGTGACAGCTTTTGGACAAACTCCTGACCCCAACCTATAATCAATTGAGATTGATAATTATTCAAGTTTTAAATGATACTTGCATGGATAATCCAATGGCAGACAGACAGGCATGGCATGATTTGAATATGAGTATCATGCATCTCAAAGGTACGAAGGCCTCACCAATTATGTACAACTGTTTGTGGATTAAGCCATGTCTTAAATGTGTTGAATGTTTCTTCCCTGAGAGATGTAGGAGTTGAAATAATTTGTTATTTAGCAACAAAATCATCATTTGTGAAAAAAAATGAACAAATAGAAACATACCAGTTCACAGGTGTCCGACCTTGATGAATAGCTATCTTTTGAGTTCTCAATACAAAGTACTGATATGCTTCTTCAGCAGTCATGTTGTGATCTAGAAGCCTGAATGTAGACAAGAGTCAAATGACCTTTAATGGCTATTGGTACAATCACTCTGCTGATCAAATTTCAAAAGCATCAACAATGGGGAGAAAATCTTTGATGGTCGATATTCATACCGACAACTTTATATGTATGAAAAATGAAGCGAGCTGTTCCAGTATCCCTAGAATGAAAGGTCCACCTTTGTCATCTATTGCATGACGTACATAATTGTCGGAGAAAACTTCAGATCCTAATTATTGATTTCGATGTATTTTTACGCGTAGAGCATTGTCCAAAGGACACAAATATAGTAAAAAAAAATTCAGATCCATCCAGCTGAAACTCCCCAATAATACATCAGGAGCATTTTTGTTTGCGGATTATTCCCTTGAAATGTGAGGCATATTTTGCATCTATTCAGAGGAGTATTGTAAAGCTAGAATTTTGACTGTCTCGATATTGTGAAATTGTTCCCATTTCTGTTTTCTGGACCCAAAGTTGCTGATTCTCTAAGATGTCATTATTTAGACAACTTATTTATTGACGATACACTAAAGGTGAAACCTCAAAATTATTCTTATTAGTATCAGTGACATACACAAACCCCGATCATGTTGTCAACAGAGATGTAGACATTTGACTAGTTTAAATCAAAGCAGCATAATGGGCAACCTTGTTACATATTTGATGATTTTGCATCTGTACCAAGCCAGTAACACTAACTTCCCAAATGTTGTTTTGTCTTCTCATCCTTGGCAACATTGCATTTATTTTCATGATTAATACAGTTTCTCCCTATTAGTGAAAAACAAAGAGAAATTAATCCTTTACATGTTTAGAAGATGTCAGAATATTAGAGTTATGAATTTCCTAGCACCTCCCTCCTTTTACAAAGTAAACAAATAATTTCCAGGAAAGCATCAGGAATCATGAGGATGCATACCACAGAAACAAGAAATATTAACTTTTATGGATAAAGACAAGATTTGAGTGAAGGACTGAAGATTGTACATGTTAGCTTTCTAAGGTTGCATGACAGCGCCAATCATACAATATAATTCCCATACCTAGAACCAAATGATGTTTGGGATAAAACATGCATAAACCATGATGATATTATTACTGAAAAGAAGGTCATACCACTGCTTAACATGTGAGGTTGAGTTCCAACAATCTGGCAAAATTCACAAAACCAAAAAATCATGATAAGATTTCACCACCGAAAGAAAAGATACTGCTGCAGCTAGTGATATGTGCATCATAATTGAAGACAGGCATGGTTGAATTTGAATTTATCTAAAAACAAAACAAATATACATAAACAGAAACTTTTTTTATTTGGTAATTGAGAACTATGTACTGCTAAACTTTGAAAATGTACAAGATTTACAGAGGCTTTTTAGATTTAAAGAAAAGGATTATAGGAAAACAGAGGGAAGAGAGAACCAGATTACTCTGCATCCTGCCACCCCTAATCCTCCCCTTTAAAATCTTGCTTGTGGAAATAAAGATTCACAAAAAGATGATCGAAGACAACATACTAAACTTTGAATACAAAAAGATGATATACTTGTTTCGAGTGAAACAAGTTCTAGCTTTGTTAGTTGCAAGTGCTTCATTGAGCTCCTGCCAAGTTTGATGAGATAGGATGCTGTGTTCCCCCCTTGTTTGCCATCTAGGCTGATCTCTTACTATGATTTGATATACATAAACAGAAACTTACTATGAATTTATTTATTTTTTCCTATTTTGAGGAAGCATGAAATTCACAATGAGCTGGATTTTGCGTCATAGGCATGTCATTATAAGGGTTTTTATAGCACTCACTGTTTTACTTATTAGAAAGTGACTCACTGGTTATGAGTAATATAGACATTTTATAATTAGGCAGTTAATGTTGTCATTATCTGAATCAGACAGTTGTGGCAGCCTAAGTATTTATGGCAAGTTTGATCAAAGTCTATCGAGTTTAGTAATGATCATAAAAATGTTATCCAACTGACTGGATCAGACAAATTGATCCTGTGGTTGATAAGGGCAATCTCCCTCTTCAGATTCCTTTTTCATGTGGCCTCATAGTCAAAGGACAATCCTCTGTTACTGTGCATTTTGGAGAGAAAAAAACATGAGAATGTAATAACATCTCAACCTGAGAATAAGTAAACTAGGTTTTCTTTCTTCTAGCAAGATCTATCCGGCTCCCATAATAACAGATTGAGTATTTTAGTACGCAAAACGCTTTTTCAACTTCAAACTGAAGGGAACAAATCATACTAACAAGGAAAATAAAGAGAACTATAAAGAAACATATCTGCCTATTGGTGCAAAAAGGAAAGATTATTATAATGCACCTGTATGAACTTCATCACCACCCAAGTGAAAGAGCTCGAATGGGAAAATATTCCTCATATCTGAAAAAAGTGCAAGGGTAAATTTGGATTACGTTGTATACGAAGTAGTAAACAATGTATAACAACAAGCGCACATCATATCACACTTATTAATATTATTGCATACTCAGTATAAGAAATATTTCCAGGCAATCCTATGTTTCTACTTGTAACATAAACGGGAATTTTGTCAACTTCAATTAAGAAATTGTGTGTAATACTGTGTAATAGTGCCTTATAGGTCGTACAGAAAGATTATAGAATCCAACTGGCCAAACTCTCCAGAGGAGAATCTATTACAAGTATATCACATTGAGATCGACTCAGTAGTTTTATATGATTATATACAGTCAGTTTGTTGTAGTTCAGGGGATAATGTGGATGGCTGGATGCGAACAAAGTTGGCAAGAAATCACCCCATGCACCTAGTAAAACAAAAAGAATTACTAAAAATATTATATCTTGATGGTCAAGTTTTCTGTTTCTATTTATTTTAATTTTTTCTATTTCTTGGAGCTGACTTAACCTTTGTGTATTTCTGTGTGTTTTGGGGGTACACAGGCAAAGGTAGCCTACTCGGCTCGACCATAAGGCCAGCTACGGGGGTCCCGCCATTATCATAAAAAAAAAATTCTATTTCTAATCAAAGAAAAACTATATACACCTAGAATCACCACAAGACGAATTAGAGAAATATGAGTTTGTGAAATTCAGTGATATTTACACAGCACCTATGCGCACATAATAGCAGGTAAAATAGATAAACTGAAAACATGGATGAAAAGAGAAATGGAAGATGAACTAATAGAAAGAACTTGTTCAACTATTCCTGTGCTTTTGCCTATTCTTCTGTAGACGAGACAGATTCTGAGCCTCTAATATTAGACTACCAATGACCTTGTCATGGTAAGAAATGCAGAATATTTAAGATAAAACTATGCATAAGAAATTAAAAAAAGCTTCTTTGCCCATGTCTACGCAAAGCTTCAAAAAATCAATTCATTCATGGAAAGATGAGATCACCATTTGAGATATAACTATGCATTCCATCTTGAAATTGGTGTAGAAAATGAGATCACCATTTGAACCACTAGGGTTAAGAGATTCACCTGACAAAATTCCAGAAATCACTTCAAATGTGAAACTTTTGGTTACATCCAGTGGCTCCCTACACGTAGGTGATGGCCAAAGATCAGGATACCCAGCACCCCTGCACAATAACCAGTAGACGAGTTTAACTATAATTGTAAGTGTCCAGGGATACTCTATATAGCACTACATTATGCCATGGAGGGCTTGGCAGGCTAGTCATTATTAATAAATGGATGGAGTTGATCGTGGCAGAAAATAGTAGATAGTGGATACCATGACTCTGCGTGGCCAGGGACATCGATTTCGGGCATGATGTTAATGCCTACAATAAAGAAGCAAAATGAATATGAAAAACTCCATTGATTTTCCACATCAAGATAATAAATGCAACTCTTACCATAAGGAACTCAATTTGAATGCAAATAAGTGAGGAAAAAGGAGGTTATACTCATTAAGAACATGAATTCTGTGATTGATTAAATCCTGTATGTATGCATCAATAGTGCATGAGAATATATCTCAACTAGCCAATCTTGGAGGTACTAGCATCCACCTATAAAATAGTCAGCTAGGCTAAGTCCAAGAGGAGAAAGAAGGGGATAAAAGCAGGAAGGTTAAGTTCTTCATTGACCAATTAAATAAATTCTCTTCTGTATATAATAAGCCACATGATCAAATAAGAAAATATCAAATATATTAAATTAAAGACTCAGATCTAATATCTTGTTCAGATCTGAATATTCCGAATCTCATTTACCAAATCTAAGTCAAAATCCATCAATACCTCAGCATAAATCATATCCTTATCCGAGTTGCACCCTTAAAATTTAATCACTAAATGACCAATCTCTCAGTCCAAATAACTTGACATTCAATGAAATTAAAAACTTTTACAGTGATTTCGAGGTACTTTGAAAACTTCGCACAAATAAGAAGGAGAACAGACCTCGTTTTTTGGCAAAGCTTCACCGAGGAATACATGCACAAAAGAGGACAACGCACAAAAATAATTAGCACTGAAGGATAATGACAACTTACATGTAAAATAATGAGAATTCCCAGGGAAAAAAATGAATTGTGCATTTAACAGTAATACATATAATGAAAATGAGATAATGATGCAAAGAGCAGAAAAAACAAAAAATATTGTGAGATACAAATATGTCAACGTGATGGCCTTACTTTTTCTTCATCTCCAAAAGTACATTGCCCAGCAACTCTAAGTAGTAAGTACCCCTTCCCTCACCAGAGACATACGCATAGTAACTCCATCATGGGAGAGATTGCAAAAATTGGAGAGGCGATTTTGGGTTTGTACATCACTTTTTTACAACCAATAAGTCCCATTTTAACCCATACAAGGTTGACTCTTTGATTAGAGCCCCCATAAGTCATGAGATTGAAAGCTTAAGCCTGATGCACATAATTTGTGGGTGATTCTGTGCATCTTGAGTTTTACCAACTTATGTTGGGGGATTGGCTCTTTGGCTAAAGCCATGAGTATGCTTCTCATACGTCTCGAGTTCGAATCTCCCTCCCCCAGGAATTTCTTGATACACGGGTCTTGTAGATGATTCTATAATCCAGATTTTTCAAATAATGTTGAGATTCCTCATCATAATAATTCCCCACTTCAGGTTGCAAAAACAATCTTCCCAAAAATTTAGATCCCAAGTGTTTTGGTGTTTAGAATTTGACTTTTATGCTTCAAAAACGGAAAATATATTTGGAGAAAAAGATAGGTGCAAAGTGTTTTTCATAAAAATCAAACATAGTCAATAATTTTCAAATGAGGACCAAGTGTCATTTTTAAAGTTAACCTAGTATATTCATTTTTTGAAGACAACTCATCTATTTGTTTTGCAGAAGTATGAGGTTTGTATAGATTTTTTCATCAAAGAAAAAATATAGGTTTAAGAACTTCAGATTACAACCCTAACAGCCCAAAAAAATTGAAATCTTATGATATTTACAATTATCTCATATAAAAGTAGACAATGTGTAGGAATTCTAAGAAATCACGGTAGAGATTTATGTGAGAAAATATCCAGCAGTTTGCTTTCAATGAAAGAGAAGTTTTCGCTTATACATTTGTTCCTTTTTTAAGGAAGGTAACTAACTGCCTATAATAATCTATCTATATCAGTGGAAGCTCCTACAGGAGGGGAAGGTACAACCTCCAAACATGAATAGACAGCATTATTTTAGATACAATATTCATATATTATTTTAGATGGCATTATTTTAAGATACAATATTCATATATGAACATAATAAACATTTTAATTTTTAAAAAAAAAATTACAAAGCACTTTACCTCCAAGAAAAATAATCAATTTACTAAATGTCTAAACATGAAATATAAAACATGCAAAGATAAAGAGATATTATCAGTTTAGGAATACAAACTTATTTGAATAAATAATATAACTGAAATCCACAACATGCTTAAGGCTTATTCAGATATAACTTTAGACTGTATCCAAACTATTATTACTCTTAGTCATGTTGTAATAGGTGCCCTTGATAGGAATGTACGGCATAGTTGACTCATAAGTTTGACCACAAACAGTTGGTGGACAGGTCATGTCAACAGTGGTGAAAGTAATAAACTGTTTGTCACGGTTTTCAAAACATAGGGGGAGCCCAATCTGTTATTGGCAACATTGGGTATTAGGGTCAAAGTTTTGATTTGGTGCTACTTAGTAGCATTCACAGATCACATAGAATGCACGAGGAAACTAACAATGCATATATGAGGATACTATAAATTACTTACTCAACAATTTCTGATGCATCCTCAATCGTAAATCTCTCCCTTTTAGTATATGAACCGTTCCACAGGTCAGGATATGATGGTATCTCTAAAGGAAATGATTCTTCGTCTATGATGTGCCAATGAAGAACATTCTACTGAATGTAATTCTCAATATCAGAAGCACGTACAAAACATATTAAGAAACCAAAAATGAATGAGGAGAACAAAGCAGCATGAGAAGAAAAAAATGAACTGAGGAGAGAAGACAGTGGTAATCTTCTTTGATTTCTAATAAGGAACATATCTTACAAGTTTAGCATATGACATTGACTCGATCACTTGTTTAATTGTATTAACTGGCAGGTAATGCCTCGAGGTATCTGCAATGAAATATCAAACGGAACATCACCAACAGTTTTGCAAGACAACAGAAACAAATCTCAGAACTTTAACTCAATGTTACCTACCAATAAGTAGGCCACGAAAGGCAAATCTTGGTTTGTCTTGGATGACCCAAGGTGCCTTGTGCACTTCCACAGTTTTAGTTCTGTGGTTAAAGTTACACAATTGGCTGAATGTCTGGAAATGTTAGGAAGTTCAGTCACGAATAGAATCAAAGCCAATCCACTTAAAATCTGCAACTGTATTTCAATGTGATAAAGAGATTACCACTATTTTGAGTTAGATTTTAACAAAAAAGTTTTGACATAATTCACCTAAGAGGATAATGTGTTGTATCGGATCCTGTCCTACGAACCACCGTTGAATACAGGGTAAAAGAAATGAGCATTCGTATGGTTCCAAAACTTTTTTATCTGGCATTATTTTTTTTATTTTTTTTCAAAACACTCTTTACATTCACCCTTAAAAATAAAATCACATATATGATGGTTTTCAGTTTTCACGGGTTTCAAGATTTTTGAGTGTTGTTCAGCAGAAAGTGAGTGAATAGATATTGTGGAGATTTTTTTCTAAAATAACAGTATAAAATGATTTTGTGTGCACAATGCTCTGTGTAGATCATATCCAATGCTTTATATCCATTTCATATATTAAAACTTGATCAATTTAGTTATTTTCCTATTGAATGCAGATATATTGATCAATTTAGTTATTTTCCTAAGGAATGCAGATATATTGATTGATGGAAATCTATATTTACTCGTTTTTCAAATATATCTTTATTTGTTATGAATAATGACTGTTCAGCTTTGCATTTTGGTTTAATTCAACTTTACAAAGATTCTACTTTATCCCCTTCTTGATACTCTATTCCATCCTATAATAATACAACTCCAGTTAGTGTTCTGACCGTATCACATTATGCTCTCGTCCATGCATACACAAACACCTTAACATGTTATATCAAAAATCATACGTACCTCTAGCCCACGTAATGCCCCATAAACAGTTTTGGCCTACAAACCAAGAAAAATAAGAGTTAAAAAACTTTTGTTCAAGCCAAAACATATACATTATATACGTCAACAGAGTACGAAGTTCTATTCAAGCCAGAACACATAATTTATATACATCAAACAAAGTGTAGCTTGTCCATCTCACTCCTGGAAAGGAATAACCAAGAATGAAATGCAGGTATAAGCACAGAAATAGACACAATTCACCAGGATGCACTAAATGAAGTGCAGGTATATTCAACAATGCAAGCAGTTTAATCCATTCCCAATCTTTCCCATAGGTAGGAAGAAAATAAACATTCCTAAGGTGAAATTAAGCAACACATCGCTTATCCAATGCTACAATTAATCACTTCCTGAACAAAAACGGTTCAGATTAATTAGGAGAACTTCTATTGCACCTCACCTCGATCGTGATTCCTTGAATAACAGATCTCACTTCATCCGACGCTACGAAAAGCATGTAACTCTCATCGACGCCGAGTTGAAGCTGTCATCGAAACCAAACAAACAGAGAACCCACACAATCAATTCAAACCAAACCATCCCGTCCAGACTTCAAAGAAGCAAAAACCTCACCGTCTCATCATCAGATTCCACCGAGATGGTCAGCCTCGTGACATCGTACCGATCCCTCTTCACACACCGGTGATTGAAGATGATCTCCTTATACCTCTGGAACGCCTCCTGCACGATCGACGATTCGCCGCCGTCGCCTTCGTCGTTGAGGTCGAGATCGGGGTCGATGGAGAGGATGCCGACGCCGTGGCTGAAGCTCGTCGGGAGCGGCCACAGGTAGGTTAAGGAGTTGTTGAGCTCGGCCGTGGATCTGAGCCCCGGAAGCCGAGCTGCGGCTAGGGTTTCGAGGACGGCGAGGGAGATGAAGAGTGAGAGGAGGGCGTTTTGGGAAGACATTTTTTTTTGGGGGGGGGGGGGCGGGCGAGGAAGAGACGAAGGTGTGGTGGAGATTTTGTAGGTGGAGCGTACAGAGAGTGACAGAGAAAATGAAAACAAAAAGAAATGACGTCGGATGGAGTCGATGTGCCGTGTCTTCAAGCGATGTCGTCGTGTCACGGACAGGACCGTTTTTTTGTGTCGGAATTCGAGGACGATTTGATACCCATTCAAAGGATCCAATGGTGGACGATTCGAAAATTCTTTTTTGAAAAAGGCACTCTCAACACTTTACTGATCTTTTCACTCGTTACTTTATTAAAAATTGAATTAAATATATATATTATGAAAAAATACACATTTTTTTAGTTTATCTGATTTTTTTATAAAAAAAATCATGCGTTATCACTTGAATGCATACTGTTATATAAAATAAAATATATATTAAATACATTAATATTTTTTATAATAAAAAAAAATTGGATCATAAAACCCAATATATTATTAGAAAATGATGCACACAGTCCTCTTTGCAGATTCAATTGCAGTTCATCTCGTTTTTCTTTTTTTTTTAAATCATCTACTCACTATTTGAGGTGCATGTTGTTATATGAAATGAAGTATATACTAAAATACATTAGTATATTTTTTTCATAGTGAAAAATAAATAAAAAAATTGAGTCATGTATTATTATAAGACTCATACACTATAATAATGCAGTATATACTACATTATCATAATGTATTATAAACTACATTATCATAATGTATAAAACTGTAAAATGGATTACAAAAAGACTGCGCATATCAAAGATTGAATCGGACGAAAATTGGGCCAGGCCCGGCCTAGATAGAGGCGGCGGGCCATTGGCCAGGCCTACGAGAACCAAAAATTTTAAAAAAAAATTTACAGAGAGGAGGACTTTATAATCACATGGCAGCTTTTATTAAAAAAATAAAATAAAAATAATCACATGGCAGCAGCAGAGAGAGGGGGGAGGGCGGGGGGGTCACCCCATACCTATTTGTCCCTCCCCCACCCCCTCTCCACTTTTTAATTTTTAAGCAAGGGATCTTGAAATGATCTTTCATTTCAAATGGGAGAGGGACAGGTTTTCAATTCAAATGGGAGACCCTCGCCTGGTCTTCCATGGAACTGCGGCCCCAAATGGGCTAGTTCAGACTGACTCGTGGGCCGAGCCCCCGATTCAACCCTGACCCAGCACAACGGGCTGGACTGGGTTTTATCCTTCAGGCCAAATTATAATATTTATTTACTTTGTTAATTTTTTTTCTCTTACTAAAAATATGTTTATTCAATTCAAAATGTAATGATATATATTTTTTATCAAATGATATAAAAATAAAAACATATATGTGATCTAACTTTTAGATTGTAAAATGTCTGAGTCTAACAATGTCCTTTAAACTATGTAAGTACAATCTTGTAGATAGTCCCGGAGATAATTCTCACATGTTTAAAATTTTTTCAAATAATAAATCTTAATGTATATGTTTAAAATAAAAGTATATATCACTCTATTTCAAGTTGAATAAACTCCATTTTAATCTAAATAAAAAATTTGTCAAGGTATATATCTCACCTGAATAGGTGAATAACTAACAAAGTATATCAAACTGTATTTGATACTATAAAAAAGGTTGTGTATACTCTTTATCTTTTAACATATAAATTTCAAATAAATGTATATGATCTTAAAAACAGATAAGATTAAAAATTTGCTTAACAACAAATTATTTGGTTAACTTGTAAATTGCCTAGTATCTATATAATCCCCTGAAAACATTTAGTTAAACTTTCGTTGACAAATGATAAATATTCTGCAAATATTTTGTGCGCAACCCTGACTGAAAACACAATATTTAAAACATCCTACAATTTGTTAACAATGTGAAAAAAATTATAAGTAAATAACGATTTTACCTCTCCGAATATATTAGAAAACTATATATAAGGGTAAAATCATCAATAACACAAAAGATTTTATGTATTTTTAATACATTGTAAGGGAGTTTTGGTATACTTTTTTTTCAGCCAAGTTTTATCAGACAAAACATTTGCAGAATATTCCTCATGCATCAAAGAAAATTTAACTTCGGGAACCATTTGGATTTTGTATGTGTTTACATGAGGTTATATGGACTTTTGAAAATTCAAGGAGTTACATGGGGATTTTAGGCAGTCTAAGGGGTTATTTGGATTTTCCCCTTTTCCAAAATGAAAATTTATTTTCATTGAACATAAAATATTACATCGTATACACAAATAAAAAATTACAAAAAATAAAAAAAGTGTTGGAAAATTAATATATTTCAATAAAAAAATGTATTAATTAGTTTCCAAATAAAAATTAAAAATTTAATGGGATAAAACGTTTTGTTTTTCGTAACGGACTAACGGTTGGTAACGTTTAAATTTTAAACGTTGGAAATAAATATGGTAATAAATCACTTACCATAATTAGCGTATGTAATTATTGCGAACGTTACACCTCCAACAGTCATCTCTGTGCCTATAAAAAGGCCACCTTCGCAGAGATTCAGATAGTGTGGAAAAAAACTAAGTGTTCCATTAGAAATCCTCCACAAACAAACTTCTTATTTTTCCTTTTTCTTTTGGGCGATGAAGTTGCGACCGGTTCGACTTCTCTTCTTGCTTGCACCAAGAAGAGAACAGCGAGGGCTGGGTGGTTTTATCTTAGAAACAGATCGTCAAGAACACTGTGCGATTGAGGGGCGTATTCTGTTCTGAAGACAGCGTTACCAGGCTCTTCTAATCCCTGTCTTCATATTCTCATATTTTTTGTCTAAGAATAGCTCATTTATTCAACAATTTTAGAACAAATATAATCTATTATCAGTCTTAATTTTATGCTATGAACCATTCATTGGTAATTAATGCATCCTCTTCAGGATTACAAGCCCTCATGGGACTCGGCTTATATGTGCATATTAGTGCAAACTGAATGTGTTGGGGCTTGTTATAATTTGTTATTTGAAATGTCCAATGGTTTGGATTCTCTTCTAAAAGAGTTTATTTGTTTCTGATATACCATCTTAAATAATTTTGTAAAGAATTTTAAATTTCTCTGTAGTGAGTCACTTTTGATGGAAAGGCTTATATGTGATAAATTTTAGTTGTTGCATGTTATTAGCAATTGGGACAGTGAAAATTTAATTTACTGGGTTTTATTTATTTATTTATTGATGATTGCTAGCCCACTGTTATGATTGCTTTGAGGCTTATTATAGATGTTATGAATTCATAATTGTATACATTCCATATCTCGGGTTTTTCAAATGCTCATGCTCAATGATTTTCAGATATATATGTTAATTGTAACATATCTAATATTCAAATATTGATGTATGAGACTATGATTTTCTGATATACCAAGAATAGCATATTCATGGTATATTTTCTTGCAGCTTGCATAATTGCATGTAGAATCCACATTCTATTTAGAAAATATTTTGGTGGATTTGATTGATGAATAATCAGTAAGATTCAAGTGTGCAGTTTTAGAAAATGAATTCAAACAACTTGTATTTTGCATTAATTGCATTTAATTTATGCATTATTAGGATTCATTAATGCATAAAAACGTTCCAGTTGAACTGGCCTCCTATGTAAATTAAAGCAGCTGTTATGCTTTCTAAATAATGGTAAATTAATGCATGCAATACATAAGTTATGATATAATATAATGTTCTATGTATTGTTTGTAGCATATCTAATTTTAGATGCATGAGATTAATTAATGCGTTTGCATGGATACATATGGAATTCTACATGTATTAGAATTTTTGGTTCATTTGGTTGATCAATAATTGATTTGATTGCCAGTAGAACTTCTTTTTCTTCCTGCTGGTTGTATCAAATATTTATATGTTATTTTGATATAACATTTAAAAGGAGAGATAATGTGTATATATTGCATGCATTTTTAGATTTAAATGTCTCATTTTGGAAAGTAAATAATTAATAACGAGTCTGTTATTATACATGCTTTCCATTTTAGCCGTTCATTTTAAATACTGATTGATCTATCCATTATTATATTCTTGTTTTTTCCATTTTAATCATGCTATTAAATTAAATTATTATTTTGTGTTGTGATAATAATTTAATTTGTGATCATAGCTTGGTTTTTATTAAATTTCAACGATGAGGTGAAAGAACATGGGATATATACAATGCAGTCAGATCTTTGAGAAAGACTATATTAATATATCAAGGGCAACAATATATGTGATATAAGGCTATTGGAATTTTTCTCTAATATTATATTATGATGATCATTTTTCTGAAAATCTCCATATATTTCAATGATATATTTCAAACAAGTGCTCTACATATTCTTCTACGGATATCATATATGCTGCTTATCAATTCAAAGAAGAATATTATCTTATATTGGGTCTTCTGTTTTTCTGATGCATATGCATGGCATGAATATTATTTGAGTTTCATATTTTTGAATATTCTATAAGAAGCAGCAATGACCAATGGTATGTCTATTGAAGGTATGTGATTAAATACCATTTTATTTTACATGCTTACATGTATATAACTTGGTAAATAAAGCATATTTTATATATCCAAGACAATGTAGGGGTTTCTTTGTAACTCATACATTTATGAGACTTAAAAGCATGTGATGCGTAAAGAAAACTAAAATAGAATATAAGTGGATTCTATTTATGTTTTATATGTTTTATATTAACAATAAATGATCATTTATGAGTAGAGATTATTTCACAATTAGAAATGCTATGCATTTATTCATGGAATCATTTATAAATTCATATTAATGTGGGGTTATGACAATGGCCAGAGAATTAAATGCATGTAATTTGTAGAGGAAAATAAAATGGATTCTATATATGTTTCATATAATTGACATATATATGCTCATTTTTTTTATTAGAGATTTCGAATTGAGAATTTGATGAATATATTCATTCATGAAATAATATGTGGGGGACATATTTAAATATATGAAATAAATGAGCATTATGTTTTCATTTTATAGCATGTTAATCAAGTCGAGAAATTATGAGTATTAGAAAAGAACTTGACATACTATATTGGTGAATATTATAATTCATAAAGCATGCTATATTGTGAGTTGCGGGGGTTGTAATTAAATTCACATATAATTTTTAAAAAAAAAATTATACTAGTGAGTAGCTGGTTAATTTTTTTTTTCCCGAAAGGGATAGGATACCCTGAATTTATACTCTTAAGGGGATCTCATACAACATGGTGTAGTTTCACTTGATTTCATCAAATCAGTGAGCAATATTGCAGATCCACTTACTAAAGGTCTAGCGAGGAGGCTAATCTTTTCTGCATCGAGGGGGATGGGTCTAAAGCCCATAATAGTACCACAGTGGATACCCTACCTATCCAAATGAGATCCCATGAGGAAAGGTTCAAAGGGAAAAACAACTGATGTGTATCTATGTTAAGTACTGAAATAAAAATGAACTTTAATGTTTTATTTAAAGAACATTCCTATGGTGCTAGTACTTGTAACTGTGTCGGTATAGGAAGAGTAATCGCTCTGAATGAATTCAAGGCCTCTAAGGCAGGGTGTAGCACCGCACAGTGCACCTTTGAGAATTCTACTATGCGAATGTGATCGTGGGGTCGCGATCTATGAGAACAGGGTTGATCTCTAAAGCACTCATGAAAAAAGATAAGCGTAACGGCCGTAATTGTGTTGTGTGACTTATGAAGTTTGATCAAAAGGGTCTAGTTCAAGACCTAGTTCACTACGTCCCTTCAAATGGAAGTTAGTTAACACTAAGTGAGGTTCAAAGCCCTAAGCTACCTCACCGAAAACACAGTATTGTATCGCCCAAATTTATTTTTATTTTCTTTATAATAAAATTATTTAATCTTGTAGGGGATTGTTGGAAAATTAACACATTTCAATAAAAAAAATGTATTAATTAGTTTCCAAATAAAGATAAAAATTTAATGGGATAAAACATTTTGTTTTTCGTAACTGCTGGTAACGTTTAAATTTTAAACGTTGGAAATAAATATGGTAATAAATCACTTACCATAATTAGCGTGTGTAATTATTGCGAACGTTACACCTCCAACGGTCATCTCTGTGCCTATAAAAATGGCAGATTCAGATAGTGTGGAAAAAACTAAGTGTTCCAATAGAAATCCTTCACAAACAAACTTCTTATTTTTTCGTTCTTTTGGCGATCAACAACGAGGGCTGGGTGATTTTATCTTGGAAACAGATCGTCAAGAACCCTGTGCGATTGAAAGTGACGTATTCTGTTCTGAAGACAGCGTTACCACGTGACTTTATACCAGACTTTTCTAATCCCTGTCTTCATATTCTCATTATTTTTTGTCTGATAATAGCTCATTTATCCAACAAAAAGGTTAGGACATCTCTCATAAGTTTGCTCAATAAATAAAAAACATAACGGTGAACAACATCTGTGGTTCCCTTCTTTATCATTTTTTACTTTTTGGTATGTTTCGCTTTGAGTTTTACAATAAAATTTGAGGCGCATGCCTACTATTTACATTAAAAAAAAAAAACATTTGTGGTTCCCATAGGACAGAAGAACGAGAGACAAAAGTCTCACAAACAAATTAAAGAAATACAAAATCATCAAAACTTTTACCAAATAAACCACATCAACTTATATAATATTTTCTTAAACATAAACTGATTTGAAGAGATAATACCACATCAACTTACATAATCAGATATAATGCTTGTTCTCCGCACCTATCAATTAAAATTACAACCGAAACTGAGACCTGCTATTCAGCTGAAGTCATCATAAAAAAAAAAATCAAAACCCAGAAAGATCAGTCAGCACTTTCAACACAACAAAAATCCCAAACCCCCATTTACATTAAAAACAACATGTACAAAAAAATTAGATTAGAATCCCATCAATGCCTCTGCTTCAGCAGCCTCTTCGCATCCGGACCCAAACCCGACATCGCCGGCGTCGGCATCAGCGGCCGCTTCCGTCCACGCATCCCACCCGCCGGAGGCGTCTGGACCGTCTGCCCCGCGACGAACAGGGTCTTGAGCAGAGGCCCGGCGTCGGCCACCGCCCGCATCAGTCCCCCCATCTCCGGCAACGGCCGCGGGTTCATCGGACGGGCGAGGTCGTCGGACGGGGCGGCGGAGGAGTCGACGGGGGAGGTGATGGGGAAGTGGAGGGAGGGGGTTTTGGAGAGGAGGGATGTTGGAGTTGTCTGCGGGCCTCGTCGCGCTCGAAAGTCGTCTGCTTTAGGAGTCGGTGGAGCTGGTTCATGCAGTCCTCTTTCAGGCGGAGCTCGTTCATGGCGTTCGTGCGCAGGGTCTCCATTTCGAGGTTCGCGCAGAGGAGGCGCTGTCGGAGGGCTTGGATTAGGGTTTGGGATGGCGTGTTGGGGACGGACTTGTCCATCGGAGAAGGGATCGGACGGTTGTCGTTGCGTTTATTTCATTGTTTTGTAGGGTTTCGAAAGGGGGGTTTATATAGATGTGAGGGCTTGGTCTGGTTCATCGCGGAGATGGATTTAGGGCGGGTTGGGTGTTGGTGAAGGGGGTTTGATTGGGGGAGGGTGACGTTTTGGTTGGTTATTGTGATTGATAGACCGGATAAAGAAATGGATCCTTTCCGAAATAGTGTACCTTTTGGTCGGTTAGAGGCTTGGGTCCGAATCAAACGATTTTATTAGTTGCAGTGGATGGACGGTTAATTTGGTGATCTTGCAAATTAATCGGATGGTCAAAATCGGCAATTTTTAAACAAATATAGAAATGTAATTTGTGTTACATGTAATAGGGTTTTGTTAGGCACTTATTAATTTACATTTATTGCTAACATTTTAGGCAACACAACAAATCTAAATATAATATGAATCAATAATTGAATATTTTTTAAAGGGATTTTGTATATATACTTTTGTTAAATTTTAATTTTATCAAAGTACCTCTAAAAAACTCACAATGCAAAAATAATCTAAAAAACTTTAAGTTAGTGCAACCGTGTTCTTATGGTCAAAAATCGTTTGATATGGTTAATATTTTCAATTTTTATTCTGTTATAGGTGTTGAAATGACCCTTGTACTCTTGGTTATCCGAAATAAGTTTTATTTTTTACATATATACCCCTCTTAAAATCCGTATTTGCATAATTACCCTTTTATTTCACTATTACATATATACCCTTGAAATTATAATACATCATACAAATTTGGCATTGAGGTTAGTGTTCATAAGGATTGATTAGAATATCTCCATTAACCACTGTAATTACATGTAAATAGTCCAAAATACCCTCCTCACCCTCTATTGGATGGTCGAACCCTAATTCCTTCTTCCTCATTCAACCTTCTCTCATTTTTTTCATGTAGAGTTAGATAGGGTGTGTGATTTAAGTGAATGGTAAACTGATCATTTTACAGGTACTGGTAGGGATAAGAATCTGACCATAGTTCGGTATGCGTTCCTAATAACTATTGACGGTGGGACAAATTTACACAATTTATTAAAATTTCAAGTGTATTTATGTAATCGTGGTAATTATGAAAATATGGGTTTTAAGAAGGGTATTTATGCAAACAAAACTTTTTTTCCTAAGATTAATAAGGGCATTTAGGTAAATGTATATATACAGTTAAACTTGTTATCCATTAATGGCGTGTGGTATAGGGGTATGGTTGCACTCACTTAATGTTTTTGAGGGATATTTTTGCACTGTAGGTTTTTTTAGATGTATTTTGACAAAATTAAAAAATTAGGGGTATATATGCAAAAATATTTTTTTAAAATATTAACAATACCCCTAATAAATTCATCACTTTTTTTCTTCTTCTCTCATAAACCCAATTTTTCCTTTCGCACCCAAATTTTTCCCCTCTTCTCCCCCAAAAATTTCATTCAAAAATGTACATCTCCTTTCATTTTTAATCTTATCTCATTTCTCTTATGATTGTGATATTTGTTTTAGTGTTACTTATGTTAAGATATTTTTTGTGCTATATATGAGGTAATCTATTTTTATACTTTGTTTGATTTAATATTTTATATGAACTTCCTTTCTTTATTTTTTTATCATTTAAATTTATTTCAATCATATATTATGAATAAACGATCTTGTATGATTCCGACTCTGGCCGGTGCTTCACATCAAATCGATGTAAGCAGATTCATGATAAATGAAAAAAAGATGTGCGTTGCAATTTTTTTATAGAGCAGATATGTTGAATTTTCATTTTTATGTCTTTCATTATAATGGGTGGGTATTGTAGATTGTGCATTGAAAAATATATTAATAAAACTAAAATTATAAGAAACCCATGTAAAAAAAATGTTAATTTAATATAAAAAATTGGGTATGAAATGAAAAATTGGATATGGGAGGAAAAAGAAAAAAAGTGGTGAAATTTATTAAAGGTATTATTGGCATTTTAAAAAATCTTTCAATTTATTGATTCATATCGTAATTAGATTGGTTGGATTACGTAAAAAATTAATAATAAATGTGGGTTAACAAGTGCTTTAAAGACACTCATTAACAAAACCCTATATAATATATACATATATAATGCGCTATCTTAATGCATTAAAATTATTTTTATTTTTTTAAGAAAAAATATAATAGCATATCCTAATATATACTTCATTTTTTTATTACATTATATATTTCGATGAACAAGTATACATCTTTTTAATTTAAAAACTGATAAACACTGCAAATGAGATTACACGTAGGACTAGATATATTAAGTTTCTAATTTTTATTAATATAGATTCGAATGATCAAATATTAGGTGGTCCTTTTTTTTAGTTTTAATTTTAATTCACACATATTATATTATTATTATTTTTTAAAATATAACTCAATAAAATAGAATTCAAAAAGGCAACATCGATCACAAACAATACTTATTAATTTAGGCCCAGTACCCAAATCAAAAACAAAATTCAATTGTTTCGATTGGCCCACAAAGCAGATTCGATTCAACTGAAATTTATGGGAAGTTCTGGTGACTGAAAACTGGGAATCCATTAAAAAATGAGTGTCCTAAAATCAGAATTCAACAATACACGTGCCGCTAAGAAGACCAAAATAAACTCAAATTAATAATGAGAAGATGGGGAATTTATGACAGGATTCAATTCAACTAATGAAAATCAGTACATAAAGAAATCATAAATGAGAACCCAAAATTGATGTTGATGTTAATGTTGAAGCACATGTTAGAGTTAAGGGTAGATTAGTCTTTTTCATGTTTCTCTTTTTGTACTATAAATATTAATATAAACTCTAAGGCACCGTTTGGTAAGCGGAATAGGCGAGAATAATGGTAGTATAAGGGTGATATAAGAATGGATAAGGAAAATGATTGTTTGTTTGCAGAGTATAACTTGGTATTACTAAACCAGTTTAAACGAGTATAAGAGAGTATAACAATTCTAAGTAACCCATATGATAAACTATACTCACTTTATCTATTCTTATGAGCCCACAAATCAAATCAACTTTTTTACATCTTATCACATCAAATCACCTATCAACACCTCTTATACATCAAAGAGCTCATATGTCAAATCAACTTGTTTACATTTTATTTATATTTTATTCTTCATCAATCAAACAACTTAACCTTTATTCTTACGTTTTTCAATGAGAATAAAAAAATACAATCAAACAGAAAATCTCTTATTCATATAGATTTGTTATATATGCTGACATAATTATCTATCCAGAATAACTCAATTCCGCTATCCAAACGGAGACTAATAATATTCTTAGTTCATTCTCTTCAATTGATTCTAACATAGTATCAGAGCATGAATCCAATTTTTTTATTTGATTTTCTTTTACGCTTCACCGTCCGTGTCATCCCCGCGCAGCCCCGCGGTGATCCGCTGCCCCCGCCGCTACGCAGCTCTGTTGCCCCTGTCGCAGCCACGCGCAGCTCCGCCACTGCCTCGCGCTGATTCGTTGCCCCTGCCGCAGCCCCGTCGCTGTCCCACTGCCCATGTCGCAACCCCGCGCAGCCTCGACGCTGCCTCGTGCAGCCCCGTCGTAGCCCCGCTACGCCGCCCCACACCGCCCAGTTGCCCGTCCGCACGCTGCCTGCGCGTGCCCAGCCCACCCGCCGCCCCGTCCGCGCTTACCCAACCCTCCCACGCCCCCCCCCCAGCCTTGCCGGTGTCCAGTCCCCGCGCGCGCACCATCCGCGCCCTGTCGGTGCCCCATCCGCAGCCTGCCCGCGCGTCGTCCGCGCCTCGCCCGTGTCGTGTGATCCGCGCAGATCCACCAGGATTTTCTGGGACTCTGTCCCGAATCTCCCGCAAATTCATCCCGGACAGCATCCCGGATCTCCCGGGAATTCGTCCCGAGTCCGCACGCGTCAACGCCCACTCGCGCCCGGCTCCACGATCTGACCCGGTTGCTAGGGCTGCAACTCGGGCGGGTTGGGTTCGGGTTGACCCCAACCCGAACCCAACCCGAATTCCAAACGACCCAACCCTAACCCGACCCAACCCGATTTTCAACCCGAATTGGACCAACCCGAACCCAACCCGAAATTAAATAAACCAACCCGACCCAACCCGACTTAACCCGAATTGGACCAACCCGACCCCAACCCGATTTTCAACCCGAATTGAATCAACTCGACCCAACCCGAATTTCTAACATGATGTGTAAATTAAATAAATCAACCCCACCCAACCCATAAGATTAGCTAGGTTTACCTAAAATTTGGACTACCCATATTAGAAGTTACAAAATAAACGGCCATGATTTTTTTAAAATATTAATTTACGGGTTCGGGTTGGGTCGGGTTGGGTCGGAGGCCAACCCGAACCCAACCCGATTTGTGACCCAACCCGATTTGGCCAACCCGAACCCGAACCTGAACCCGATTTGATCAACCCAACCCATGTAAAAATCGGGTTCAACCCGTCGGGTTCGGGTTCAACCCGACCCAAGTTGCAGCTCTACCGGTTGCAGCACCAGACCCAGTTCCGGGACCCGACCCGGAGACCCGACCCGACCCGGCTCTGTGACCCGACCCGGATCCACAACAGTTTGTCGATCCGTCATCGCTCTTTCGGTATTTTCTTTATCCGGTCGCTATGGGCTCATTCGGACTCCAAATATAGTCATATTGGTAATCAGTTTGTTCAATTTTTTTGTTCTACATGTATCTGTGACCTTATTTTCTTCATCTGAGACATTTTTTTTGTTATTCTAGTTGTTTGATTATTATGGCTACAGATAACACTCAGATCATCGATGTCAAATTTAATGGTGAAAATTATGACACCTGGTTTATCAGTCTTGAGCTTCAACTTGATTTTCATCGTCTATTGGGTCATGTTACTGGCATCACTTCGGCCCCTGTACTTGAATCATCTCCACCAGGTTCTGATGAGACCACCATCAAGGTCAAAGCTGAGGCATATACTAAGCCATTGTTGACATGGAAGGAAGCCGATTCTCAGGTGAAAGCCTATATTGCTTCTTCGGTTGTTCCAAATATCCGTAAATATTTGAAGCCATTCATTATAGCCAAGGAATATTGGGACTTTCTTAAGAATTTCTACACGCAGACTGATGCTACTAAGGAATTCTATCTGCATCAGGCCATTTCTACTTCTTATCAAGGGGAGCTTTCTATTCATGATTTTTATTCTCTTTTGCCTGATTACTGGGATCAACTCGCGCCTATGGATCCTCATATGGAGGGTATTTTTCTAACACGCTACTGTGAGTACCGTAATTGTCAGCGATTATACCAATTCTTGATGTGTCTTCGTCCTAAGTTCGAGGCTATTCATGCACAGATTCTTCAACGCTCTCCCAAACCGTCTCTCGATACGGTTCTTTTTAAGTTGGTTGTTGAGGAGACGCATCTTCGCACTTTTGTCACTCCGTCAATCGTTAATCACAATTCTGTCAATGTTGCACATCGTCAAGACAATTGCTCCACTCGGGCCACTTGCTATTATTGCCATAAACTTGGGCACGTGCAATCTGAATGTCGTAAGCGTGCTTGTGATGGTGCTCCTCCTGCTTATGTACCTCACACTTCAGTTTCTTGAGTACTTTCTCCACCGCCTCGTCCACTAGATCATGCATCATCCCGTGCACCTACCCCTCGGGCAGCATCTACAGTTCCTCCACGTCGCTTTCAGCCTTGACTTGCAGTTGTTGTTGCTTTTGATTTTTCTAGTGATCCACCAGCATATTCTTCCTCTCAGATCACTGAGAGTCTTGCGCAGCTCTATCTCCAACAACAACAGCTTGAAGATATGCTTCGCTCAGTAACTGGTAGTGATTCATCTGCTCCCTTTTCTGCTTTTACAGCGGTGACATGTAACATTACTTCCTCATGAATTCTTCATTCTGGGGCTTCCCATCATATGACTTCTCAGGTATCCTTTATAAGTCGTCCTACTCGCTTGTTTCTCACTCTTGTTATTCGTACAGCGGATGAGACTCCTCTGTTTGTGTCGAGTTCTGGTTCTCTAGCTGATCCTTCTCATCGTTTTCAACTTCCTGAAATTTTTCATGTTCTTGGCCTATCATAAATTTTCTTTCTGTTAGTAAAAATGCTGATCATAATTGTCTCATTACCTTTGATTCTACTTGTTCTGTACAGGATCGTCATACGGGGAAAGCAGATTAGGACATGGGCTCTAAACGCGGTGGGCTCTACTACATAGATCATCTTCATATTCCTTAGTCTTCTGTAGCTTCTGCTCTTCTCCTTCCTCCTTTGATATCTGGCACTGTTGTCTTGGTCATCTCTCTCTTCCAAGACTTCATTATCTGACAAGTACTGGGTTTTATGTTCCTTTTCAAAACTGAGCTTCAACCATGTGTGGGCTGCAAGTTGAAAAAATACTTGGCTCTTCCATTTTCTTACTAGTAATAACATTTCTGCTTCTCCTTTTGATCTTGTCCACTCTGATGTTTGGGTTCCTCCCCTATTCCTTCTAAATGTGGTAACCATTATTATGTTATTTTTATTGATGACTTTTCTCGCTGTACCTGGATATATTTGATGAATAGCCGTTCTGAGTTGTTACCCATCTATAAATCTTTTGCTACAATGGTTGAAACTCAGTTTTCCAAACGCATCAAGGTGTTTCACTCTGATTGTGGGGGAGAATACTGTTCTTGTGCTTTTCGTGATTTTTTATCCTCCCAAGGAACTCTACCACAGCTTTTCACTCCTTATGCTCATCAGCAGAACGGGGTTACTGAGTGTAAACACTGTCATATCCTTGAAATGACTCGGTCCTTACTCCTTTCTGCTTCTGTTCCTGTTCAGTTTGAGGTGATGCTTTTCTTACAAGTGTGTATCTCATCAATCGCACTCCTTCGTTTATCACTACTGATATCTCCCCCTTTCAGCCTCTTTATCACAGTCCTCTCGATTATTCTCGTTTTCGTGTTTTTGGATGCACGTGTTTTGTCCTACTTCCTCCTTTTGAGCGTACGAAGTTGTCTCCTCATTCCGCTATGTGTGTCTTTCTTGGGTACAGTACTGAGATCAAAGGATATCGATGCTATGATCCTGTTGCTCATCGTCTTTGAACATCTTGTCATGTCACATTCTTTGAGAATCATCTATATTATGCACTTCGTTCGCCTCCTGTTCCTCTTCCCCCATCCACGATTGAGGAAGTCACATTTTTGAACTTTTCTATTCCTAATTTCTCATCTTCATCTTCTGCTCCTGAGTCATCTATTCCATCTGTCCCTGACCACTCTTCATCGTCAGTCCCATCTTCACCCTTTCCGTCTTTGTCCACCTCTATTCAAGATGATTCACGTGGGACGATCATGTCTACTCCTACATCTATTCCTGATGCTTCTTCACCGGAAGACGATTCTGCTTCCACACCAGTTGCTCCTCGTCGCAATCCACATTGCGCTCGTCGACCTCCTCAACGACTTAGCTTTGTTGCCTCTGATTCTTTTCTTCTAGGTTTCAGTGTTTTTTTCAGCTGTTTTCATTTATTGGGAGCCCCAATCATATCGTGAAGCTGTCGGCATTCCAGAATGGGAAGGTGCTATGGCAGAGGAGCTTAGTGCATTACAACGCACTCATGGTGGGACATTGTATCACTTCCTTCAGGGAAGACTCCTATCAGTTGTAAGTGGGTCTACAAGATCAAGACCAACTGTGATGGTTCGATTGAGCGTCACAAGGCTCGGTTGGTTGCATGTGGTTTCACTCAGCAGCATTGTATTGATTATGATGAGACATTTGCTCCTGTAGCAAAGATGACGACAGTTCGTACTTTGATTTCTGTTGCTTCTGTTCGTTAATGGCCCATTTATCAGCTTGATGTCAACAAACGCTTTCCTTCTTGGTGATTTATCAGAGGAGGTTTACCTGACTCCTCCTCAGGGTCTTCCTCATCCATTTGATCATGTATGTCATTTTCACCGTGCTCTCTATGGTCTCAAGTAGACTCCTCGCGCTTGGTTCGCTTGATTCACTGATGTTATCTGTGCTGCTGGGTTTGTTCCGAGTTCCTCTGATCCAGCTTTATTTGTTCAAACCTCTGGTCCTCATCGTACTCTCCTACAACTTTATGTTGATGACATGATCATCACCAACGATGATTCTTCTCATATACAGTCGGTCAAGCAACATCTTCAGCGTCAATTTGAGATGAAAGATCTTGCAAACTTTAATATTTTCTAGGCTTGGAAGTTGCTTCTGCTCCACGTGATTATCTTCTTTTCCAACGTAAGTATACTGCTGATTTGATCGACCATGCCTGTCTGACTAATGATGGCATTTCTCCCACTCCTATTGAGCCTCATGCTAAGCTCCGGCCTGACGATGAAGAACCACTTTCTGATGTTACTCGTTATAGACAGCTTGTTGGAAGCCTCGTCTATCTCACTGTCATTCGTCCTGACATTGCCTATGCTGTACATATTGTCAGCCAGTTTGTCGCTGCCCCTCGTACTGTTCATTATGCAACAGTTCTTCAGATTATACACTATCTACGTGGCACTATATCTCGTGCTATACTGTTACTTTCTTCTTCTATTCTTGAACTTCGTGCTTATATAGATGCTGATTGGGCAGGAGATGTCACAGATCGAAAATCCACAACTGGTATATGTATGTTTCTTGGTGACTCTCTTATATCTTGGAAGGCCAAGAAATATGACATTGTTTCTCATTCGAGTGCCGTGCTATGGCATCCGCTACTGTTGAGGTTGTTTGGCTTTGACGCCTCATCTCTGACATGGGCGTCATCCTCTCTGTGTCTACTCCTCTATATTGTGATAACAAGAGCGCTATTCAGATTGCTAACAATTCAGTCTTTTATGAACGTACGAAACACATCGAGATCGATTGTCACTTCGTCTGTCATCACTTTCTTGCCGGCACTATATCACTCCATATATTTCTTCTTCTCTTCAGTTATCTGACTTTTTTACAAAGTCACATACACTTCAGCCGCATGGCTTCTTATTGTGCAAACTCTCGGTGTATGATCCATCATGAGTTTGAGGGGGTGTTAAATGTATATATGTTAGAGTTAATGGTAGATTAATCTTTTTTTCATTTCCCTTTTTGTACTATAAATACTGATACAAACCATAATAATATTCTTGGTTCATTCTCTTCAATTGATTCTAATGGCACCCACAACCACCTTGTCCGGTGACGGAGGCGGCTTCACCTCTAGGATCCTGTCCCTCCAACGGCGGGAGGCGTCTAACTCATTGCATTGAGGAATTTTCAGTCAAAGACCGGCCAGATGTGGCTATTTGGGGGAGAAAGGGCTGGGGTGGATTGCTCTCTATTAAAAAAAATGAGAATTTTAATTTTTAAGGGGTGGGTTGAGGAACTGAAGGGGTGGAAATATAAGCCCACTATATTATTATTTAATCACAAACAAATAAAACCATCTAACACAGATCAACTGAGAAAATCAACTGAGCTCCATTAAAAACAACTCTCCCAAAAACAAAATTAAAATAATACATAATTCACTAAAGTAGATTTGGAGAATTTATGTTAGGATTCGATTCAACTGAAATCAAGTGAAAGACTAAAATCCAATGTTAATGGAGGTCCAAAATGAATTAAAAAAACCTTTTCATGAAAAATGCAAAAATCAATACAACAGAGATGATCACAAGAGCACAACATATATAAAGCTCCACATATATAGGAATGTAAACGGATCATCTTGGACTAGCTCGGCCCGTTGGACAAGAGGCCTACAGCTTATCAAATCATGTTGGGCCTGTCCAGGCCACCCACGGGCCTAACAGGCCTGGCTCATCATTTTTTTAAAAGTTTTTTTTTGCATGTATACCATAAAACAATATGGTATTTATTTTTATACTATCACAAATAACATATTTTTTTATATATTATTAGAATTTTTTTAATGTAAAAATGTGCCTCTCTTTTATTATTTTTAACTAAAATGAGTTTTAACTATAGTTAGTTTTTTAACAAAGAAATAAAATTGACAAAAATAGCCTTAATATATAATTTTTTTTGTCATAATGTAAATAATTAATCATAATAATCTAATTAATTTTATGTTTTTTTTAAAATCAATCATCAGTCATTCAACCTTACCCATTCTTTCATTTTCTTTCAATGAAGATCTAATTTCTTAAAAAATTTATATTTTGTATATATATTATTGATTGTTCTCAAAATAATTTTGATTCATTTTATTAATGTAAGTATTAATAATTATTATTTCTTTGCTAATAAATAGTTTGTATGATTAATTTTTATATTTTTGTATTTTAGATAAAATTTATCATTTTCCTATTAAAATTATTATTTTTTATTTTTATAAATATTGTATTTGGTTAAGGTTTAATATGCAAAAAATAAATAATAAAAGGGTAATTTGATTTTTTTTATAAAAACTTTAATGGTTTTAATGGAATTTTGAATAGAAATTAACTAGAATGATAAATATGTATAACTTTTATATATTTCAATAATATAAAAATGAATTGCTTTATTTGAAGTGATATAAAATTAAATAGCATGCTTTTTGGATGGTATATATGTAAAAAAATATTTTTTAAATTTTTTTTTATTTTTTGTTATAAATTTAACATTTCTTAATGTTAGGAGGTGGATCCAGCACTATTCATATCACTTGTATCATGCAAATAACACGTTATGTCGTGATCGATTTATTAACATGTCATGTCATATCCTTTTTTTATGCCTTTTTTAATTTATATATATATCTAATTAAACCATATGCGCTAAAGAGATATCTCATTAAAAAAAATTAACGAGTATTTCCTGTACATTGAAATATATATTATATTTTTTTTATAAAATTTTAAAAAATAATTACAAGGTTGAGTCTAACATTTGTTGTTTTCATTTAATTATAATAAATAAATAAAAACAGTAACCCTTGTTCAGAGACGATAATCCCCTGAAAACGCTTCAAACCAAGTCGGCGTCACAGTGGGGTCCTGTTCGAAGTCGAACCAGATCCCCGTTCGCGTTCAGGTCTGTCCCGTTAGGGTTTCGCTCTTCTTTCATTGCTTCGCATCCACACCTCTCCGTATGCGTTTTCTTATCTTCCAATCTTGAACTCCTTTTCATGCTTAACTCACCAAGTGTTCTGTATCCGCCTCACTTCATTCATATACAGGTTATGCCCAATGAATCGATGCCATTTCCGTTCTAGATGATTTTAGTTGTATGTTTTAGTTGTTTCTCGTGGAGAATCAGTGCGGTTTCGTTATATTGATGATAAATACATAAACTGTTTCATGTTGATTCAAAATTTGGGCATGAATCGGGTACTTAGGGTTTACAGTTGAGTTTTTTATGATAAGAGATTTTGGATCAATTTCTTTGAAAAAAGGACTTCGTCGCATGATTCACCCCATGAAATGTAATTTTTTTCATGCTTAGAAGTACAGCTGTGTGCCTTCATTTTATTTGCTTGCCTTGCTTTTTTTCTTTTTTTTTGGTGGATATTGCTTTGCATTGTTACAAACAAATGGAAATTTTTCTGTTGACCTCAACAGAAACATGACTCATCAGTCATCACGCGGGGCTTCAGGATTTATCATGGCATAGAAGAGTTGCTTTATGTTAAATTTACGTGTCACTTGTAGTTTAGAAGCCTCGGGACATAGATTAAAGTGAGGGTTGTCGAGGCGACAATAGGCTATCGAAGTAAATCTCTGTCTTGTTCCACTTGAAGTTCTGTGTATTATCAGTATTTTAACCAATGGCTATCCTTTCCATTCATGTCATATCTATTTGTATATCCACTTGCAT
The DNA here is from genome assembly GCA_030737845.1 of Acorus calamus. Taxonomy (NCBI): domain Eukaryota; kingdom Viridiplantae; phylum Streptophyta; class Magnoliopsida; order Acorales; family Acoraceae; genus Acorus; species Acorus calamus. The sequence goes on along the minus strand of CM060877.1, from coordinate 15,576,523 downwards.
GTATGGGTGAAGGTGTGGGGTGAACTAAAAAGATTTAGTTAAGAGTTCAGTGGGTGTGGTACGGATTTACTCACAACCAGGAAGGAACAGGAACCCAATAACTTTTAACAGATTAACTGAAGATAGCAATTGATGAGCCAAACCATTAAATACAATAGAGACGTTTGAAAAAAGGTACGACTATGGAAAATTGAAAACTTCTAACTATTGATTCATGTATTTCTACCTACATATTTTATGAAGATACTCCAGTGTAATACAAAAGGGGAGTTGTATAGCACTGGTCCCATCACTAGAAAAAGTGTTAGTTGCGAGGAACCCTAACACGGATCTGCTCTTCTCTCCTTTCTTTAGTTGCGATATTCACTACTACCAAGCAGTACTCTACTCTAGGTTTTAGTAGCAGTAATTTTTTTTTTAATTGAAAAGGGTTCTCATTTGTTATATATGACATTTCCTATTTTTAGTCACGGGCTTCTTTCTTAAACTGGAGGACTTTGTTTGAAATCTGACGGAAGTAGACAGCAGCACAGTAGCGATATTCATCAAGAACTGATACATTCACCTAATCACCTTGGCTAGAATGGCATCTCTATTGGTACCATCAGAAGAGTTCCATACTGCAATCTCAATGATGGCAGGACTGGATATAATTTTTTCAGAAGAATTCCTCACAGTCAGTTGTTCGTAGAGTTTCCTCACTTTCACCAGACTGAAGTTTCAGACTTACAGATTGGGAGGCAACAGAAGCATCTGGGCCAAGATCACTTCTTTGTCCCAACGATGGTTTGGTCTATATGGCTTACTTGGAATTATGCTATCTGTAGGGGCTCCAGGGTGTATGTGGTGAATGTTTGGGATACGGTGATCCAATTCATCAAGAAGTGGGGGTCTTGTTGTGCTGGGGATAAATACATATATTATTCTCCGGGGGGGGGGGGGGTGGGCTGGGGTGATTAGCCATGATTGATTAGACTGTTGGTTGGGTGGGAGTGTCTTCCCCCCAACCTGGGGAGGTTGGGGTCCCTCCCAAGGTTGTTTTTTTTCTCCTTGTATTTTGTCTACTTTGGGCATAACCCTTGATTTGAAATAAAACCATGGTAGAATGCCTACCTATCTTCAAAATAAAAAAAGTTTCAGACTTATGGAGTCCAATTATTGGTGAATTGATTGTTTAGTTGAGTCTAATTTTTATCAGTTTTATTTTCCAAAGATCTTCCTGAAACTTAAATCTCTGATATTTTGTTGCAGGTTCGTTTCACTTTAGTGCTATTGAATCCCTTTTATTTTTAGTGAAATGATGTAACTTTACTTGGAATGGGTTGGGGAATTGAAACATATAAAAGATTTAGAATAGATCAGCTAAATGGTTAAAATTTGCTGGCTGATCACAGATAAAAGGGTACTTCATACATGGAAAAGAAATCTTGGAGAATGAAGAGAACATCAGCAGAACCATTGAAAATTCTGCATGTTATATATTTCTTGACATCCTTCTCTTATGTGGTTCTGCAAAATCTGGCAATCTCTGGCAATAACAAAAATTTAAACCTGTGATTATCTCAGTCGTAATTTATTGATATTTGGTTCACTAACCATAGTTCTATCACTTTAAGAAATAAGATCTAATTTGGAAAGTTTTGATATTTCCCGCTTCTGGATCATGGTGAAATTTTAGTACTGTACGTGCTGCCTATTATGTATCAATTTTAATAATTAATTCATTTTATGGTCATGTACTCGGTGATATCATACACAACTCTAAATCACTGTCCTCATCTTGTCCTTTTTTTTTATGTATATATATGTCATTTGAAACGTTCTTCTTGTTTTTTTTTTTTTTTTTTTTTTTTTTGCTCATCTTTATTCTCTGATGAATTATATAAGATTTGGATTCATGCGTGGAGAATTGATATATTTTTTGTGTTACAATTGAAGACTGCTTTCCATATGAAAATTTTCTGGCCAACTATTTGTTCTTTTTAAAATTTCTAACAAGATGTTCTTGGGTTAATTTTTGGGCCTTCGTTAGAAATTCATGTATGGTTGGTCTCTGGGAACACAGTCATCCCGAAGATGACCTTAAGTCAGTGATCAATCAAATTCTAAGATGATCAGAGTAAAATATGTAGAGGACCTCTGGTGGACTCCCACAGTTATTGATCCAGTCTTGTTTTTACATGGTTTCTCTTTGAACTGGTCATAGTTCCTGCTTGAATATTTTGATGCTACACCTTTATTTAAGCAAAATTTAGTTGGTGTGCTCCCACCTTCTGGGGAAAAAACAGTTTGAATCATTTCAGTAGCCCATGTGTTCCATGAAATGAATCCTGCAAATGCTTTTTTTCTTCCAATGAACAATGCTTTTTGCTTGGAAATAGGGCTGCTCAACGATGTATTTGATGCATTATTCTGCCTGAGATGCAAAGTTGTGCAGACAGTCTTACCTCAAAAACAACAACAAAAGAAAAAGAAGCAAAATAGACAGTTGTGTTCCAACACATTTTTCTGTTTAATTCGACTGCAGGAGTTTGACATTCCGAGTGTTAAATTTCAATCCAATGAATTTCCAGGCTCTATTCTATCCTTTGAGTGTTACTGTTATTTACACCTGTAGTATTTTTCTACGCTTGTTTGGTTTGCTCTCATCAAGCGTCTTTATGACTTGATTACACCCTTTTTCTACTCTCTATTTATTATTTTTTATGGATATACATGCAGGGGTTAGAGATAGCTTAAAAACTTTAACGCGTGTAGTTGGCTTGTATTAGATCTTGGTCAAGTTCAAGTTTTCAGACGCGAAGGGCCTCTGTTGATGGGCTTGTCTGGCTTGCAAATCTGGCTGTGATGCTGAACTTGTAGTAGTGCACTGTGCAGAACCAGATATAAGGCGTATGTTATAATTGGATAACCTGTAAAAACTGTATTAGATGGTTGAACGGTTTTTGGATAATCTTTGGAATTGTTGAAGTCCATCCTTAAACAAGATGAGTAAAAGAGATCGACGAAAAGATAAACATGGAAATTTTTCTGAGAGTTCCAAAAGTAACTACAATGAAGGAACTGCAGCACGGACAAGGCCTTTCAGCGTTGAAGAGATTATGCTAAGAAGGAAGCACAAGAAATCTGTAGAAGAAGTTAAAGTGTTGTTTGGAGAGGCAAGTGAGTCATCAAAGATAAAGGATGCTGAAAGGGAGGCTGCTCATTCTAAACCTGATGGAGGATATGCAGAAAAAAAGGACAACCATTTACGCATGGATAAGCATGTTTCAGAAGACACATCCAAAGAGATTATCAGCAAGAAAGAAGAAAATAAATCCATTAGGGTCGATCATTCAAAAGTCAAGGAGAAAGGGAACAATGACTCTGAAGCTAACTTGAGAATAAAGTCTAGCAAGGATGAGGGCATCAGATATAAAGACAACAAGAGTGGCAAGCAGATTCGCCCAAGGAAAAAAGCTGATGACCATGTGAGGGTTGAAATGGAAGGTGAAGCTGAATTGAAACACACAAAAGGTTCAATAACAGTAAAGGAAAGGCATGTGGAGAGAGAAAAGAAGTCTCATAGAGAGAGCAAACGGAAGCACATTGAAGAGGCTGATCATCAGCACAGATCTGAAATGGATGGGGCTATTACAAAGAAACATGATTCTGGTAGAAGGAGAGACAGTGAAACTTTAGAAATGAAAAACAGGAAGAAAGAGTCATCTCATTATGAAGAATCAAGGTCAAGGAGGAGGAGGTCAAGGAGTAGGGATCGCGATCAAGACAGGGATAGGTCTACATCACTTTCACCCAGGGCATACAAACAAATGTCATTCCGTGGACGGGATTATGGAGATTCTTCATTCCATTCCACTAGAGATAGATCAGGGAGACAATACTTTAATGGTGACAAGCATAGAATTTCAGACAATAAGAAGTATGCAAGTGGTGGTTATCGGCGTTACGGTGGAAGTGGTCTTGGTGGTTATTCTCCAAGGAAAAGGAGAAGCGAGGCAGCCATTAAGACTCCATCTCCTACTGTCCGTTCACCAGAGAAGAAATCTGGTGCTTGGGACCTTCCTCCTGCAGAAAAAGATCAGACTAGTTTTCAGTCATTTCAGGAGGCTATTCCAGAAAGTGTGAATCAGGTGCCAACTGCTTTTCCTGCTGTATCTATTCCACTTAAATCTCAACCTGGGGATTCTTCAACTACTCTCTCAGTGACGAAAAGTGAATCAATTGATTCTATTCAATTAACACAAGGAACACGTCCCATGAGGAGGCTTTATGTAGAAAACATTCCAGCATCTGCCTCTGATAAAGCTGTGTTGGAATGTTTTAATGAATTTTTTATGTCATCTGGTGCCAATCATATCCAGGGAGCAAATCCATGCATCAGCTGTATTGTAAGTGAACAACTAAGTTTTGTTCTTTCAATTTGATGTTATATCTGTCATGCATGGGTAGAAGCACATTAAATGGGAAGGGTAGGTAATGCTTTTATGCATAATCATTTGCAGGTAAACAAAGAGAAAAATCAGGCTCTTGTGGAGTTTCTTACACCAGAAGATGCCACAACAGCTCTTTCTTTTAGTGGTAGGCCCCTCTCTGGATCTACCATTAAAATCAGGCGTCCCAAAGACATCATTGATGCAACTGTAAGATTTCCAAAAAAATCAGCAATTTTAATGTTCTAGCTTGCAGTTAGTTTTTTCTAATTTCTTATCATACTAAAATCCATGTGGTTTTCTATATATTTCTTATGTCGCTGTATCTGTTAAAATATTAAATGTGTTATTCTGTATTTGATGGAAGTAATTGATTATTTTATTGAAGTTTCAAATTGTTTAATATCATCAGTTGCTGACCAGAATTTGATAAATGTAATCTTTCCTTGGCTGTTGAGTTTCTGAGTGTGCAAATGCTGCTTTGGTTCTTTTTATTTATTGTATGTCATTGTTGTTTGCATGTGTTTGGGATTCCCATCAGTACATGGAACGGTTACATTCTGAATGTGGAAACATTTAACTGATTTCCTTTATAGCTGGATTATTGAAGCATTCTCAGTCGATGAATCTGTCAAGTGATTGGAGGTTATATAGTTCAGCCCAAATATAGTTGATATCAATGGTATGCATGGTCTGCTTTAGTGGGATGCCACTTAAGCTATCAACAATTTAGAGTTTATTGGACATCGCTGCCCACTTAATGCTGACACCTGGGGAATGACTCCCGGGAGGAAGCTTTGTTCTGTTATTGAAATTGTATTAGTAAAATGCAAAGGTTATTATGCAAGGTTTAAGTATCAGAAATTGGTACAGCCATGTGCATGACAACTGATGCAGGGGTGATCGAGGGTAGCTCTGAAATCTTTGGAAAATGAGAGACAAAAAGAACAGAGGGATGAAGATCTCAATCTAAACCCAAATGCAGGTGCAAATATGAGCAGCCATGGAATACTGCTTTTAAAGGATAATAAGACTGCTTTGTTTATGGGGGGAACTGGTGTTTATACAGGGATGTTAAAGGTCTAAGAACTCAACAAACTAGGACTTCCGCTCACTTGAAAACTTAAATAACTTGTTTTGGTACTGAATTGTCTTATGTGCTTGTTAGCCTTGTCACCGGTTTGAAATTCGGGAAGAATATTGCACAGGTAAGCATTTGCAATTTGGTATAATTGAGGTTTGGGAGAATTTGGGAAAATTTTGGAATATAAAAAACTGACAAAATTGTAAATTATTCTTACATGTTAATCACCCATTAAATCAATTCCATGATCTCCCAATGACATTGCAACATCAAAACAATACAAGATGTAAATTCAAGTTAGAACATTTGAGATTTTGAGTTCAGGCAAAATCACTAATATCAACATTAAAATCTATTAGAGGAAAACCTAGTCGAGCGTTATTTTTCCTTTCAGTTTTAATTTTGTTGCACAATTAAAATTCATATTATGCATGTATGTGTTTATTTCATTTAATATGCAAATTATTGAATAAGCTGTGTATTGTTCAGTGAAACCAATTTAAACGAGAATTGAACTTTCAAAGAGAATTAAATTTCATTTAGTTATGTGATTGCTAACAGGTCTTATTACCTAATACTTTGAATTATTGACTGTTTCTCTTTTACTCTATTTTAGATACTTCTTATTGTTACTCTGGAGGTGTGATAGTAATGAAGCCCTATTGACCCATATTTGAGGTGCCTAAGCATGTTTCAGAAGTACATTAACATGGACTTTAGTGTGCCTTTTTTTATATAGTTTTTCAGACACGATTTGCTTAAATTGGCAAAGCACCATTAGAAAAGTTGTTTTCATAGTGCCATTATGTGAGAATAAAACTCACTTGAGGAAAATAAATGATTGGGATTACATTAGAGGAAGTAAGTTGAAATTTTGGTCCTCTTAATCCATGGAATGAAAATATTTTTTTTTAAAAAATGGATGACCTACGACGATTTTATTAAATTATATTAGTACAAAGTCAGAGAAGTACAAAAAACAAGGTAACAACACGACCTAGTTGCAAATCAAGCTCCGATTACTTGGTTAACACCCCACTCTCCGAAAAGGAGGTCAAGGGGATCAAACCCTGGGGGGATACAATTTTTTTTTTATAAAAAAAAAACCTAGTTCACGACCAGCATAAGAGGTTTCTGCTTATGTTGGTCCAGTTCCTGACCACCACCATCACTCCTCAATAATGAGTGATCCCCTGTTTTCAACGTAAGGAGTAGTGCCTTCGAATATCACTTGGTTGTGCATCAACCAAATTGCCCACACCCCTGTGGGGATGGAATGAGAATGTTGTGTGGAAACAAAGTACTGTTCATTAAAATTGAGACAATCAAACTTCGTTTGTTAGATTCAGCGATTCTAATTTCTAAGTATTGAACGCCATTATTTAATGGCGGGTGATGTCATGCAGTGTGAAAGATTGCTCAAGATTGTCTTTGCTCAAGATTCTTTATTGAAACAATCAAACTTCATTTGTTAGATTCAGCAATTCTAATTTCTAAGTGTTGAATGCCATTATTTAATGGTGGGTGATCTCATGCAGTGTGAAAGATTGCTCAAGATTGTCTTTGCTCAAGATTCTTTATTTGTATTTCTTTGTATTAGTTGTAAATACTGGTTCTACTTTTTTGGTTTTAACTTCTGTTTTTAACAAGGCATGATATACATTCGTGCCATTAGATGAAATCTTCTCTGACAACGGTGCTGAAATATCTCTTTAATAGGGTATTTGTATTGGGTGTGTCATAATTTACATTCAGGATGGTGACAGAAAGGAGACTTCTCAGATGTAGTGCAAGGTTGATATGATTTCAGCTTCAGAAATGAACACTGGTGATTGATCTTGACTGCAAAAGGACCTCCCTGATGTGGTGTTTGCTTTCAGTTTGGCAAACTGTACAATGTAGAGTCACTGGAGCTCTTTTGAGGCTGTCCATTCTTGGTTTCATTCTAGGTGTCTACGACTGGTTTGCTAAAGAATTTTGGTTACTAATACAAAGCATTCCACATTTCCAACTTGGATATGTTATTACACCTGCCACATTCAGTTGTCTAAAGTAGTCCTCTTATGGTATTTGTTGTCCTTCGATAAAAGAATTGGAGTAGAACCTATAACAAGATGCTCATATCCGGGTTGGATGCATTATTGAACACTCTGAATCCATGTAGTTACAACAACTGGACACTTGTCCTTATTTTTATTGTTAAGAAATGTGGAAGTGCCATGGCCAGCATATGTCCACAACACTGTTGCATAAAAGAACAGCATGTGTTCATGTTGTTATTCTTAGTTGATGTAGGCACATGTAATTTTGTTGACAGTTACCGAGCTCTTTGGTAGTGATTTTTTTTTCTTTTTTTTTTTTGGGGGGGGGGGGGGGGGGGGGGTGGAATTAACAGCAAACCATATAAATTGAGAAACAAGTAGCTGAGTCTATTCCACCAAAAGGCTCTCAAGTGAATCCATCGGTGGACCCAGTAGGGGGCAGGGCACCTCCCCCCCCCCAAAAAAAAAATCACAATTTTTTTAGTTACTTTCTAGGTCCCTACCCTCTCCCCAATTTTTCTTTAAAAATTTTAGAACTTCATAGGTCTTAACCGTCTCTGAAATGTGCGCTCCTCTTTAAATGCCCCGCTTTAAGTGATTTCCATGCGCCATTCCCTTGCCACACTCACTATGGAATACCCTCACAAAATTGGGTGGGTTGAAGCCTCGCAGACCTACCAACAAACCAAGCCCATCAAGCAATGGAAGATGAATATGAATCCACGAACAACAATGGATCCTTTATGCAAGCAAAAAAATAAAATAAGAAGAATCTGAATTGAAATGTAGCTCATAAAAAGCCATATTTAAAATAAAACCCTAGCAGGGAAAATCAGGCATATCAAGTTCATTGATTGAACTTGGAAGTCAAAGTCAATTGGTTTGGAGGTTTGTTATGAGATGAATCAGTTTGGGGTTTGAAGCTGATGGGGCTTTATAGTTTTACTTGATCATTGGTGTTTATTTAATTTACTTTTTAGGTGATTTTTTTGGCAAGGAACGTGTTTGACATCCATGTTCTATTACTCTAAATTATGATTATATCAATGAAAACCTAATGGTACAGCCACATATTTCTTGAAAAAAAAAAACTTTTTTGGGTTGTCTAACAAACTGAGTCATCTGCTAACCTTCTCTCCCCCCCCCCCACACACACACAAAAGGGAAGTAGAATCATGGATCAACCCTTAGGTGCCGCTGTTTTATTATTAATGAAAATATAAGGATTGGAGCAAATAAAATATTTTGTTTTTTGCACTTTATTTTCTTGTTTTTTTTTTTTGTGGGAGGGAGGGAACCGAGTGATAGTAAACTATATTAGGGATGGGCTTATTTTTTTGAAGAATGAGAATCTGGGAGCAAACTAGCCGGTCTTTTCACTTTTGTATAAGTTTTAGGGAAGATTCCTTGTCCTTTATTTTGGATTTTTTTTTGGTAAGAATGTTTATTTGGATGTTAACCAATTAAATGATGTGGTATACTGGGGACATCCATTTCCAGAAATTAAATGGACTTTGTTTTGCTTAAATGAGTCTTCTGGGATGTGATGGTATGAATAAAGAAGCTAGGGTCAGAAATTTCTGTGTTTGGGACTCAAATAGTGGATGTAGGAAGGGAGGATCAATTGAAAGTATATGGGCTGCCCACGACAGAAACCAAAAGAAAATAAGGGATGCAAATCATAGTTGGAAGTATGAAGAATCTCAGGTAGAACCTAGATATCAAATTGAATTTTATTGAGTACCACAGAAGAAAATGGAAAGCAACACACTTACAATACACCTAATATTTGTCATAATTTCTTGATCCCTTAGATATTTATTCATACTTTACTTTCCCTTCCTTACCAAGGAAACAGTTGCAATATTTTTCTCACAAGGTAACAAACTTAAAATTTCGGGTTTCGAGTGTTGCTGGGTACAGTGTCCATAAAATTGCTGTATTATCTGCAATGTGGGCCTGCAATGTACAACTGTGGTGGGTTTAAGCTATTCAAAGGTTATCATTTTATGAAAAACCATCAGATGTTTTGTTAATCACATATTATTCCCATCCACCGAATATGATGGTGGTAGGTCCATGTCAAGACCTCTTGGAAATTCACAGCATGTCTGATCGAAGTTATTCCTTTATTCAAGGTAGTTAATATTATGACAGTTTAGTGGTTGAACCCTGAAGGTTCTCATTAGTAGCATTTTTTTTTATGTTGAGTTTATCTGTTTAGTAGAGATTTTGCTTCTCTTGATCTTTGTTGTACTCACCTCCACAGTCTTGTTTGGCTTCATCATCCTTCCTGCTCAATGATTTATGGTCTTTTTGTTTATCAAAGAAGTGATAGATAAATGTGATAGTTCAAAATTTTCAGGTACAATGATGAACATCAACATTGATGGTGCCTATGATAAGATGATTAATTATGTAATTTAACATTTTAGTTTTACAGGGTAAACCCAAGATATATATTGTTGCATCTGCATGAATCAGATTAAAACAGTGTGTTTGTTGTCATTGAAAAAACATGTTGGCTTGAATATATTCAATATGAAAAAAGTGGTCACCCATGGCATGAATGCCTCAAATTCAAGTGTGTCATCTTTAAGAAAGACTATTTGTTGCTTGGTTAACCATATGTATTTGTGGCATAGCTATGAAGCAGAGCAAGGCATTCAAATATATTATGGGCTAAGCACTTTTAATAATTACTGTCATCCTGCTTTGCATGATATGTTATATGCTTTGCATGTTGATTTTCTATAAAGCTGTTTGCTTTCTTAAATTGACCTTCAGTGTCTGAGGTTTATCATGGTTAATATCCATGTAGCAGGTTTTCAGACAATTGCTATTTTCATGCAGACTGGGGTCCTGGAGAAACCAATTTCTATGCCTGTAGTTGATGCTATATCTAGTGTCGTCAAGGATTCACTAAACAAGGTATTGTATGCAATACCAGTGATACCTTTTCTTCACGTCTATGTTAGAATGTTGAATTTTTTTTTTTTTTGACTAAATGGTAGGCATGCGTCTTAATTTTATTTCAAAATCAAAGCGAACATGCCCAAAGCAAGGAAAGGTAGAGAAGGAGTCTACTAAGAAAACAAAGCCAACAAAATCAACAATTCACACCATGGACTACTCCTCAATCATGATTTGAAATGGTTGGAACTTGCATCTAAATTATGAACACCATTTAACATGGCTGCAATATTATAGCACCAAAATCTTGGATTATATTTCTGATGTACTTTGGATTCCTTGCTCTATTCTTTTTATCATTTAGAAGAGCTGCATCTTTTGAAATGGTTAGAATTTATATGAATAGTTCTTATAGAAGGCAATTTTCATGGTCACATTCCCTAATCTAAGATTCATTTCATTCCTGGAGGCAAGATTTTTTTCATTGGTGTGCACGTTTAAACTGCCCAACCAACGAGGTAGTTATTCTCATCGGCCAATTTTGAGCTTGACCACGGCAAGGCTATCCCCTCTCTACTGACCAGCTGGCCGTGTAGGATATCAACATTAGTCAATGGGGATTTGGCTTTATATTAAGATTAAGTCATAAAAATAATCTCAAATCATGATGGGTTATACTTTGATTTGTGAAGCCCATCCTATGTGGTGGATAAATCATAAAACTTGTTGTCAGTGTCAGCCAGGCCATGTATCAGCCACATTTTCATAGTTTTCTCTGTATTATCTTTCACATGCTAAGTTTCTCTTGCTGTCAAGAAGGGTGCCTAATCCTACACTCTATTACTTTGATTATCAATACAATGCAGTGGGGTTATTGAAATGCAGTGGATGGAAGGGTAATTGAAAGAATTATTTTTTCTTGTGTTTCTGTACTTGTGTCTTTCTTGTTCTTTCTGTTTACTCTCATTGATGCATTTATCTATATATCTTGAAAAGAATAGGATAGGTGTATAATTAATCATGATATGCCTCTGTTTCTCAGAAATGGAAGAATTATTGTAGGCTGATTTATAGGGAGTTTCTTGCCTCTGTTTTTCCTTTCTTTATTCGCTGTTATTTTCTGTTTTCTTTTATGTTTCTTCATACTCTCCTTTTGTTTTAATAAGAGTTTTACCATTTAATACTTGTGGGTGGTAGTTTTCAACCTTTAATTAACAAAAAATGAGTATCATAATATATTTGATATGTCTGACGAGTCCATGGTATTTAATTGGCTAGAATGTAAAGTAAATCTAAAGATCTTGACAGAACAGTTAGTGAGGACATATGTGGACATCAGTACCAAAGTGCAAAAAGGATTGTTGAGAATCAAATATCTCCCACCCAAACAATTCATTCCTTGGACTACTGGAATTAAGAGAATCAAATATTCTTCACTGATGCTTTTTCTTTGTTATTTCCTTAATTCCATAATGTTCTAACTTTTAGTGAAAATACTGAAGCCTGTTCTCTATTGTTGCAGATTTTTGTTGGTGGAATCTCAAAAACATTGTCATCAGAAATGGTAAGAATATAGGCAGTTACTTCTGGATGACATCAGATATGATGGATGCAAAACAAATAATTGCTCTTCAGTTTTTCCATGCAAAACTCTCCCTTCTACTCTTTATTTTGACTGTGATCCTTTAAAATTTTCTTACAGCTAGTGGAGATCTGTAGTGCCTTTGGACTTTTGAAGGCATACCACTTTGAAGATAATGAAGCGCTCAATCAATCATGTGCCTTTCTGGAGGTATAGATCGTCACCGACTACTACTCGTGATTGTTTGTGGTCAATTCATGTGATCATTGGTGGTACTTTATTTGTAATCCTTTTGAGCTGCTTTGTGTGCGGGACGGTGAAATTGTGTTAAGCTTGGAAGCCTAACAACTTAGATTCATAGTGGCAACTGATGAAATGCCCCTTCACTTCCTCTAAGGAGAGGCACCACATGAAATAGCAAATGACTGAAACTTTTTACTAGTCTGAGGTTTTAATTTCACTGACTGATTAATGGAAGATTAAAGTCTGAAGCCACAGTTCCTATTCCATTGATCATAGGGCTAGAGCATCTTATGAGCTTGATTTTCCAACTTAAAAGTTTTCATACGCATCCATTCATGCCATTGGTTGGTGAATGATGAAGCACCTGCATTTTTTTTGTGCCTCTCGTGAAACTCTGTTGGATGACACCATACGATGAACTTTTGTGCTGTAGTATGTGGATCACTCAATTACTCACAAGGCATGTGCTGGATTGAATGGGATGAAGCTGGGAGGAAATATTCTTACTGTGGTTCAAGCTACTCCTGATTCCTATGCTGAGGTGAAATTGACATTTTTCTAGTATCTTAGATTAAGGGCCCGTTTAGTAACATGATTGGGGGGTGATTTTGTTTTTTAATTAAGCAGAAAGCTCAAACGTGTTACCAAACGGGTTTTAGGAAGCCTATTTAATTAAAAAATTATTTACAGATTTTAGTGCAAAAAATGCGTTTTCCAGGAATGAAAGTCTATTTAAGCCACTCTATTCAAAATCTTATTTTTCAATGGGTTTTCAAACGCTACCTAATTCTATAATTGTTGGTTCGGGAGGTGAAGATCAGGGACTATATTGTTGGGGGTATCTCCCCCTTTTATTTTTGGTTTTAATATCCTCTTTTTATCCTCTCGCATTTTTTGTAGGGAGATCCCTCGTTTCCTTCTATCCAAGGGCTTCTTTTAATAAGATTATCCTATCTTTTTAAAAAAAAAAAAACTATAATGTCTACTTTGTTATGACAATAAGATACTTATTGTGCTGTTAGCCCTTCATTCTTTGTTTGACTCTAAATATTTCTTATTTCTGAAGATATTTTGTACTGAACGAAGCTTGGTTCTCAGGAAATTGATGAAAGTCCACCTTTCTATGGTATCCCAGAGCATGCAAAGCCACTGCTTGAGAATCCCACCCGGGTCTTGAAGTTTCAGAACCTGGTATGAGATAATTGATTCTATAAAAAAGCATCTTTCCCAAGTTAAATTAATTCTTATACCTTGTGTTTATCAATGTGATTCAGTTCAATCAGGAGGATTTATCCCTAATGTCTGAACCTGAATTGGAGGAAGCACTTGAAGATATACGGCTGGAGTGTGCTAGGTCTGTTTGATTCTAATTCTCTTTCCATTGAAGTTCCATTGTTTATGCCTGTGCTGATAATGAATGAATTATGTAAAATGTCACTCATATGCTGTGATTTCTTTCTCCTAAAGTCTCGTCAACCGCAAAGAAAAGCATCCTTCCAACAAATATTCACTCTTTTTTCTGTTGGATAAAACAATTTTTCACTAGATACCTTGCAGGTTTGGCACTGTCAAATCTTTCAATTTCATCAGCTATGAAGTAGTTGCGCTGCTGCTTCTGAGGAAGCTAAATTAGAAGGAGATAATCACAAGCTACCGGATTTGCAAGATCCAGAGGTCAAAGTTGAGAAGATGGAATCAGTGGAGAATCAAAACTGCAGTACTACGGATAATGGCAAAGCAATGCCTCCCTTTGATCACCTAAAAACTCATATCATGGATGAAGTTTCAGATAATGAGATCTTTGGCAATGATGCCCAGCCTGGGCCCAGCACAGAGAGGAAGGATTCTGGTCAATCTCAAGATGCAGAAACAACCAAAATTGAGAAATATGAGGTTTTAGAGATGGTTGGAGAATCTCCGGTCAGAGATTTGAATCATGAGTTGGACAATAGCTTTTCTATTACAAAAGAGCAGAAGCAAGCAAGCGATGAGCAGGAGAAGTCTGTCACAACCTCCGAAGTAGAACGCCCTTCTGTCACTAATAATAAGAATGTGAAATTGGCATGCTTTACTGGAGTTTTCGAGCAAGGATGTGTTTTTGTCGAGTTTCTAAGAAGCGAAGCGGCCTGCACAGCAGCACATTGTTTGCATGGTCGATCCTTTGGAGACAAAATTGTTGGGGTTCAATATATTGACCATGGTCTTTATCTAGCAAGATTTACCAAATGATTTATTTCAATCAAACTTGATGTGCGATGGATTAGGTGAAAGTGTATCAGCTGTTAATTCAAGCTCAAGAGTAGCCAGCTTCAGCAGTCCTAGAGGTCCCTATTTTGTCCTTGGAGAGGATCGATATGAAAATCCGTGTCAAACAGGTGATACAATTTCCCCGTCTATCGTATTTTAACTAGAGTCAGGGGTTCTTTCACTATTTGGTGTTGATTAAGTGATCGAATGGCGGTTCTGTACCAGATTGTGATTCTTTCTGTTTTTGATCCTGCTGAGATTTTATTTTGGCATTATGTAGAATCACTGAATATTTCTCATATACATTTAATTACTTTTGATAGATATGGATTTGTGAGCGTGTATTTTCTCATGATTTTCTCCATCTCTGACTTCATCTCATCTTAATCGCGCCGCAGTCTAATGTGTCTGAACTTAGATGAAGGTTTGCATAAATATAAACTAGTTAATGAATATGTAGGTGTCAGAAATCCATTTAAGAAGCTTATTTCCTGACAGTATATTCAGGTTTGGTTGATCTTATCATGGATCTTTTCCAGTTGTTTTTGTCTTCATTTGGAATGTTGTACATGTATCAATTAGGCTGGTCTGAACATAAACCTACCTGTAGATATTGTTTCAGTCAAATTTTGCATTTGATATTTTTTGTCCTCTGATTATTTAAGGTAGTGCTATACCCCTCCAACTTTGTCAATTAATGTATCAGCATGACCTATAGGACATTCACAAGTCGGCAGATCAGTTGGATGTTTTTGCTTGGATGGATATAATAAAACACTTTAGATGCAATTTATTGGTTAATAAAGGGGATTAAACTTTCCAACTACAAGAAAAAAATGTAGGGTTTCAATTAAAATTAACCAAACAGAATATTTATTATCATACTATGGAAGTTATTTGGATTTTTTTAAAAAAAATTTGCATTTTCTACAAATAATACTATTCAATTCATTGGAGTATAATTTTATCTTTTATAAAAATATATATCTAATTAAATGATGTATATGATTTAAAAAAATAAAAATGAATTGAATGTTACTATGCTCTAAGGAGGCGTGTGGTAATGTGTTTAGATGCATTTTTTTATTTAAAAAAAGCAAAAAACACAAATGTATTATCAAACATTTCCTAGCAAACTTAGTTTAAAAGTTATTTATAATTTTTAGAATAAAAATATTGCTTTTTAAAATGCACATAAATATGTTTGATAGGAATCGAATTTATGAAAAAAAGTAAAAGTCTTATTTTTCAAATGTATTTTGAAACACTTTTTTTTTTGTTTTTTTGGGTAAATGCATCATTTTTTTTTTTTGACAAATATACCATTAGTTATATATATATTTACCTTATATTTTACACGGTGAATATGTCATTCTCCCGCCACAAATTCCCCGCCACGACTGGTTTCGTTGAACCGTCAAAAACTTTAAACTGCTTTTGGAAATTTTGGGTGTCAAAACACACCATTCCCGTCAAAAACCAAGGGCAAAAGTGGCAAATAAATATTCTAACCCTGGATGGATCTAGGCAGGCTTGATATCGAACTGCATACCGTTTATAAATCGAAGTCTATGAATCAAACTGCACAGAAAATGACATTGTACGCAATAAATGATTGTACAACTCGATTCAGCAGCATAGTTTATTCATATGTTGTATATTTTGATATTGATGATATTGATAGTTTTCAGCATAATTTGATTCATATGTTATTGAATATTGATGAACCCACCACGAGCGCGATATATCGCCCATCATCTCACGCGTTATCGCCCAACCACGTTGCGATAATATCACGAGTCTTCTTAACCACGGTTGCCCGAAAGAAAAAAAAACTCAACCATGGTTTAGTTAGCTGTTCCCGATCATCTCTTCCTCTCTCTCTTTCTTTCTCTCTCTCTCTCCGTCGAAATTTTTTTTAGGGTTTGTTGAAATCAAAGAAGGGGAAAAATCAATTCGATCTGAAAGGATATTTATTACGGAATCTTGATCTCTTCGGGAGATGGAGACGCAGTGGGTTTCAGAGTTCCCCCACGCGAGCATGGACAAAAGGCCCCGGAAGAGGCCCAGATTGACCTGGGACATGCCCCCTCCGGTTCCCCCACCAAAGGTTACTTTTTTTATTTTTCTGATTTGGTTTTCTCACGTTTAGAGTCCTTGATTTGTTGCTTTTTGTTGTTCGCGATTTTTGGGGAGTTTTTGGGGTTTGGATTCGTTTTTTGTTCTTCAAAATTTTGATTTTTGTGATGTTTTTGATTGGGTTTATTGGGTGTTATGGATTAATGTTTGTGACTGGTTTTCAAATTGCCCGAAATTTTGTCTTTGAAACCTTGAAAATGTTTGAAGTAGGGTTTTTTTACCGCTAAAGTTTCATGATTTTTTTATGTCTTCATCAAATTGAAATTTTTTTCTTTTCGTTCTGATCAGTTTTCAAAAGTTTATCGATTGATTGTTTCTTGGTTAGTTGAGAGTCTAATATTTATGAATTTAAAGAATTTGATGGCTTCGTTGTGCAGATCATGACAAAGATAAATTGTGGACAAGAAGTGGGGAATCCAACGGTTTTGAACCTCGCTCCTGCATTGTATATTGGCGGATTGAATCGAAATGGGTCGCCTCCTCGGAGGCAGGACGATAAGGATGGTCATTATGTATTTGTCATTGGAGAGACTCTAACACCTCGCTGTAAGCATCTCCTTGTTCTTCCTTTTTTCTGCATAATTGGAAGTCTTTGGTTGTAATTTTATTAAAAACAAGGACATGTAGACAAGGCATCTTCTTCGAAAGAAAGGTAAAAATAATAAGCTAAAATTAGATTCAACTGTTCTTATGCCCAACCATGTTTCGATCTATCCATTCTTTCATGTTGTTTGAAATCATGGTTTCTCCTCATCATGTAGCGGTATTTTGTGTGGGTTAGAACTCAAATTGATGTTTTTCCATGACTGGGATTATTTCCATTAGCCCATATAGAAGCTTAATCTAGCTTTTTCAATGGAAATATCGAGGTCTATTCTCGTGCAACCCTCTTCAGCTTTTCCCATGCTATATTTGTGTGTTGGTATTTCTTTTTCAAATTTTGATGATTGTTATTCTCGTCCGCAAAAATTATTGTTGAAATACCCTAGAAATATTCTATATTTTTCCTACCTTTGGATTTTATTGTTTCCGATGGAGTTTGCTAAAATAGTAATTTTTCGTTTTTGTTTGTTTTTCAGATAGAATCCTCAGCAAAATGGGTGAAGGTCAGTATTTCTGGGAGAGCTCTGTTTGTTTTGTTTTTTTTATCAATCCATGACAAATTTGGTCTAGTGCAGCTGAGATAGGCTTATTCTCTTAGCCCCCGTTTGGGAAACGGAATAAGCAAGTATAAGGGCAGTATAAGGGTGGTATAAGAATGGATAGGGAAAATAGTTGTTTGTTTGCAGGGTATATAACACAACGTGAAACGGATAAAAAGATCCAACCAGCGTTGAGATCTCATAAGCTCCTTGAATCCACAAGGATGAAAAACCCAAAAGGGAAAAATTCTATTAATTGATCAAAAGTTATCTTTTACAAAATATGGTGACACTTATTATATAGGCCACAAACATCAAATAAATATTCATAATGTGAATTATGACTACTAAAAATAGTAAAGACACAATTACAATGATAATTATTAAAATCTAATAAAATAAAATATAAGATCCTAAAAATTCTAAATTCCTAAATAAAATCTTATAAAAATTTATTTTGATAACAGATTTGAAACCAAATATTCTGCAATGATTTCTTTCCAAATCTGTCTTACATCAGTTTCCTCTTCTTAAAAAAATTCGTCCTCGAATTTAAGAAGAAATGATCTTAGATGATCAGGAGGATGATATTTGATGTAATCAAATACACCAATAGGAGAGATTAAGACCTTTTCTTCCGTCTTATTTGATGCATATTTGTATTTGACCTTTGGCAAGAGGAGAGACATCTTCTTGATCAATTCCTTCTCAATCAAATCGACCAATTTGATAGTCGCAATGTTGTTGTTGTCGTCGATAGCATAAAAAACACTCATGTTGATGTGGCATGTTGTCTGCAACACGAACATTTGCAGGGACTTTTCTATCTCTGGAGTCACTACTAAGGAATAAGAAAATGACTTCTCTTGTTCTCCTCCAATAATCTTTTCAGATTCAACGGAGAGAACAACATCCTCCACTTCTTTATTTGCCCTGTCCTCATCAATTTCTGATTCAACTAGAGGTTGATCATAGAGGTCGGTCACTAGATACTCCTAATTTTCTGGTGGACTTTCTTCGATCTTATCTATCGATCCATCAACCATATCTTGACTTAATGCAACATCTAGCGGGTTGATCATGAAAGAGCCTTTAGACATCACGTGTACCCTTGATCTCTCCAGTTGTGATTCCACTTTTACGGCCGCAGAGATTGCTTCTGTCAAGCTATAAATCACTTCTGAAGCAATAAGATCTCGAACTGTAGACCTCAACCCATTAAGATAATGGACCACCTGTCGCCATTTAGCTTCTGCAAGGTTATACCGACCAGAAAATTTTAAAAATTCAGCAGTATAGTTGAATACGGAATGATAACCTTGGCGACAATTATGGATAACTGGAGCAAATATTGTTCATAATCTAGAGGAAGGAAC
Organism: Acorus calamus; assembly: GCA_030737845.1. Taxonomy (NCBI): domain Eukaryota; kingdom Viridiplantae; phylum Streptophyta; class Magnoliopsida; order Acorales; family Acoraceae; genus Acorus; species Acorus calamus. Next base: position 15,557,322 of record CM060877.1, on the reverse strand, counting down.
TGATCCATGAGAAGTCGTCTCATCCTCCTCCATGTTCGAATAGTGCCCTTCCTTGTCGTTGTCTGGTCCTTTGAAGATGGTCCCACCAATTAGCGGTACCGCTTGTGAGTCGAAGCGTCACCAATCTGACCATCTCCTCTTCATGCACCTCCATTATCTCAAAGAATTTATAAATCTCTAAGATCCAATCAAGGAACTCAACGATTGACAAATTACCGTTGAAATATGAGATGTTCACCTTTCAAAAATAGTTGTTGTAATATGTGTGCCGCCTTCTCGGCTGATAGTCGTACAGTTCACCGCTTTCATCATCCGAGTCATCCTCATAATCGGGTAGATAATGAGAATGTCATCGAACACCATTATAAGCAACAGGTTGGCCTCGGGCGAATCCCTCGGCGCGCATCCTGTCACACCCAGGTCGTTGTTGTCGGTGTTGAGATTCACGTCAGCCTTCACCTCACGAAGAGTCTGCCGCGTTTGTTGACGAAACTCTTCTCGAAGTGGCTGTTGGTCCTCCCGCAATGGTCAAAACGGCTCCTGCACCCCACGATCACCGTCAATGGGATGGTTGTTTCCCGCACGGCTATGTTGTGCAACGTGAAACAAATAAAAAGATCCAACCAACGTTGAGATCTTATAAGCTCCTTGAATCCACAAGGATCCTTGAATCCACAAGGATGAAAAACCCAAAAAGTGAAAAAATTCTATTAATTGATCAAAAGTTGTCTATTACAAAATATGGTGACACTCATTATATAGGCCACAAACATCAAATAAATATTCATAATGTGAATTATGACTCTACTAAAAATAGTAAAGACTCAATACAATGATAATTATTAAAATCTAATAAAATAAAATATAAGATCCTAAAAATTCTAAATTCCTAAATAAAATCTTATAAAAATTTATTTTGATAACAGATTTGAAATTAAATATTCTGCAATGATTTATTTCCAAATCTGTCCTACATCAGTATAACTTCATATTACTAAGTCAGTTTAAACGAGTATAAGAGAGTATAACAATTCTAAGTAACCCCTAGGATAAGCTATACTCACTTTATCTATTCTCATGGGCCCACATGTCAAATCAACTTTTTTACACTTTATTTATATTTTATTCTTTATCAACCAAACAACTCAACATTTATTCTTACGTTTTCCAGTGAAAATAAAAAAAAACACAACCAAACAGAAAATCTCTTATTCATGTAGATTTGTTATCTATACTAGCATAGTTATCTATCCAGAATAACTCAATTCCACGATCCAAACGGGGACTTAGATTTTGTGTGTCACAATAGAGTGATATGATGACTCTAATATATGTATTTCAGATCCCACTGTGTTCAACATCATTTATTATTGACAATTTTCACTATTATGTGTGAATTATTTTGCAGGGACATTTGGGCAAGTATTGGAGTGCTGGGATATGGAAAACAAAGAGATAGTGGCTATAAAAATCGTGCGTTCTGTTTACAAGTATCGTGAGGCCGCTATGATTGAAATTGATGTGCTTCAGAAGCTTGCCAAACATGACATTGGTGGCACTCGGTAAGAGTCTTGCATTCTATAATATCTTCCTGTATTGTCTTGAGAAGCTCAAGTTGAACTTTGCATAAGTGGTTTTATTCTTTGCAGTTGTGTGCAAATACGGAATTGGTTTGACTATCGTAATCATATTTGTATTGTAAGTATATGTTGGTACTTGTTGTTTGATTAATTTGCGGTGACCTGCTTTTCCCTAATCTCCCAAAATTGGGAGAATTAAACTTGCGGGTGGATTAAATGGTTTAACAGGTGTTTGAGAAGCTTGGACCAAGCTTATACGATTTTCTGCGGAAAAACAGCTACCGCTCATTTCCCATTGATCTAGTCCGGGACCTTGGCAGACAACTTTTGGAGTCTGTAGCATGTGTGTGACAAATACTTGCAAGCTTCATTTATTAGGCTTTATTCACATTAATGCCCAGTACTCGTTATTAAAAGTTTGATAGTTTATTGCTGCTACCTCATAAATCATTGTTTACTTTGAGCGTCTCTCACAGTATCTAAAACATGATTTTTTTAATAAGTAGATTAGGTAGGATCACCAAATTGGCTTTTGATTTCTTCTGCTTTATTTCTTGCAGTTATGCACGATCTTCGACTCATTCATACTGATCTGAAGCCGGAAAACATTCTGCTTGTTTCTTCAGAGTCTGTTAAGGTGCCAGATTATAAGGTACTAATTTTAATGCCTTCATCATGTATTTTATTGGCCAGAAAAACTTTTCATTTCTCTTTCTTATATATTTTGTGTTTCATTTTGCGATCACTGTAACTGCAAGGAAAAAAACACACTTTTTAGTGAGCAATTTTATTTTTGCGTGTCTGGGTCATCTTGTCTAATATATATTTTCTCACTGTGTTGAAGTTTCTGTCATGGTCATCTAAGGAATCTTCTTATTTCAAGAATCTCCCAATGTCAAGTGCAATTAAACTCATTGATTTTGGGAGCACAACATTTGAGCATCAAGATCACAACTATGTGGTGTCAACAAGGCACTACCGTGCCCCAGAGGTTATCCTTGGTGAGTTTTGTATGCTCCTACTTGTTTTTATTCATGGAAATTATTTCTTGCGCTGGTAAGTCTCATAAATTTTATCAATTCTGCAACCTTTATATGAACTTCATTTTTGGGTGTTCTCACAGGTCTTGGATGGAATTATCCTTGTGATTTATGGAGTGTGGGTTGCATACTTATTGAACTTTGCTCAGTAAGTTCACTGGGTCCAATTGTGCTTGTGTTTATGTTTCTTTCTTCCGCCTACCTTGTTCTGCTTTTATACTTGGTAGAATTATTATTCTGATGCTCTAAAAATAAGTAGAAAATAAATTCTTCTCTAAGGTTCCTTACCTAGGAGGCTCTGTCCATGATGGCTACTTCACCTGAAGGTTAACATGTGATTCTTATTGTTTAGTTTCTAGATTAGGCATTCATTAATCTTGTCCATCCTCATCTAATCAACAGGTTGGATGTGCCTGAAATAGGAAGGAAAATGTTAGAAATGTCCATCTAATGGAGTTGGGAGTGAACTTTTAGGAGGATGAAGTAATGTATAATTGATCAAGATGAATTCTACCTGTGCAATTAAAGCTGGAAATAATTGCCAAGGCTTTGTAATCAATCAAACTGAAATTTCTAAGAAGAGTGGAAGGTAATAATGCTTTGATGGAAGTGGTCAGTAAGGGTGTTGAAGATTTTAAGCTTAGGCTATTGCCACAGGTTACTCTGGCAATGAGAGATAAGGCTTCAACCCAAGATATTGGGAGGATTCTATAATGGCGGTGATGGTGATGACAATTCTTACTAGTACTTGCACACCGTTTGTTTTAACTTGAATTATATATTTTAGGTGCATGCAGTCCTACTTGAGTCGCATCTTTGACACAATGAATTTTTTTTTAAAATAAATGCACACATTTTCCCTGACACAACATTTTGACTAGCCAATCAATTATTTAGATTTCCCATCTCAAGACATTTTTATGTGGGAGATGTATTTTTATGTGTCGGAAATATTATAGCAATGTCTGGAGCTTCTCTGTTGCTTTCCTGTTAATCTTATTTACTTAAATACAGGGGGAGGCCCTCTTTCAAACCCATGAAAACTTGGAGCATCTGGCCATGATGGAAAGAGTGCTCGGCCCCCTGCCCCAACACATGGTCAATAGAGCCGAGTAAGATTCGAGCAGTTTTGCGGTCCTACATCATGTAAACTCCATAAAAATCTATGAATTCAATGCGTTTCTTTCATTATGTGTTTCTGCAGCCGGCGCGCGGAGAAGTATTTTAGGCGAGGAGTGCGACTGGATTGGCCAGAAGGTGCAACTTCAAGAGAGAGCATGAGAGCTGTTTGGAAATTGCCACGTCTCCCGGTAACGTGTTTTTATGGTATTTTTAATTAGTTCATTTTCAAAAAAAATATTACCAAACCAATCGAGGTTCATCAGAAACTATATTTCACATCGTTTTGGGTCTAGATTTTTTTGAGGATATTTGCATAAATACACAAAAAATCCTATTTTGTCAAATTATGCCCTTTGAAACCCTATTTCCATTAATATGCCACGAAAGGGTTTAAGTTGTACACAAAATGCTTTCCCGTCATAACAAATATACCGTTTAAAAGGGCATCGTGCACAACTTATACCCTTCTGAGGGATATTGCTAGTAATAGGGTTTCAATGGAGGTGCTTCAACAAAATAGGGTTCATTTAGAAGGATTTATGCAATTTATGCAATTTTTTTCATGGAGGTGCTTCAACTTAAATCTTTCTCATCAACTCTGTTTGACCATTGTTTGAGCATACTCCCGATATAATACCAATTATTCAATTTGTGCTTTAGAACCTTGTAATGCAACACGTAGACCACTCCGCGGGGGATCTAATCGACCTATTACAAGGGCTACTACGCTACGACCCTAATGACAGGATGAATGCGCGAGAAGCTTTGAGACATCCCTTTTTCACAAGGGATCTTAGAAGATGCGGATATTAAAATATGGCGTTATTCGTTCTTTAAAATGGGTATGTAAAGAACACATAAAGATAACAGCTGCTCCAGTGGGCAAAGCTGCTGAACTTTATGTGACTTCATACAATCTACAGTACATGTACAGAGTACTGATGTATCATTTTTTTTTTTCAATTTGCCCAATATGTGTCTGTTTTGCAAGATGAAGAGATATAAATTCAAATATATGTTATCTGTTTCTGTTTTCAGTCTCTTTACCTGTTTTAGTTTTGGACGTTGATTTAGTGTTGCTTTAGTGAACTGACCCACTGGGACTACAAATTTCACTGCAGATTGTTTCCTTTCTGTGCTGGATGTGAAAAGTGCAGCTTGAGGTAATTTAAACAACATATATTCACATCTTGTTGAAGTAACAGGTTCTTTATGGGATGATGTTCTTCATTACTATTGTTTCTTTTTCTTTTAGGTAGCATTTGAAATTGTGTTTGGATTATTATGCTTTTGCAAGAATCTTAATCAATCTGAAGTTTCCAAATGTCCCAGGCGGTCTTAGCATTTTTTTTTATAGAAAAACACACAACCCAACAAAAGTATATTTATATATCATGAAAATATAATTTTGCCGAGTTCCTTAGAGAGAGTTGTCTCAACCAACTCCGATCCTTGTACCAATTAATATCCTAGAAGATTTCACAAAACCTTTATCACTGAGTTTTTGACTTTTTGGAAATAACTTGGCTGATGAATTAGTAGTTGTTCTTGTTTATTTAGTACCTTTGGTAGTTCCTATACCTGTCATGTTTCTTGGATTATTCACCAGTCGCATTCAAGCCCTTATTTTTGCAACTTTATCCGCCGCCTATATATGCGAATCCATGGAAGGTCATCATCATTGACTAGTCAAAAAAGTCTTTTTTGAAACTTATCCCAATTCGTGCGTGGGAAAAGATAGTTTACTTGGGGAGCATGATAGATACAAATATGTATGAGCTTGAGGTAATTTAAACAACATATTCACATCTTGTTGAAGTAACAGGTTCTTTATGGGATGATGTTCTTCATTACTATTGTTTCTTTTTCTTTTTCTTTTAGGTAGCATTTGAAATTGTGTTTGGATTATTCTGCTTTTGCAAGAATCTTAATCAATCTGAAGTTTCCAAATGTCCCAGGCGGTCTTAGCATTTTTTTTTTTTGAAAAACACACAATCCAACAAAAGTATATATATATATATATATATCATGAAAATATAATTTCAAAAGCAGCTTTAAATGAAAAAAAAATCCCTTTCAAACTTTTTGTATTGGTACAATTTTTTTTTTGAGAAAATTATTGGTAGTCTGCTTTGTTACCTTGGTGAGGTGGTTTAAATTTTAACTATTGTCAAAGGTCTATATGCTTGTGGAGAAGACAAAGTTGGAAGAGGTGACTTTACTTCTTTTTGCACACTTTGGTTTCATAACAGAGGTGGAACATGGAATATAACAGCATCTCCAATGGACATGTTAACTCACTACTTAGTATCATATTTTTATAAAAGATGTAAAATGGTGCTCCAATGGAAGTGTAAGGGTATGTTAAATGTGGGTCCCACTTGTCATATGTTAATTTTAGCTAGTGCTTTAGTCAACCAAATGTGGGTCCCACCATTCAAAATATTCAAAAAATATTATTTTGGGTGGGTGGAGAGCTTTGAGTGGGTGGAGAGATGGACCCACTATTGTTTTAACTAGTTATTTAGCTAGTCCATTGGAGCAACAACCACCAACTAAATGAGAATGTAGTAAATGATGGTCTAGTTGATGGATAAAGTGCTGACATGTCACTTTAACATCTTAGTTAGTTAACATGTCCATTAGAGATGCTCTAATAACATGAGTAGTGATTTAGTGCAGTCTATCATGTGGTCTGTGTGAATCGCATTAGTACATCCTTATCGAGGTATATGCGTTGATCGAGATATACCCATAAAGAAAACATGTTAGCTTATGATATAGAGTATACACTTTGTTAAGCAAATTTATATACCATGTTATTAACATGACAACTATAAATAAGGCTATAAATGAGAGTGTACGTCATTTATAGTTGTCATGTTAATAATAGGGCTATACACTTTGTAGTATGAATTACAAACTTTGTATTCAGCTGGATGAAGACATAATGTAGGGAGTCTTTTGGAGATGCTCTTACAATGTTTTGTTTGGATGTCTTTGGATGGTTTTTTTTTTGTTTGAAAAGGGGCTAATTATTAAATGTGGATCTAAACACATTTTCGTGATTATATTTCTCAATGCTATCCCTCCTTTTCCGTGTAAAAAAACTAGCATTTAAAAAATTATGAAAACAATGTTTTTTAAATATCTTTTTTAAAAATATGATTTTAAGAATTTTAACATTTTAACCGTGCATTTAAACAAACTATAAATTGAACAAGAAAAATCCCAAGCAAACTAAAAGTTTAACAAAGTGATATATCATTTTAAACACCCACCCTAAAAATTGTATTTAGGTTGTATGTACTTATTTAAAGGTCATATACATTTATTTTGTACAGAAGAAAATAATCTCAAACAAAAAAATATATGATTACTTTTGGGGTTGGTTGTATCATTCTTTTCATCTTTATATCCTTGTTAACCGAACTTTTTTTTTTTTTAAAAGAAGTTAGATAACTGCTACCAATCGATTTCATTAAAAAAAAATGTTAGTACAAGATCTGAGTGGAGATGAGAGGATACAGAATAAAGACAAATGAGATAACCAAAGAAAACACAAGATCTCTATGGGTGGAATCAAGGAGTAGATAGGCTATCGACTCGGGTCGGTTCCATCAAGTTTTATTGAAATCAAAACCGACTAGGGCCCTTACAAGAGTTTGTATGCAGCCCCCACAATGCCCCATTTTACTAGTAAGGTTTCCATGTAAATTTTTTTAAAAAATGAGTAGGAATATACAATTTACACGTATATATTTTTCTTACGAAAATACATGCCTTACAAATTCATTAACAAAATAAAAAAATTAATTAGAAGTTCCTTTGATCACCCGTGAATTACTTTAAGGTTCCTGAAAATTTTTAAAAATTTTGTCCTTGAGACGGTGAAAAATTATCTTTAGGTCCCTAAGATCAGATGTCATTACTGTGTCCGTCAAAAATTTTGAAAATACCCCCGGTCAATTTTTCAGTACACTTTTAACACTCTCTAATACATTGTTAAGTATCTCCAGTACCCTATTAACACTTCCCAGCACATTGTTAATCTTCACAAAATGTTAACAGTCGATGATGAGCATTTTCAGTATTTCTGTCAGACATACCAACAACATTTGTTTTCAAAGATTTAAAGATAATTTTTCACCCCCTAGGGTTCTAAAAAAACTTGAAAACTTTCAAGGACCTAAATATAAATCATGGGTGATCACAGGACCCCTAATTAAGTTTTCCTCAAAAAATTCAAGGGGGAATTGTCCGGATGACCCGTTTAATTTTTTTTTTTTTGCCCTTGGATTTTTTATTTATTTATCCCTGAAATCTAGTCCTATTTTTTTTTTTGCCTCTGACCAGTGTTACGATTCTCATCCATATATTAATATTATATTTCTGTAATTGATTGTTAAATATATGTAATTGGTTATTACATTTATGTAATTTGTAATTATCTGTAAATGATAGATTATGTCGTTGGGTATTACATTTGTAGTTTTTGTTGTAGTTGTTATATAAATGTTAGTTTCTATAATTGTTTAGTACATGGATCAAGAAGTAATTCTATTAAAATATTACAATTGTTCATAAATTTATTTAGGTGTTAACTGTTTGTTGTATTTTTTATGTTGCTTGGAAAGTCCGTTTTTCGTTATGAAATATATTGAATTTCTAGTTCAATGATATTTCAGTGGGTTTCATTTCATCCAAAAGGAAATGAAGAGGATTAAGGGGACTACAACTGATTATTAAGATATGAAGAAAACATCATAATTCAAACAATTGATGTATCTATTTTAATGAAACTTTAGGATTATATCTATAACAATTTTGCGTACATTGAATGCACTTATAGATGATATTGTAATGACATTGAAAATAGATATATAACCATTTTGTGTTTAAACATATTTGCGTATTTTAATATTTTTTATAGACAATTATTAAATATCTATAATTATTTGTATAATTTCTGTATGTATCACATTATATTTCTGTATTTATGTAACTGTCTGTAAGGGGTAGTTCGGGTATCACATATAAATTACAGAAATATAATAACCAATTACATATATTTAACAATAAATTACAGAAATGTAATATTTATGTAACTGGTCAGGGGCAAAAAAAAATTATAGGACTAGATTTCAGGAGAGAATAAATAAAAAAAATCCAGAGACAAAAAAAAATTAAACCCTTGATCAAGGGGCATTTATACAATTCCCCAAAAAATCAAAGGACATGAGGTAAGTGTGAGCTTAAAAAAAAGGTGTCAAAAGCATCCGGGACTGCGCGTGGGAGTTTCCCTCGCATTATCTTTCAAATAAGTTATAAATACTTTTGATATAAAAGATATATATGAATTGGACGCATCGGATATAATTTTAGTAGCACATGGAAAAACTTTTAGCCCCCGTTTGGATGCTGGATAAACCTCGAATAACCTCGGATAAAATTTGAGCCCCGTTTGGAAAGCCCGGATAACCCCAGATAAAGTGTGCTAGAATAAACTGGTATAAAGTGGTATATGGATTCCAATAAACCCCTAGAATAAAAGTTATCATAGGTTATTCCACTCAAAGAATAAGTGGGCCCACTGTCAAATCAACTGTCACCACCACTTATAAATCATCTGTCAAATCAACTATCATTACTTTTGTACCTTTTATAAATTCTTATCCATACTTTATTCACATTTTACCCAAACAACAAAACATTTATTTTTACGATTTCCAACGAGAATAATTCAAAACATAACCAAACACAAAATTACTTTATCCTTATTTATACTCACTTATACTCGGATAAATAAATACCCAAGAATAAATCATCTTCTCTATCCAAACGGGGGCCTAGATAATTTTGCTTTTACATATTTTAAGTTTAATAAATATGTTTCCAAATGTCGGTTTGAGCTTTCGAAGAAAGAAAGAAAACTTTATGAACTTTTTAAGAATATAACAAATATATGTTTCTTGCAAATCTAATATCAAAATTTTCAAACATTACTTGAGAAAAATAAATTGTTTAAGTTAATCGGAAATTCTTTCTAAAAACCAAGTTTGATGGACCAGATCACATGTAAAAGTGCCTGTCTGGACCACAATAAATGGAGTTGGGTGGGTTGGGGTGGTTGTCGAAATGTGAACAAATGGAAGAGTGAATGCATTTTTAATTAATAGAACAAAAGTTGGGGTTTCATCACATATTTTCTTCTTTGGACGGTGAGCTCCTTTCATGGTGCAGCAGAGATCTCATTTCAATATTTTTGGGGTTTTGGTGGACGGTGTCTTGTGGGCTGCTCTGAGTTGGTGGACGGGTGTGACTTGTTCGAGGATTTATGGAGAGCGGGGTGATGTCTCAACCCCCGGGGGATAAAAATGCGAAGATCAATGTTTCATAAGTATTGATACTTGTTGTCATTTGAACTATTTGGATCTTCCATAATCATCTCCTTTTTCAGGGTGCACTTGTTTACGAAGAGAATATTTGGGTGATGGTTCTTCAACTCATCAAGGATTGTGACATTTGTTGCGTAGACACAATAATAGTTTCTTTTATAGAGAGACAAATTTGTATTGAGAAGTAATCACGTGTACTTTTTATATTTTATCGAAAGAGACAGTAGATATCTCTATTACTAGTCCCTTTTGAATGATTTTTTTTAGTAGATCAAACTTTTGTTGACTTGTTTCTTTATATTTTCTTATTTGAAAATTTCTTTTCTTAATCAATTGTGTCCCATGCATATCATTTTCTTTAAAATGTATGTAAATATTTTGGTGTGGTAGATGTACATAATAAGGACACCATGACATACGGTCTCTACGTGTCACTATGTGAAGCGATTTCTGGTAATTTCACCAACCTTCATCAGTGACAGGTACTCATTTAGACAGATGGTCTCTACACGTCACTATGTGAAGCGGATTTTTTTTAGGGCACCGATAGACCCACTACCCGACTTAATTTCCCCACTACCCTAAATTATGAAAATGTTATTTTTTTTTTGGTCACCCTTTCCCACTACCCAGTTCGACAGCGTCCAGTCGAAGTGTTCTTCACCGGGACGACAGAGGTCTGTCGAACTGTCTGAATAAGTGTCGACCGAGGCCCAGTCGAAGTGTGTTTCACTAGGACGATAGAGATCCGTCGATCTGTCTGAGCAAATGTCGACATGGATGTGTCGAACCCTTCAAAACAACAACTTTCTTCTAAGAATCAATCACTTATACAATCATTTAAGTTCTTATGAAAAACAAAATGTCATTTAAGTTATTTAAGTCTTTTTGAAAATCATTCACATATATATTTATTTAAGTCTAAAAAATAAAAATATCAAACAAAGAGTTATTTGAACCAAATAAACAGTAGGCATTTCATATAGAAAAAACCATTATTTTCTTTTCTAAACAAATGGAGTCTATGTAGAAAAGACTCCACTTGTTTAGAAAGAAAATAATGTTTTTTGTCTATAAGAAATGTTTATAGTTTATTTGATCTAAATAACTATTTGTTTAATATTTTTGTTTCTTATACTTAAATATATATATATATATATATATATATATATATATATATATATATATATATATATATATATATATATATATATGATTTTCAAAAAGACTTAAATAACTTAAATAATATTTTTTGTTTTTCATAAGGACTTAAATGATTGTATAAGTGATTGATTCTTAGAAGAAAGGTGTTGTTTTGAAGGGTTCGACACATCCGTGTCGACACTTGCTCAGACAGATCGACGGATCTCTGTCGTCCTAATGAAACACACTTCGACTGGGCCTCTGTCGACACTTATTCAGACAGTTCGACAGACCTCTGTCGTCCTGGTGAAGAACACTTCGACTGGACGCTGTCGAATTGGGTAGTAGGAAAGAGTGACAACAAAATAAAAAAATAATGGCATTTTCGTAATTTAGGGTAGTGGGAAATGATAAGTTAGGTAGTGGGAATAGCTTTGCCCTTTTTTTTAACCACACATTTGCTGTTGCTTCTTCTATTGCAATCCATTCTATGGTGGTCAGTGTCAATGTGTTATTTAGAACCTCCTCCATGAAAAATTCATATGGTCAGTATCTAATGTACATTATTTTTTGATAAATTTCTTTGGTAAGAATTTTTGATGGGTTAATGATTTTAAAAAACTATGTAATTAAGTCTGTCAATAGAGCGAATACTGACGTATTCATATCCATATCTAAAATAGATATCCCAAAAAAAATTTGTATCTGATATCTAACATATATTTAAATCAAGTATTTGTATTTGTTCAAAAATCTGGATTCGAATTCGTATAATTATCTAAGATATCTTAAAACAAGGGTGGATCCAAAAAAATATTTAGGATGGGCTATATTAAATATTAATATAGAAGGATTTTTTTCTTATATTTGATGTAATTATTTTATATATCAAATAATGTGATATTTAAAAGACACTCGGTTTTCTATGCAGCCCCATGCATTGTGATAACATAGTATCATAGTGTATATCATAGTGTATTGAATAAAAAAAATTATTTATTTACAATGAAAAGAAATATACTAGTGTATCTTAGTTTATATAACACTTCATACAACAACATATATTTCAACATGAGAGTGCATAATTTTTTTAGAAAAAGAAAAACAGTGTGGGTTACAAATGGGGTTGCAGAAGAGACTGAACTTTTCATTTTTTTTCCAGCCCCAATTTCAGTTCCATATACGTTGATAGCAAATCACTAGAACATATATTCACATTAACGAGGTATATGTTTTAATAATTTTTTTTCACATTTTCTATTCATATATTCATACAATTTATTAGAGTATTTGTTTTATTTTTTTTATAATAGTATATATCTCATCTAATGAAGTATATAATAATTTTAAAAAATTTAAAATACGTATAGACTAAAATTAGGACTGAAAAAGAGACTATACGTATCAATATATATAACAAATAACGTAAAAGAAAAATACAAAATTTGGGTCGGGCTATAGCCTGGCCCAGCCAACCTTTAGATCAGCCTCTGTCTGAAAAATAAAAATATATCTAATAAATGAAATATGTAAAAAAAATCTAATTATTACCTAAGATAAAACATAAATTTATAAAAATTATAAATATATTACATGGTTTAAAGTATAATACATAATAAAAACTCATACTAATCCTAAAAATATAAATATATTTAATATAAAAATAATAATATAATTTAAATTTCGGATACAAATATTTTTTGATCGGATACAGATTTTTGGATATCAGATCATTTTTTAAATTTTCGGATATGAATTCGGATCAAATACAAATTTTTTAAGATAATTGACAAGCTTACATATAAGGATGTATATTATCGATGTGTTTCTATACATACAGGATATAATCTATTAATACACGCATTTGCGTGTACATTGTACTAGTCTCATCTAATACTTAAATATTTTTTCCATAAAAAAAGTTTCATCCTACTTGACTAATAAACTTTTATAAAATATAAAATCAAGTTTTTATTTGTTTTTACATTATTTTTTGATATGTGTCAACATTAACAAAAATTAGCATCTCTAAATTTTAGATGATTTTTCGGTAGTCCCCAGATTTTTCCTTTTGAAAATTTTACCTTGGGTTATAGAATAAATTCTTATCTAGCACATATAAATCCTAAAAAACAATATAGGGGAGAGAGTTTAAGTACTAGATGAGACAAGGGCTGATTAGTAATCTTATATTACAAGATTGTTAAAAGAAGATTTTTTGTTACAATTTATTCATAATTGATTTATATATATTTCTACATTTTAAAAGATTTATTGAGACTTTTTTCTAATAAAAGACATGTATAATAAAATCATAAAAGTCCATATAAAGATTCTAATGAACTGGTTTCTAAGAGCAATTATAGACTCACCTTACTTTTAATCTAATTACCTCTCCAACAATTACATGCATTCAACTAAAATGCACCACCCCTTGCTTGGCGAGGTGGTTGAGATGCACCCTCCCATGTTAGAGGTCGCAAGTGACATTGGTTGTGGGCTTTGAGCCCCATTGTTGTATTCGTCTCTCTGTATGAGGTTCTATCATAGTGTAGGTACAAAAAATTATGGGTGGTTTTTTTTTCATATATACCCATGTTGGAATCCGATTTTGTAAAATTACCCCTGTTGCATTTCAGATTACATAAATACCCCTGCTGCATTCAGAAGCAATGCATCTGTGCCCCTATGGTTAGTGGGCGTGAGGTGAGGTTAAAAAACTCCTGTTAGTCGTCATTAAATGATGCAAAATATCAATATTACCCCCCATATATGTTTTTTATGGACGATCTCTTCCTTCATCTTCTTCCTTACACCGTTTTATTTTTTTCTTCACTTTTTTCAAATTTTCACAGCACAACAGAGAAGGGGATTCTCCCTTCTTTTGTTCCTTCGTTTTGTTTCGGCCAAAGCTTCCCTTTTCATCCATTTATTTCAGCCAAACATTTCTCTTTCCTTTACTTGTTCTATCTTCTCCCAAATCTGTCCACAAATGAGTAGTTCAATAAGTAATATCAGCCCAAACCCAAAGTGTCACCGTGGTTTACCATCTAGAATGTGAACATCAAGCAAAGAAAAAAACAAGGGAAATCAATTTTACAAATGTCCTCATTGGGAGGGTTAGTGATTATTCATTTATGTCAAAATGTTATTTTTTGGATGTTTGCAAATGGTGAATATTTTGAGAGTTTTAATTTAGTTTAAATTTTGATATTCATAGAAACCACAAGCTTGTAAATTTTTTGAATTGCCTGAAGATTGTCAAAGACAATTATGGATGAGCTTTCCATATTGGAGTAAACAATGATTTACAAAATCCATTCAATGAAGAAAAAAATCAACATAATTCAGAAGAAGATAAAAGCAATGGAAGAGAGGTTCTCAGAGGAGGAGGAGGAGGAGGAGGAGGAGAAAATGGAAGAGAAGTTCTTAAAGGAGGAGGAGGAGATGATGCAACCACAGTAAAAGATAAATGTAATCCGTGGGGAGCTTGTCATTTACCTAGGCTTTGTGGTTTTCATTTTGTTGATTAATTGTATTTTGCATTATGAATGAACTTGACTTATGATGTTTAAGTATTGTATGAATGCAATTATGATGTTGTGTAGTTTGTTTGCTATGGAGTTGTGCTATTTGTAACTTTTTTTAATTGTGAAGGTGTGTTATTATGAAGTTATCTTGTTATGATGTTGTTATGTTGTGAAGTTAGTGTTGTCAATTGTTGTGTTTGTTGTCTGATTAATCTGATTAAGTGAGAAATATAGAGATGACAGGATAACAAACAGACCCACTGAAAAATGCAATGAGAAAATACAACCATCCATCTATTTCAAACACAACTTTCCTAAAAGTTATTTGTTGATACACTAAAAATCCACTGAAAATAAACAAGTCTAGTAACATATCACAAACACACTTAAACTAAACTGTATGGTAATACATAACAACCAAATCTGACAATACATAATAAACACATTGAAAAAGACACACTTAAGGTAGCATTTAAAACTCATACATCAAAACTGCCATGGGGTCTTCCCTCCTGAAGTTGTATTAGATCTCCCTCTCAGACCCATGAAAGGTCTCCCTCTTGTCCTATCTTGTACTAATGTTGTGTCACCTGATACAAAGATATGTTATCATAAGGAACTCACCCATGAACCTATTATTTGGCTAAATAATGAGACAATAATCAAAATATACTACCTGCATGGTATGAAAACATTCCAGTTCTACCCGCAGCTCTTCTGCCAGTAGCTTCGCTCCAACATCTCCTCTATCAGCAGCTCCTATGCTAGTAGGTCCTCTGCTAGTAGCTCCTCTACCAATAGCTACTCTATCACCATCCCCTCTGCCATGTCCTCTACCCTTATCTATATGTGGATGTTGTTCTTGGACTTCAGATCCTTGGATGACTCTTTCAGTTCCTCTAGCTCTCCCATCTGGTCTCCTTAGTCTTTCAGGAGGCCTTCTTGTTGTTGAACTATGAAAAATATATTTGTATTGTGTTATTATAAATAATTTGTAACATTATAAATGATATGTTATACCTAGATGCTTCAGTTGATGGGCCTTCAGAGCTTGGTATTTTTGGGGGGTTCTTGCATGTTTTCTGTTAATGCTTATATCCTCCACATCTCTTGCATACATGGATCCTCCCACCTTTGATTGTGATGGTACTTCATCTTGGGGTCTGATTCTTTTTTTTTTCTTGGTCTACCAGGAGGAGGTCTTGTCTGCCTAAGTGGCTTAATCACATAATTCAAGTCTTCAATGTCCCACATAATTTTATCTGGCAGTGGTGTTATTGCCATAGCATAAGCTTTCTTATACTTGTAAGGGCAACAAAAAATGTTGTCATAGTGACAGTGAAACAGAAAATAACAAAGGTGTATAAAATAAAAATGTTTCAATTACCTAGTGAGGAGGATATTTTCCACTCACGGTTAAATTTGTAATTTTGGGGATTCAGAACTTCAAAATAATTTAGGTAATGGTTTTTTGGTGGTAGGTTTAGACAAAATGGGTTTTAGGTGGAAAAGGGAGAGACTGTGCTTGGCTATCACAAATAACTATGCTGTCACTGTGATTATTCTTGATCTCTCGATGCCGGCAGAGTGCATATCGCGATACCTCTTTATAGGCTGCCTACGTACCGCGGAGGGATCAAATCTCACGTAGTTCAGTTTGGTCACCTTGTAATCGTTTTACCACTAAGTGTTAGTGAGCTTTTTTTATAAGGAAACATTTCCCTTAATTACTTTCCACGTCGTCCCTTAATTATGCACGTTCTGCTAGTAGTGGGCTTTAAGTACCAACTGTAGATACCTCAATTTTGACCGTCCAGAGAGACAGAAAATACTTCAAGTAACACACGGAAATGACCCACATTTAGATATCTAATAGGGAACCAAAGATTCAGAGAACCAGAAACCCTAAACCCTAGCCTTGACCTAGACCCGAACCCTAAACCCTAGCCTTGACCTAGACCTAAACCCTAACCCTAGCCCCAGACCTAAACCCAAACCCTAAACCTAACCCTAGCCCTGACCTAAACTTAAACCCTAACCCTAGCCTTGACCTAGACAGAAACCCTAAATCCTAGCCATGACCTAGACCTAAACCCAAACCCCGACCCCAAACCAGAACCCCACCTAAGAAAAAAAACCAAAAAAACCAGAGCCCCTGGAAAGGGGCGGCTAGCCCTAACTAGCCGCCCCCTAACCGTCCCCTGGCCGACTTTGGACCAGTCCCCTGGATGGGACATAAAGCAATATTAAATGCTGATCATTGCGGCGGGTCATGACCTTTAGCCGCCCTCTCTTGGCCGGATCAAACCAAGTAGCCGACCCAAGCCACCGCTTGTCAGAGATGGGACGTTTGGCAGGTCATGATAGGGGCGGCTACTAGGAAGTAGCCGCCCCATCCCAGGCGGCTAGTTAGCACTAGCCGCCCTTCACCTGGTCTCTGACAGAAGAACCAGAGAATTAATGAGAGGTCCAATCGAAGCCACCCACTCCATTACCCTCGGGATATTTCCCTGCCTCCTCTTTTACTATAAATAGAGGGGTCCCAAGCCCAAATACAACATGCCCAATTCATCTTCAATCACCAAGAAACCCACAAATCACCAATCCACCACTAGAAATCCCAAGAGAGAGAGAGAGAGAGAGAGAGTCCCTTTTGTGAGAGAAACACCCATTCCCTACATAAAATACCCTCTCATCCCACCCTCGAGAAACCCGGGCTAAACCTAGCTTAGCCTCTGCTCCAGAACCAAACCCGTTTCCTACCAAAGTTCTGCCCAAACCAACCCAGATCCCGGACGGCTAACCCTAGCTAGCCGCCCCCTGGCCGACGGCTAAAAACAACTAGCCGCCCCTCTATCCACACCCCTTTGTCCCAAGACTCCTTTAGTCAAGCTTTAGAAGCAGAATAGGATACCTGTTTTTCACCTCTGTGTATGGTATATCCGTGTCTCAGAGCGGAGACCCCACAAACTCCCCACGTAGGCGACCAAAACTAAACCCAACCTTTTCCTGCTTTTAGAAAAAGCAGGTGGCGATCACACAAACCCCTGAATCCTCTTGAGACGCTATCGGGCGCCTCAACCAGGACCGACACACCCCTCACCCTTCCGAGAAGACGATCCGACCGAGCCCGCCAGGGCACGCATCCGATCCGAATCCCCGAAGAACCCCCACACACGCACACGCGCGCTCACCGCGCACCCCGTCGGGATCCGCTCCGACACACAATTCCGACACATTCGGAGGCCTCCCCGACGGTACCGACAAAATCTGGCGATCACGGTGGGACGTCCCTCGTGAAAAACAACAAAAGGTAATCCTCTTCTGCCCCCTTTTACAAGCTTGACTAGAATGCCATCAACCCTCTAGGAAGGTTAGAGTTTCCCACCCCTCGAGTCAGATCCTCCTCTACTTTGCATCACTGCATCATTTACTGCTTTGTAAGCCGCACACAGCTGCGCAATCCTTTATTGCTTTGTAAGCCGCACACAGCTGCGCAATCCTTTATTTGCTTTGTAAGCCGCACACCGCTGCGCAATCCTTACCGCTTTATTTACTGCTTTATATCTGCATTCGATCCCTTAAAACATTTCACACGCATCATGGAATCCCACCTAGAGGAGGAGATACTAGAGGAAAGAACCCACCAAGAGGGTCAGGCCACGCAATTCCTGACCCATCTAGAGGAAAAGATGGCCAGTCTAGGATACCAATCCGTAGAGGACATGTTTCATGACCTTGCCGACTACCGCCAGGTCAAAACCCTAAGACAGGAGACCCCTGTCGAAGCCCCTAAGGCCATTCCCAAAACCCCATTCACACCCAGTCACTCGGTCAACCCGAGCGTCTTTTCGTTCACCCCCCTTTCCCCCGCAAATCCAATATTCCCAAGCGTTTCCACCTCAGACACTTATCAGGCCACCCCAAACCCGGGACCGCTAGGTAGCCCTCCCCGGGGAGAAACGCTGGATGATACCATCCGGAGAATCCTCTCCGAGACTGGTCCCTCGGCCCCCAAACACATGTCTCTACATAACCTGAGACAAATCCCGTTAGTCCACCTATCGGAGGGATTCAAAATCCCCAAATTCCGCCGGTATAACGGTCGTGGAGACCCAGACATTCATTTAACTGCCTTTTATCTAGATGCACGCCCGTTTCTAGATAATCAACCTCTACTAGTTTTCCTCTTCTAGAAATCATTGGTAGGAGAAGCACTACAATGGTTCTCCACCCTCCCTGTAGATCACTTGTCAAATTTCTCGGCTGTAAGCGAGAAGTTCTTGGGCCGCTACGGTTACCAGAGGATTAGGACCCCCTCTATTTCGGATTTAACCGTAGAGAGAATGAGGCCTAGGGAGGAATTCGAACAATACGTGTCTCGGTGGCGCACATTTGTCCACCGGACCGGCCTGCAAGTCACGGAATGTCAAGAAATTGACATGATGTTATAGAGCCTGAGTCCACAACTTCGTACGAGCCTTTCGTACGGAGACTGTACTACGTATCAGCTTCTGATTGACCGCCACAACAGGATTTTCCGTTGTGCAGCCCCAGTAGTCCAAACCCAGTCCCCACCTATCAGCCATAGGGTTGGACAACCACCTCGCAAGGCACAAACCCCCACAGTAGAGGGGATTATTACACAAGTATTGGCACTCTACCCGAACGGAGCACGAGTTCCTGATCGAGGAATGGCTCCGAGACAGTACACGTCCGGTTCATTCGTGTATGCACCGCCTCGGTCAATCAACTAAAACTTCACTACTCGATCAGTACCCGTCCCCGTGCCGACACAACAAAACCCGATAATTCAAAGTTCCCCGGTCCAAAACCCTGTAATCTCAAGACAAGGCCAGCCTAGGACCCCTTTTTATTCCAGCTTCTTAAGAAATCAGAACCTAAGTCCTAGGCAGCCCTCCCCAAATACTTATAATGAGGTCTCCCCTCCAACATCCTATGATCAAAGACGAATGGGAAAGAGAGACTCTTACCCTCCCCTCCCAGAAACACTAACTAGGATTTTTAGGGTACTGATGGACACAAATAGTATCTCCCTCCCAGCTGCTAAACCTCCACTCCCCGGAGCCAGCAGACTGCGTTACTGTCAATACCACCAACAACATGGTCATACCGTAGAACAATGCATTATTT
Source organism: Acorus calamus (assembly GCA_030737845.1). NCBI lineage: Eukaryota > Viridiplantae > Streptophyta > Magnoliopsida > Acorales > Acoraceae > Acorus > Acorus calamus. The sequence continues at coordinate 15,537,355 of CM060877.1, read as the reverse complement.
TTCAGGATTTTATCTATGATTTAAATGATGATAGGCGCCTTGATTGGGCCATGATCAAAAGCCACTTAAACCAGGGCAATTCTCGAGCCTCCAAGCCACTTGGCATTTTTTCTGATCCATTGCCAGGTCACAACCAAGCATCCACATCTGGAGCCCACATGGTAAACATGGTCAGAAGAGGGAGACAACCATCACCACAACCAAGCAGTTCGGAAGAGGTCACTGACGACAGTCTGTCCGAAGAATCTGAGGAGGAAGAGCAGAACGAGCCCTTCCAGCTGAACCTCGACGATCATGACCTCGCCATACTCTATGGCGAAGAAGAAGATGCAATTATCGCCCTTCCCGATGCAATTATCGCCCTTCTCGCAGTCATCAACATCGAATCCGATGAAAGCGGACTAGAAAACCTGGGAGGAGACGAAGAAGAAGAGCCATTTGAGGAGATCCCCGAAGGAGCTAGCGAAGGACCCGAAGGAGGGGAATGTACGTCGGATGATCTGCATCTGGACGACAACGGGTCCTCCAAGAGTACCGACACTGTCAATGGCCCCCGCCGCCCAATGACCATTTCATTCACTGACCAAGACCTCCCAGATCCCAGACTGCGAGTCTACCCCCTACACATCCGCGGACGACTCCACATGTTGTGGCTAAACAACATCTTTGGAGACCCAGGGTCAGGAATGAACATAATGACGTGCTCCACTTACCAAAAGATACCCGGACTAGGCCGTCCTCTCGTCCAACCGGCCCACCATACTATTCAGGCTTTCAACCATACCGGGAAGACTCTCCGCGGCCCCGGAACATTCGAGTTATCCGTCGGCCCTCTTATCTGTGAAGTAGTCTGCTTCGTGGCCGACATCGACACAAGGTACCCATTGATGTTGGGACGACCATGGTTAGATAGCATTCAAGCTATTTGTTCCCCCCGGCACCAATGCCTTCGACTGCCCTTCTTGAGTCATATCCTGACAATCTGGGGAGAGGCGCGCCTCCAATACGAGAATGAGAACAACTGGGCGATACATAATATGTTCACACTAGCCCTGCGACCGGGGAACGAGGATGAAGGTGATAGCTCACCTGGGTCCCCTTACAACTATCCCTCAGAAGAAACGGCCAGGACCCCGCATCCACCCAGCGATCCTATGGAGCCCAACTCGATCACCTTCCTCCCCCATGAAGTCGCAAAAACCGGAGCACGTTCCGCACCCTCGCTATCACCGCCATACTCGGGGGAAGGGAATTCTGGCACATTCTCATTGACACGGGAGCGGGAACTAACATCCTTACATATTCTGCTACCAAAAGCTAGAAGGTCGGGTTCCCATATTGGAGCCCTCAGACGAATACATTTATGCCTTCGACAGCACACGCAAGAACGCTTGCGGACTGGTCACGCTCCCACTGAAGATCGGCCCAGTCTCCACCATCGTTAACTGCATGGTGATGAACATACAATCACCCCACCCTCTGATATTTGGGAGGACATGGCTCAACAGCATCGAAGCTGTCTCATCCACCCGACACCAATGTCTTCGCTTCCCGTACCGCGGGAAAGTAGTATCCATATGGGGAGAAGCACGCTTTAACGAGACGCGGGCCCGACATTGGAGCGTCTGTGCCATGCGCATCTGGCTAGAGGTGCTCGCATGTTGGCAACCAGGCTCCACCGACGAAGAACTGCTCCATCAAGGGAGGCCTTTGAAAAGGCTCAGGGAAGAAGAGTTCGGGAATAGGGGACCCCCCACCGGACATCAGCCGGCCAACCAAGCGAAGCCGACTCGAGAAAACAACACAAATCCAAGAACCGGGTACCGATCCCCCCGGGCAAGCTTTCATCACACGCTGTACATATTTGTTTACCTGCTTTCCTAAAAAAAACCAAAACCCAAAAAAATACAAGCTGATCAGCTTTCATTCCCCAACTCTGAACATACTTGTTTCCAGCTTTATTTTCACTCTTCTTTAAAAACAAAAAATGTTTTTACAAAAAATGTTTTCCACACTCTCCTTCAAAAACAAAAGTTTTATAAAACCGTATTTCCATACTTTCCTTCTAAAAAAAAAAGGGGGTCATTTTCCAAAACTTTATCCCCATTTTCTTTCCAAAAAACGAATCTATTCGCCAACACAGTCCCCCTTTTCAAAACCATAAGTATGCATCTGTTTCCACACTTTCAAAACAAATATAAAACAAAAGCGAACTACTAGACAAGAAAAGATTAAGAGCGGCAGACCATGCCCAGGCCTACCAAAGAAGGGTGGCAAGGGCATTTGAAAAGAAGGTAATTAAAAAAAAATTTGAAATCAGGGAATTAGTACTTAAGCAAATCATGCCATCAAGATAGCCTCAGCCAAGAGGAAAGTTACAACCCACATGAGAGGGACCCTATGTGATCACCCATGCCTATTCCGGGAATGCCTACCGCCTGGTAGATGCCGAAGGAGTCAAGGTTCCAGGTTCGTGGAATGCACTTTATCTAAAGAAATTCCATGCATGAATAGCTTTCAATACTTAAGAACTATTATTCTTCCTTCCTGCGATTTCCAGCGTTTAGTACTTGATGATAGAATTATAAGACTCTCGAAGATAAACTCGTATCTATTTGAACACATCTCCGCCAAATCATGCCGTTTCATTCACACACGTATAACTGGACGATCGATTTACCTGATAGAAGAGAAATTGCCTACCCCGTAGACTGGGACAATTTAAAACCCCCAAAGCAAAAACATCCCTTATTCCGCCCTACTCGTATTAACCCTAGGTCAAAATGAGGAGTTACCTAGACCTGGCATATGTCCCAAAACTGGCTCTGGCACTATATAAACACTTCTAGAGGGGAAGCATGAAAAGAATCGGGGTGAAAAACAGAAAAGCCCCCCCCCTCAAATCAAACAAAAAAAAAAGAAAAAAAAAAGAGAAATCAGGCAAGGAGAGGCCAAACACCCAGGTGAACGGGTTAAACTCTCTATTTAGCAGGCTTTCACGCCTTTACGCACGGTATACGCTAGACAACGGCTATACCAGTACAGATCCAAACAACGGGCTGTACTTTCCATCCCAAAATAAAGAAGTGGTAAAAAGAAGAAAGCCAGAGGGACCTAGAAAGTAAGACATGTGCTAGACTAGGACAATTCTAAATATTGCCCAAAAGGAAGATATTACTCTTACCCCATTCTCCCCCTCCCCTTTTATTTTCGCGATGGGATTCTGAATTGAACTACGTTTGCCGGGAAAGGCGAAATTTCGACCAAAGATAGATCTTGTCCAGGTCTACAAACTACACACACTCACATGAGTTCACTTAGAAACTTGTTTATCCAAGAGAAGCTTATTTGACTCGACTCTTGGTACACTCATGGATTTTTCAGCATGTTTAGAATAATACGATTAAGCATTTGAAACCCATGAACCTAGAAAAATCGACACCTAAGGCTTATGCCATTCAAATACCATCCTGGTTTGGACATGGGTGACCACAAGGGCTCCTCCACAGGGACTTGATGGCACCTTTTACTTAAGAAAATTGAGAACGTTGCCCTCTCACATGAAAAGCCATTGAAGAACTAAAATGCCCCCTTATGCCACATATACTTACGCATAAGCTTGCATTTTCCTTTTCCAAAACACCTTGGCATCCGATTCTCTTGAAAATTGTCCCCACTCATATTAAAATTGTCCCCACTCATATGAAAATTGTCCCCACAAATATTAAAATTGTCCCCACTCATTTCGTACCCTTGCCGCACATGCCTGAGAAGAAATTGTCCCACCTTTTTACACATACTTAAAAGTTTTCTTCACTCACGCACTTGGAATCCCTTCCTTACGCACTAAGGCATGGTCTCCTGCACGTTATTTTCTCGCATTACCTTTCCATTTTACCTTAAGATGGATTGTAGCCCTTGACAATTCAAGCAAGAAGGGCTCGAAAGTCAGTGCAGGGGCGCAATCTGGACAGATTTAACACTTGGTCCATGGAAAGAATGTTTTTTTATAGGTACTGAAGGTTGGAACGGTCACAAAGACTTTCAGCGGCAGCAGCAGACAGAAGCAGTAGGACCAAACTGCCCCAGGCAGGGGGTGGCTAAGCTCGACTAGCCGCCCCTCACTGGGCGGCTAGTTTACACTAGCCGCCCCTGCCCTTTGTCTCAGGTGAGCTTGCCCCAGGCAGGGGGCGGCTAAACCTAACTAGCCGCCCCTCACTGGGCGGCTAGTTTACACTAGCCGCCCCTTGCCTGCACCTCTTTCAGTTATGTCAGTCCATATCCAATCAACTCTTCAACACTTCTTTACCTATTAAAATCAAATTCTTTCCAAAACCTGCATGTACACATTTCATACACATATTCATACACGAAACCTGTATAGATACCATGCTAAAACGAATTATATATCAAAACCTACACCCATCCATGAATCAAACCTATAAAAATCCAGATTCATCTACACATACATACATATCCATGAACATCCATACTAACTATTCCAAGACATGCATACAAAGGAGAATAATTAAATTGTCCCACCCAAAACCACAAGCATAGACTGTTTTTCTAAACCTAAGAGAGGGCATAAAAAAGGGAATCTTTTCCTTCGAGACGCTCCAAACTCCGAAGTCTTGAGCTATACCTCACCGAAATATCACCTAAAACCAAAACAAAAGAAGAAAAGCTTGAATTCATCGCATATATACTATTCTTCTACTTAAAACCAAGACACAAAGAAGCTATACCTCGACGTATCGTCGTCCGCTGGAGGCTGAGTAGGAGGAACGTCCTGACTTGGCTGAGAAGGGAGCGGCGGATGAGGAGAAGACTGAACCTCTGGAACATCGGGAGCAGCAGGAGTCTCTCGAACCGAAGACGCGGCCCTCGCGTATATCCCATGACTCCGAGACACCGAAGGACGAGAGGCACGGCTGAAGGTGGCCCCAGTAGCCAAGGAAGCCGAGAGAGAATGGTCAGGCTCAAGTGGAAGAAGATCAAGGTCCGCCTCGGTCATAGAGCCCCCTCCAACCAATTTCCCCCTCATAGTCGCCTCCCAGAGACGGACCTGCTGCATGTCTCTGTCTCTCCTCTCCAATCTCTGTCGGAGGCGACTCTCTGTCCCTCTGGCCCGATCCTCAGCGGCCCTCAACCTCCCCTCCAACTCCCGCGCCCTCGCCTCCGACGCCCTGAGCGCCTCTCGATCCCTATCCCCGGCCGCCTGGAGAGAACGAACCAGGTCTCCCATCAAACCTCCAGGAACGCCCGCCGAAGCTTCCAACTCCGACACCCTCATCTGGAGGGAGTCCCTCTCACGGCCTAGGGTAATGAACCCCTCCTCTCTCAAGGCCACCATGGACCTCAGCCGGTCCGCCTCCTCCTCAGCCCGAGAAGCCCTACCCCTCGCCTGGCCTAGCTCCATCCGCACGGCCGTCAAGTCACTCCGGGCCATATCTAGCTCCCTCGTCAGTCCGAGCTCTCGCTCAGAAATCATGGAAGAAGGAGGGGCGGAAGAAGAGGAAGCACCGTCAGCCCTCGCTCTCGACAGAGCATCCACCTGAGCCTCAAGGACCCGGACCTGGCCCTGCAAGCGTCCCCTCTGAACCCGCAACGCCTCTATCTGCCTAGCTCGCGCTTGGAGGTGCTCATTGGCGGTCTTGAGCCTCTTCTCTATCTCATTCAACTCAACCTACAAAAAGAAATACCATTCAGAAGATACTCAAGCAAGAGAAAACGAGGAAAGAAAAAAAAGGATTTTCGACTCACATAGGCGTCCAGGATCTCCTCCTCCATCGTCCCGAGGATACATGCATACTCCCGACGATACCAAGCTAGGTATTCGTCACTCGAAGTCACCTCGGGACGATGGTCCACCAAGACACCTCGGCTCATCCATCCCGCCACATACGTTGCGTAGTTCCTCGGGAGGTTCGTATCCCGAGGAATCCCGGCCACTGGAATTGAGGGGCACCGCGGAAGAGGATCGGGCACCCACTGATGGTGCCAAAGCTGGCGGACGACCCGGCTGATCGCATGGAATACAACCTCATTAAAGTAGATCAGCCAGACGTCTCGCGCCAGGGCCTCGGGAACCTCCTCCGAGTAAGGCCTCCACGTCATCTAAAAAACATCGAAAGATAGGATGAGCGCTTAGTCAAAAGAAAACCAAATACAAGCCAAAGAAATTCAAAGAAAACTCATACCTCTTCCTCCGACAAAACGCGGAAGGCCTCTCAGAATTGAGTGAGGCGATGCAAACGAGAAGACCCCCGAGGTTCCCATCTCATAGCCCAGGGGAGGGCATGATCAAACGGTGCCAAAGTCGGGCGATCAATGGCGAAATGCTCGTACCCGAAGATCTAACAAAGCAAGAGAAAAATTACCACGATTAAAGTAAGCTAAGTCGAAAAGAGGACATTTATCACTTACACGTACCTGAAGAAATGGCGCGAAGCCACCAAGGTTCTTTCCCCCGGCCCTCTTGACTTTCTTCGAGAGCTCCGCAAAGAGATGGGCGAGCATCGCCGCTCCCCAAGCATAGCGCCCCATGCCCTCCAGGTCCCTCATCAGCAGAAGGGAGTGCGAGGAAACCTTATCAGAGGCCGTCGAAAAGAGGACCCGGCCAAAGAAGTAGAGGAACAACGCTCTCAACTCCCTCCGTGCCCTCTGTGGGCACGCGGCCGCCTCTCTCGCCTCGATCATCGCTCACCGCCTCTCGAAGCTAGTTGCAGCTTCGCCCTTCTGGCGCTCTGTAAAGGAGCCGAGGCCGTACTGCCCCGAAAGCCGGCCCAAAGGGATCCGGTTCAGCGTCCGCTCCCGCTCCACGAACTCCCATTCCCCGATCAACTCTCGGAAAAGCCCCCTGTAGTCAGCTAGGGTGGCCGCGATCACTGCCTCCCCCAGAACCGGAAGGCCAGTAATCCGATGGACGTCCTCACGGGTCGGCATGACAGCACCAGTAGGGAGAATGAAAGCGCAACTCTCCGGATCCCACCTCTCCACCAAAGCCTCCACATAAGGACTGTGGACGTGAAATGGCTCGATCAGGAAGAAGGAACGGAAGCCCGCCCCATCCACCAAGCTCCTCTCTTCCTGCCCCAAGGCGTCGTTCCATCTCTTCGTCCCGTGCCATAAAGCCCGAATACGATTCGGCCTCTACAAAACAAACGAAGGGAACATGTGTCAGTTTAAAAATGAGCGAGAGGTAAGAGTCCAAATCTACGAAATCATTTTAAACCATGCTTAGCAAAATGAAACTTTCACATACTAAAGAAACAAAAGCATGAAAGTAAGAAGCTACACTCCTCATATGATCACGCATACTAGACGAACATCAAACACATCCCACCGTGGTCACCACTCACACTTTCTTACATCACGGCCTATTGTACCAATATAGAACTCGAACCCATGAAATGCATGCATACACTCCCTCATGCCCTACCACGATCAAACACGTACGAAATCACATACACATAGAAAAGTATCGCATGCAAGCGTATTAGCTATATCAATTCTCTCTCCTTTGTATGCATATAACAAACATGGATATATATATGGAAATTGTCCCCCTCCCTATAAAAACAAACCCATGACAGCATGCTTACACATCCCACCGTGATTAAACTTATACACAAGCATGCCTATTTAAAACACACATATACGAGTATAATACACACATACACCCATCCATACCACCCAATAGACATGCACATACAAATAAAAGGCTAAAGACTAAAGAGTTAGGAACATACCACGGCCCGTGTGGACCCAGGAGCGTCCACCTCGGCCTCGTCGGGATCGTCCATCCCGTCGTCATCCTCCTCCTCGTCCTCCTCGAACACGGCCTCCTCAGCCCCAACACCCACACCGGCCTCTGCAGCTCCGGTGCCCATGCCCTCGGCCACCCCAGCCTCTTCTATCCACTCCACCCTCCCCACGCCGGAGATAAACTCCGCAAAGGCCCCCATAGCCCTACTCTCCTCCTCCTCAGCCCTGGCCTCTGTGGCCTCCCTATCCAACATCCCAACGAGGGCATCCAACGACGCCCTCACCTCCTCGCTAACTCCCTCGACCCCTAACCCCTCGGTTGCACTCTCAATCGATCCTCCAATCCCCGGAACCACCTCCTCGGCCACCACCGGTCGATCCCCACGCCTCTTGCGTGTATAGCCTATCACACTCCCCCTACCTCCGGGACAGCGCCCGAAGGCAAATCCCCAACCTCACTCACGCCGATGTCCGCCGGCGGCACCTCCGTCGAACCCATAGCCTCCCCCACGACCACGGCCTCCGACCTATCGCTCTCCGATGATGAAGAGCTCGGGCTACGCTCTCCACGAGCCACCCGTGGTCGTTTCCCCTCGTAGCAATCGCTTTCGACCTCGTCATCTCCTCGGTTTGATAAAGAAAAAGGAGAACCCAAACTAGAGTTTCGAAATCAAGAGAAAGAGAAACAAGAGAAAGAGAAAGATTGAGGTCGAAATGAAGGAAAGAAAGGCAAAGAAATCAGGGTTTTTGAGTTTGAAACCGAAGGGAAGAAAAGAGGAGGGAAGAGAAACCATTTTTGAAACGTATGGAGAGAGAGAGAGGGTCATTTCGGTTATAAGGGACCCAGTCCAGGGGCGGCTACCCGCGAGTAGCCGCCTCCTCTCGGGCGGCTAGTTACAACAAGCCGCCCCTCCCAGTTTCTTTGTTTTGCTTCAAAACCCCTTTTCAAACTCTTCTCAGCCCTAAATTCCAAGGTTCTCCATACCAAACAACCATGTATTGGTTTATTTCCAGACATTACTTGATCAAACACGACTTTCTCGAAGTTTCACCACACTTTCAGTACCGTTCAAATTCGAATTTCTTCAGTTCTGGTTCTTTTCCAGAGTTCTTATCCTTCGGATGATCCAATTCATCCAAATCAACTTTTACTTGCTTTCTGTTGGCGATATCCCCTCCTTGCTGAGTTTTTCCAAGCACAGGAACGGTAGGCACGAGGAAACTGATGCTGGGCTGCTCCGCGCACGATAGCTAAGAACCCCGACCGCGGGTTGGATCACTCACCATTTACTTTTCCCCGCCTTCAACTTGGATCATCCTTTAGGCTAAAAATTCTAAGTCAAGACCTAGCCTCTGACAGTCTAAAACAACTCCCCAAATGGTACTCTTCGTTTTGACGCAAACTTCTTAAAGGTCGGGCCTGCCAAAATAGGGGTCTCTTTCCTTATCATCGGTCGAAGTCTTTCCTGCTTCGCACAAAGACTCCGTCCGATGAGAGACAATTGTATATACCCCAATTTTGACCGTCCAGAGAGACAGAAAATACTTCAAGTAACACACGGAAATGACCCACATTTGGATATCTAATAGGGAACCAAAGATTCAGAGAACCAGAAACCCTAAACCCTAGCCTTGACCTAGACCCGAACCCTAAACCCTAGCCTTGACCTAGACCTAAACCCTAACCCTACCCCCAGACCTAAACCCAAACCCTAAACCTAACCCTAGCCCTGACCTAAACCTAAACCCTAACCCTAGCCTTGACCTAGACAGAAACCCTAAACCCTAGCCTTGACCTAGACCTAAACCCAAACCCCTGCCCCAAACCAGAACCCCACCTAAGAACAAAACCAAAAAAACCTGAGCCCCTAGAAAGGGGCGGCTAGCCCTAACTAGCCGCCCCTTACTGGGCGGCTAGTTTACACTAGCCGCCCCCTAACCGCCCCCTGGCCGACTTTGGACCAGTCCCCTGGATGGGACATAAAGCAATATTAAATGCTGATCATTGCGGCGGGTCATGACCTTTAGCCGCCCTCTCTTGGCCGGATCAAATCAAGTAGCCGACCCAAGCCACCGCTTGTCAGAGATGGGACGTTTGGCAGGGCATGATAGGGGCGGCTACCAGGAAGTAGCCGCCCCATCCCGGGCGGCTAGTTAGCACTAGCCGCCCTTCACCTGGTCTCTGACAGAAGAACCAGAGAATTATTGAGAGGTCCAATCGAAACCACCCACTCCATTACCCTCGGGATATTTCCCTGCCTCTCTTTTACTATAAATAGAGGGGTCCCAAGCCCAAATACAACATGCCCAATTCATCTTCAATCACCAAGAAACCCACAAATCACCAATCCACCACTAGAAATCCCAAGAGAGAGAGAGAGAGAGAGAGTCCCTTTTGTGAGAGAAACACCCATTCCCTACATAAAATACCCTCTCATCCCACCCTCGAGAAACCCGGGCTAAACCTAGCTTAGCCTCTGCCCAGAACCAAACCCGTTTCCTACCAAAGTTCTGCCCAAACCAACCCAGATCCTGGACGGCTAACCCTAGCTAGCCGCCCCCTGGCCGACGGCTAAAAACAACTAGCCGCCCCTCTATCCACACCCCTTTGTCCCAAGACTCCTTTAGTCAAGCCCTAGAAGCAGAATAGGATACCTGTTTTTCACCTCTGTGTACGGTATATCCGTGTCTCAGAGCGGAGACCCCACAAACTCCCCACGTAAGCGACCAAAACCAAACCCAACCTTTTTCTGCTTTTAGAAAAAGCAGGTGGCGATCACACAAACCCCTGAATCCTCTTGAGACGCTATCGGGCGCCTCAACCAGGATCAACACACCCCTCACCCTTCCGAGAAGACGATCCAACCAAGCCCGCCAGGGCACGCATCCGATCCGAATCCCCGAAGAACCCCCACACACGCACACGCGTGCTCACCGCGCACCCCACCGGGATCTGCTCCGACACACAATTCCGACACATTCGGAGGCTCCCCGACGGTACCGACACCAACGTAGCGGTTATATACATTTGTGGTATTCTGACCGTTTCTACGTATGCTCGGTGTCTCTTGATGTACCTGTCCGTGCGCTAAGTCTCCGCGTATTTCTCCGAGGAGTAAGGTCGACCTACCAGTCCTGGCGTCTATTCGTACCTTAGACTACTCGTACCCGAGTTACAAGGTCGTCTAACCTGACCTGTCGTCTGGTCATGCCTTTAGTCTAGTCGTGTCGACACACTAGATGACATCGTCGTGAGATCACTTTTCACGGATCAGGCCTGATGGGCCTTACGTCAGATGACCCATGTATCATCCTTTCATGACACGTGTCTTAGTGCAGATTTTTATCTCCACACCTAGTAACAATGAAATGATCATTCACATAATCCTCCCAATTGGAGCCTCTCATATGGCATATGACAGCAGCTGCATGGTGGTATGGGATTCCAGTAACCTGCCATTTTCTGCAACTACATGACTTCACACTTAGAATCACATCAAATATGTGTTCTGGTCCATCAACCTCTGCCCTGTTAGCTGATGATCTATGCACATCATACATCCCCTTGTTTTTGCTGAGCTCTGTCACAATTTTCTGAACTTCAGGGATCAATGCACCTTTCCACCTTTCAGCCACTTGCCTTTTGTGATTCATTTTCACTATTAGCTTCATACATATTGCATCAATGCAAAAAATGATGGGCATTGCTCTGGATCCCCAATGAAGGCATTAAAAGATTCTGACACATTGTTGGTTAGATGAAAACACTTAGCAGAAGTTCCAAACATGCTCCTGCTCCAACAATGTTCCTTTTCAGTCATCAAATAACTGTAGGCCTCCTTAGACACATGTTCAATTTGTCTCAGGTACTCAGCATAACCTTGTGAAGTGTATGTCCTAGCTGCTGATCAAACTAACCTCTCTAAGAACTCTCCAGGGTATTTCCTTTTGAAATTTTTATGCAAGTGCCTCATACAAGCTCGATGCTCAACCCTATGTAATACTTGCTTAACTGCATTATCTATACCTTTTCCTCTATCAGCAGACATAAAAATCAACCCATTCACATCACTAAAGGCTTCATGAAGACACTCCATAAACCAGTGTCAGGTGCTACCATTCTCCCCTTCAACCACAACAAATGCAACAATGAACAGTCCATTATTGCCATCCACTGCAGTGGCTGAAATAAGTGCACCAAGATATTTTTCTTCAAATGACAATCATCTAAGCCTATGAATGGCCTACATCCAGCCAGAAAGCCACTAATATAAGCACCGAAAGAGAAAAAAATCTCTCAGAAGAGTAATCTACATCACAGGTGTAGCACTCCCAGGGTTCCTTTTTTAGCAATTCAGACTTCAATGCTGGTATAAGAGCATACAAATCTTCATATGACCCCCATATTCTACTGTTGCACCTGTCTTTTGCCCTCCAAACCCTGTGATGTGGTAGATTGTCTAGTCCATATAACCTCTACAGTCTCTTCTTCAATTGACTAATTTGAATATCTCTCTCATGCTTCATCCAATCAAAATTTTTGTTTGAAATCCAATCACATGTGGCCATGTTACTACCCCTCTTATTAACATATGAGCATGTATGTTATGAATTCAGTCTTTTAATCTGAAATGTAATCTTGTTAGGCAGTATTGAAGCATGTATTCTCCATGGACATGTTTCAATCTCACATCTTGCTGTTAATCTAGATGGCTCACTCTTAATATATGTCAATGAAAACTCTTTCTTCACTGCATGTTGTCTCAGAGCATGCCTCAAAGCATGAACATGCTCATATTTGACCCCTATCTTAATATCAGGGTCATCATAATCTATTTGGTCAAAAGTCCCCTCAAAATTTGATACGTAATTATCAGACTTTGAAATATAGATCTCATAGTAACTTGATTCTGAACAGACTCTATCAACCTCAATATCTACTGGATCATGCACTGGTTCTTCATGGTGTGGCTCCTCATGCACAGTTTCCCCATGAACTGGTATATCTTGCTCTGTCGCTTCATGGATTGGTCCCTCAAACACTGGTTCACAATGAAATGGTTCCTCATGCACTAGGTCCCCATGGTCTGGCTCTGGTTGGCCTATTGGTGTTGTTGGTTGGTCTGATGGTGCTGTTGGTTGGTTTTATGGGTGATCATGGGGACATCATCATGCATAGCTTGTTCATCAAATTCTTCAATTCTCACACTTGTATTGTTTTTGGTTTGATAACCCTATACTGTTCTTTCTCAAAATCATAAAAAATTAAGTGATCCACATCATTACCCTCTTTGTCAAAGAAATGATAAAATGCCTCCATAGGATCATCAAATCCTTCATCAGATTCTTCCCCAAACATTTCTTCATTTTCCAATCCCCTATCATTAGGTGTGAGATGGACATTGTGCTCTACTGTGATAAATATGTCAATATGAGGACTACTTTGGTGCATGTTGAACATATTCAACATATCATACTCATTAACAAGGGTGCCATATTCCTCTCTCCCAAGAAAACTCAATGTTCAATGCACCATTTTCACCCCATTTGATAAGTTTACCTACTTCCTCAAATATCTCATCCATGTTACAATAGTCCTTGTCTAATTTGATGATTTTCTGTCTACCCAGCCTATATGTTCTTTTATCAGTTCCTTTAACCATTTTCCAAAATCCACCATGCCTAAATACTAAGTTAACATATGTGTCTTCTTGGGTAGACTGCAATGTGAAAAAAATAGGATAATGAACACAAGTACAAGACTCCATCTACAATGACATATTCAACATACTAAACAACATCAAAATGAAGAATAGAGGTTCAACAAGACATGATTCTATTATAGAGTTTCTATAAAACAGATTCAACATACTAAACAACATTAAAATAAAGAAGAGAGGTTTAAGAAGACATGATTCTATTACAGAGTTTCTATAAGACAGATTCAACATACTAAATGATTTAGGGTTTCAACAAGACATGTTTCTATAAGAGAGTTTCAATAAGAGGGTTTCAATAAGAGATGATTCTATAAGAGAGTTTCTATAAGACATATTCACTATTGAACAAGACACAAGTACAAGAAATGATTTTATAAGACAAATTCAATATACTCAGCAACATTCAATATACAACATTGCATTAATCAACATACATATCAATGAAAACTGCCACATTTTGTGTTTTCAAACACAACACTCAACCAATGCAAAAAAAAAAAAAAAAATTCTACATTGCAAACATACCTGAGATGAAGAAGATGCACGTTGGAGGTGGTGATTTGATGCACCGACATTCTCCCCGACGCGATTTGCGGTAAGCCCTGGTGACTAAAGCCTTTTCCATAGAACACATAGCCCATCTTTGACCACTCCTCATCGATTCTTCAACTTGCATACGATGGACTGATCAGATTATGTTTTTCTTCTGATTTGCGGAAGATTTGGGTTGAATTAAAAGAGTAAGGTTTTTTGAAATATTTTCCATTTAGGGCTGCAAAAGGTACTCAGCTTAAGTTGGAGCTGGCAAGGGGTAAAATAGTAAAATTCAAAGGTTTAGTTAACCATGTAACCATGGTCCATGTTGGGTTGCTGATGGACACTCACGGAGGGGCACATATGCACTGCTTCTGAATGCAGCAGGGGTATTTATGCAATTTGGAATGCAACATGAGTAATTATGCAAAATCGGATTCCAACAAGGGTATATATACAAAAAATCAAAAAAATTATATTAATTTATCTCAGTATATAATTCATTTCATATGACACATGTATTTCAATAGGAGAGTATGCTTTTTTAAAAAAAAGAAGAAAAAAAGGGGTGTTGACTGTCTAATTGCGCATATCATTTTCTAAAAAAAAAATTGACATGCAATTCAGATGAATGCATTTATACACCTTTAAAATAAATGGATGTGACATTAAAGGTGCAAATTGGAATCTAAGTATAGCTGAGTGGAACATTTTCTGATTTTCAATGCTCAATAACATCTCAAGATGGGCCACATAATGGTGGTCCCCTGGGCTTGAATAAATCAGGCACTTTTTATACCTTGTGGCCCCGTGGAATTGAATAAATCTTTGCACTTTAATACCTCATAATTCTCGTGTCCCAAATTCTAATGCCATTCCCTCACAATAAGAATCTAATTGGGATTGAATCTGTGACATTTGACTATTTGAGGAGACGTAATAAAAAATCCTACTTTATGTTGTCATATGACTTTTCAGAAATCCAATTGAATAACGCATCCCTTCCTCTTATCCAGATGCATTGTTGATATAGAGATTAGATTACCTTTGACACATGAATTCCATGTGACACTCAATATGAGGTTGCCATGTAGGCGGTGCAAAAAATTATGTTCAATTTTTTTTTTAATAGACTCTTACCGCTTACATGACAACCTCTTATTGGCTGTTACAAGGAATTCATGTGTCTCTTTGACACAAAAAATCTGATCTCGTTGATATGCATTCCTGTGCTGCCATGTATCCATAAATTTCACTAAAATTGAATACAAGAGCAGCTAGTCCATGATTTGAATACCAAATCACCTCTTACCTCTTAACTAGATATGAGTTACTGGAAAGGGAAAACCTTCAAAAAAAAAAAAATAGTGATCTAGTTTAGCAAGCGATAAGATTTTACATTATAATTTTATTCTAATTTTAGAAGATAAAATATCATAGTTAATTTCATTCAAAATTAGAACATTTGTTTATATTTTGTCATGATTTTATTACAACAAATAAAATTAATCATTCCTTTATCATTTATCCCCTTAATAAACTAGTGAGTACTCTTTAATTAATTGGAACCCACATACGATGATGCTAAAAAATTATTTTGAAAAAGTTAGATTACATAATATATTTTGAGATCATACAAATTCATACACAGAATATATATTCAATAGTTTCATAGGCCATAAATTATTTTATTGTTACTAATCAATTTTATCCAACATAACAGACTATTAAGAGAATTGTGATTTTGTAACTTCAGTTATTTTCAATGAAAACGGGGTAGGACTAGTCTACCATTTCCTAATTAAAAAAAAAAAAACAAAGAAATGGAAAAGGATTTTTATCGATGGTAAGAAATTAATGAATTGTTGATATTCATTATAAGAGCAGCTCAATAAAATGAATTCATAATATAAAGTATTATAACCAAAATATTGAAGTCTTGCTATTTTAAGTGTATATATAAGTATATAACAAAATTAGATAAGATTCATCCGAGAGTTTGATCCATCTTTTTGAGTAACTATCATCTAAAATAAATAACAATATTTTATCCTCTCATCCTTGTGGCCTTCGTTCTTGAATGTTTCTTGCAATATTTATTTTCTTTTTTGTATGTTGTTCTTCTTCTATTTTTCTCTTTATCACCATTAGGACATGGTATATTTTTATAAATGGATTTGTTCACATTTTAACTAAAAAAAATAATCTAAAATAAACGAAAAAACAAAAGAGTGATCGAAACCTCCAATATAAGTGTTGTTACACACAGTATTGTCGATGCGTGGGTCGGATCTCCGTGGGTGTCGGAAAGGATCCGCCGGTGGGGGGTGCGTGTGTGGGGGTTCTTCGGGGATTCGGATCGGATGCGTGCCCTGGCGGGCTCGGTCGGATCGTCTTCTCGGAAGGGTGAGGTGTTGTTCCTAGTTGAGGCGCTCGACAGCGGTTCAAGAGGATTCCAGGGTTTGTGTGATTGCCACCTGCTTTTTCTAAAAGCAGGAAAGGGTTGGGTTGGATTTGATCGCCTACGTGGGGAGTTTGTGGGGTCTCCGCTTTGAGACACGGATATACCGTACACAAAGGTGAAAAACAGGTAATCCTATTCTGCTTTCGGGGCTTGACTAAATGAGTCTTGGGACAAAGGGGTGCAGGTGGGGTGTGGAAATGGGGGGGCTAGTGTGTTTGAGCCGTCGGGTATGGAGCGGCTACTAGGGTTTAGCCGTCCGGGGCCTGATCTGGTTTGGGCAGAACTTCGGTAGGAAATGAGTTTGGTTTTGGACAGAGGCTAAGCTAGGTTTAGCCCGGGTTTCTGGAGGGTGGAATGAGAGGGTGTTTTATGTAGGGAATGGGTATTTCTCTCACAAAAGGGGCTCTCTCTCTCTCTCTCTCTCTTGGGATTTCTAGTGGGGAAATGGAGTGAATGATGTGTGTTTTTTTATTGTGAATTGGGAATGTCAATTGTGGATGTTGTTTAAAGGCTTGGGACTTCCTCTATTTATAGTAAAAAGAGGCAGGAGAATATCCAGGGGGTAAAAGAGTGGCTTGGCTAATAGTGTGTGTGATTAGACCCCTCATTAATTCTCTGGTTCTTCTATCCGGACCAGGTGAAGGGCGGCTAGTGCTAACTAGCCGCCCAGGATGGGGCGGCTTGGGACCTGCCAAACGTCCCATCTCTGACAAGCGGTGGCTTGGGTCGGTTACTTGGGTTGATCCGGCCAAGATAGGGCGGCTAAAGG
The DNA here is from genome assembly GCA_030737845.1 of Acorus calamus. Classification (NCBI taxonomy): domain Eukaryota; kingdom Viridiplantae; phylum Streptophyta; class Magnoliopsida; order Acorales; family Acoraceae; genus Acorus; species Acorus calamus. The sequence goes on along the minus strand of CM060877.1, from coordinate 15,520,098 downwards.
TCATAACCCGCCGCAATGATTAGCATTTAATGCTGCTTTATGTCCCATCCAGGGAAGCGGTTCAAGGTCGGCCAGGGGGGCGGCTAGTTAGGGCTAGCCGCCCCTTGCCAGGGACTTGGGGTTTTTGGGATTTTTTAGAGCTTCTCTTAGGTGGGGTTCTGGTTTAGGGTAGGGTTTAGGGTTAGGGTTTAGGGTTTTTGGTTTCCTGAACTTTTGGTTCTCTATTAGGTGTCCAAATGTGGGATTTTTCCGGGTATTACTTGAAATATTTCTGTCTTTCTAAACGGTCAAAATTGGGGTATCTACAAGTATATGCGAAAAATTTCACAGACCATCCATATACCTCTGCAATCATTATATACCTTCTAAAGTGATGTATATACCTCGTTAATTTTTTACATTTACTAGAAATTGATCACGTCAATTTAAAATTGTGCGATATATATTTTTTTAAGTAAACATATATCTCACTAGACGAGATTCATTATTTTTAAAAGATTAAACCACATACGTAGATTTTCCTTGAGACTCTATAAAGAGTTGTCTCTCACAATATTCTAGCAATATATATAAATTTTTTACTTTTATCTGTCACAAAAGTATAAAACAAGATAATAAACAAATTCAAAATTGTAACCCACGTTGATTTATCTGAATCCAAAAGGGCAGCTCTACCCCCACCATGCAACATGTTGTCCCCCCCAACCAGAAAAAATTAAAAAAAAAATTGTTTGATTTTGTAATCCACTATCCCCACCTCCTCTCCCTACCAACCGAAAAATTTAGAAAGGCCATCTCCACCACCTGAAATCACTAAGGTGAAGATAATTGATACATGTGTTCTGGAAGTCGTTCGACAACCCTGAAGTCGAATAGATGTACTAGCGGACGACAACAGGTTAATCAACCTGGGGGGTCATGGGCGACGGGAAGCCCGTCGAACAAACCGTTAGGCAGCCTGTGTTATGGATGGAGTTCGACTATAAAGGAAACCGGGGTTTGAATTTCAATTTAAAAATTATTGCCATAGCATGAATTTATTGCTCTTTATTTTAACATCAAAATCTTTGGACTATCTTATTCATGCTCATATTCAATTATAAGCTCGTAACAGGTGGGTGTGCTCGTTAATACAAAATGAACTGATGTTAAGCCCTCATAAATAACAAAACGACGTTTGAAGCAAAGACACGATCAACACGGATGATTTTAGAACAATTATCTTATTTTCCTTGTGCTTGTTAATACATGTATCAATCAATGCTTATATTTTTTTTATTGAAGTGGAGACTAAATCCCAAGACTAACAAAGTGTGAATGGTTTAAAACATTTTGAATGTTCATGTTTGAATGAATGAATGAATTTGTAAGCATAGTTAGTGTGAATAGTTTAAAACATTTTGAATGTTCATAATTAAAGTATTAGATCACTACACTGTAAACGTTCGACGGGTTTTTCGTTGCCATAAATCCATCAAGTCGACTGGCCTGTTGTCGTCCTCCAGTACATATATTTGACAGTATGACTGTCGAACTCCATCCATAACACAGGCTGCCTAATGATTTGTTCGACGGGCCTCCCGTCGTCGCCCATGACCCCCTAGGTCGACTGACCTGTTGTCGTCCACCAGTACATCTATTCGACTTCAGGGTCTTCGAACGACTTTCAGAACATATGCATCGATTATCCTCACCTTAGTGATTTCAAGTGGTGGGGATGGTCTTTCTGAAATTTTCAGTTAGTGGGGGAGGGGAGGTGGGGATAGTGGATTACAAAACCAAACAAATTATTTTTTTTAAATTTTTTCTGGTTAGGGGAACAGCATGTTGCATGGTGGGGGTAGAGCTGCCCATCCAAAAATGGTGGCATTTCAGCCTCCCTGGAACAAGTGACTCTCCTCATGCTATTCTCATTTTACTTCTCCCCCACGTGTCCAATCAATCGCTTTCCTCTTTGCACTTACTAGATGACAATATTTATATCACAAAAACAAATTCATGTGTACCATTGAATTTAGGTGGTGCACATATTTCTGGTAATCCAGAAATTGCAAACATATATAAATGAAATAGGTCCTTAAATAGATTGAGCTCACAATTCAAAATCTTTATTGGATCAAGCTCAATTCATCATTAATTAAATATATCTTCTATTTATTATACTAAAAGAGTTTTTATGTGTATGTAACGTAATTTTATATCTTCATACTGTAACAAATTTATTGAAGTTCATTATTTAAATATAATTGAAGCGTTAATGTGAGATATTTGGATAATATCATATTCATACCAATTTAGTCTCATGATTTTTTTCCATATATACGTTTAAAATTTAAATTTTGTCAAAATATCCTTAAAATTATTATTTTTAGCCATACATAAGCATGTCAATTGGATTGATACGGATCAGATAAGCCCTTATTCATATCCATATCCAAATTGGATATCTGAAAATATATCTGTATCCGATATTTGACGGATATGGAAGGTAAGTATTCGTATCCGATCTGAAAATTTAAAATGAATATGGAATGATTAAAATATCCAATATCAAAAAATAAAAATCATATATCTAATATTTGAAATATGTAAAAATTCTAATAATTACTTGGTAAACATAAAATTATAAGTATATACATAAAATATTACATGTTTTAGAGTAAAAATAAAAACTCATACTTGTCACGCCCCAGGGCGGCCGTCCCCAAGATGTGGCAAATATATAAATGATATCAGCAATCCATACACGAAATCAAATAAGGACTCCACAACATCAAAGGCAATAAATCAATAGCCAAGTAACTGATATCAAATATATACAAATAGCAAAAGCTCAAATGACTAAGTCTGTAGTTCAAAGACATATTACAGACCAGAGTACACAATCAACTGTCCTGTGAAAGCCAATATATACAACAACAGACATCAACAGTCTACATACCGTGCACAAGCACAAGTATAATACATACAATGAAAAGGGAATGCTGATAGCCTCTCACTCGCAAGACATCCAACGCGAACGCGGGTCTCCTACTCGTATTGCGCCAGGGGAGCTCTTCTCTTGGATCCGACTCAGCGTCAACTGGAGGGAAACATATGCGAGGGGTGAGCCACACGCTCAGTGAATGGAACAATTCATGCATCATAACCCATATAACTTCAAATAATCATTCAGATCCCTCACCCTCACCCTCACCCCGAAGGGTGACCTAGGATTTGGGAAAACTAACTACACAAGCTGGTGGGTCGAGTATCAACTCGAGCCCACCCCACACACTCCAACACTCTCACCCTCACCCTCACCCTCACCCTCACCCTCACCCCCACCCCGACGGGCGACATAGGATCTTGGGAGCAATACCCTCACCCTTGCCCCGACGGGTGACATAGGATCTTGGGAAATTGCACAAACTGGCAGATCGAACCAACGCCGTCCCACCACACCCTCACCCTCACCCCCTCCTCGGGGTGACATAGGCTCTTGGGGAAGAGGTCGATTGTTCTACACCGCTCGTCATCCGGTAGTCTCTCCCGGTGTGGCCCATACTACCTAGCAGCCTCCCGGCACCTCACAGGGTTCAGGCCTCTACTGGACTAGCCTCCCAAGTCCACTATCTCTGCTATATGGGCACACCAACAAGCGTCGTGGATAGTATTTGGGAGGGCTCCTCACCGGACTCTACTACGCCGGGTAGTCTCTACTCGGAACTGACGAGGGAAGAACACTCGACACTCGCGAATACGATCCCTAAGGATCCGTCGTCATCGGTTATCAAACATCGATAAGCGCAACGAATTCTCATGAATTCCCTCCAGGGCGCATAACTCAGATGCGGGGAAGATATTTCATTCTAAGTGTTCATGCCATAGTATGACCCCATAGGTGGTCATACACTTGCTTAATCTCATTAGACAAGAAAATATAGCCTAAGCATGCATTTAATTCTTAACAAGAAGCAAAGATTAATCATGGAAGCATCTTAAATTAATTTCAAGACATAATATTTCCTAAGGCATGCTTATACCTATACCTCCTTATCTGTTTAATTATATTAAACTAGGTGGGGACATGCATAGGTCGGGTTTATACTAACATATGACATGTATCTAGGCATGCATGGCTCCTATGCATGATACAGGGATGTATAAAACCTAGCATACAACATCTAATCATAGCATGGGTGCATTCCTAGCCTAACAGACAATATCATGCATATATCTACAGTATATCGCATGTTATACACCGTTATGGTACCCCAGGGGAGGGCGACGCACTCCAACGTGCATCGAACGCCTCCCAACTGGGTTGGATTGTCCCACTCACCGTAATCCGGGTCGATGTGTGACCGTTCGCCAAGATCTGCACGGCAAGGGGCATCAAATTGGTGAGTATAACTACATAAAAATACATTAAAATTAACTAAAAATGCCAAAGGCTTAGATATGCACGCATACGGGCTCTCACGCATGCGAGTACGCGCGTACGCACGCATATCTGAGCGCCCCGACACCTACCCGAGCCCCCGGGCAGCCACACGCATGGCCCCCGCACACACGCGCATGTGCACGCACGCGTGCACGCGCTCCCGCGCCCGGCCGCGCGCTGCCCCGCGCCCTGCCGAGCGTCCGGACGCGCTGACCGCGCCCAGACCCCTATCCGCGTGCGCACGCGCGCTTGCGCGCGCCCGCGTGCCCTCGCGCGCACAGTGCGCGCGCACTGCCCGCCAGTGCCCCCTCCCGCGCGCGTACGCGCTCGCACGCCAGCGTGCGCCCACGCACGCGCGCGCCTGCCAGGTCCGCCTGGCCCTCCTGCGCGCCCGCCTGCGCGCGCACGCGCGCGGACAGCCCCGCGCGCGCGCCCAGCCGTCCAAACCCACTCTCCCTCACCCCACATACACCCAAACACATGCACATGGTCTGCAAGGTCCCCCTACACCCATCCAAGCCCAGAAAATCAGAATTAAAGAAGGGGGGAGAGCTTACCAAGAGAGGGGGAGTGAAAGAGGGAGATCCGGTGCCCTCCGATGCGCCCGCGACCACCACAACCCCTACCACCACTACCACCACCTCCCCAGCCTCTCCAACAGCCCTTCTTGGCTAAAAAAACAGGGGCAATGGGAGCTTGAGAGGGAGCCAAAGAGAGGGAAACAACAACAACAACAACACTCACCTTACACACCTTCTTTGTGTTCCTTCTTCATCTTCTTCTCCAACAAAACTCACACACACACACACATAACACACACAGCAGCAGTTGAAGTGGGAGAGAGAGAGAGAGAGAAAAGAGTGTCCACGTTGAGGAGGCAAAGTGAGCACAAATGCTCACTTTAGGGGGGGTGAACACAAGGGAAAAGGTGGGGGTGAACATAACCCTAACCTCACCCTCTAATCCACCAAATAACCAATGGTTTCTTAACCATTAAGCAAGAGGGGGGTGAGGTTACCTAGGGTCACCATATGCACATAAATGTCCCAACACTATTCCACTTAACAAATCAGTTTCGAAGAAAACCCGGATACGATTCGGAACTGCATAATTTTTCAAACGTTACCGGAATTCAATGAAATTTTTATGGGTAGTACAGAATAGTACCAGGACCCATAATATGCAGTCAGATTTCCAATCGGAGCACTTCAGCTCACGCAGATAGCTAAAAACCAAAATTTTAGCGACTCCGATCGAAAAATGAAAATTTCAAAAATGGCCTGAAATGACCCAAATATTACCCATAGGCTAAAAAGTGACACAAATATAACAATACTAATCCTACATATATAAATATATAATTTAATTAAATAATAATATAATAATATTTTTGGATACGAATATTTTTCAGTTTAGATACACGCATATCTGTATCCAATCTGAAAATTTTCAGATTCGGATACGAATTTTTCGGATATTTGATATTTTCTGAAAATTATACGAATTCAAATCGGATACAAATATTTTTTTAGATATTTAACAAGCTTAGCTATACTCCTAGAAAGGTCAATGGTTTTAGAGTTCCAAATGAGAAATTTTAACAATATAGGATCGATTGAGAAGTAATTGTACATATTCCTTTCATTTGTAATTTCATAACAAATTTTACTAATGATTTATTTAATAATACTAATATTTTTATTATGTTATTTACATATATATAACAAGAGATAATATTGTTAGGGGATTAGATGAAAATAGGGTGAAAATATAAAAAATTCAGCAAGACAATATACTGAAACAATAGAGAGAATGAGAAGGAGTGAGAGATGAGTGCTTGGACGAAGTCCGCTGCGACGCTTAAAGCTTTATTCGGCTCCTCCCGGTGCAGAAGTCACGAACTGAACCGCCCCCAGGATCCAGCAAGCCCACGCAGAGTGCACGCTCAGGTGGAATCAGAAACTGGCCAAGAACTCTATCATCACAAAAGCACTCGGGCTAGTGGAATAATAGGACGTCTCAGGGCTATCTTTCATAAGCTCTCACAAGAGATTATCTCTCTTTGAGTGGATACACACTTATCACTTCGATTGATTGGAATGACATATATGAGTCTCTTTATATAGGCCTCCAGGTTGCCCAAGAGTCACCTCCAAATTCAAGGTACCCATTCAATTAGAAATAATGGACTTACAATTATTATATGCATTATTCATTGTTCCCTATTCAATGAGAATGACAAATTCAAGGTACATAATAAACTCATTTATAGTCAATTCATGTATCCAACCTAGGTGCATCATTGGAATGAGAACTTTGTATATTCAATGCTTCATTCCACTCTAGGTTCATCATAGAAATTCTACATACATGAATACTATATAGTTACACTACAAGAAAATAGGGCATTAGATGCGAAATATTTCGTAGCAAAAACCTGTATTTTCGTAGCAAAATGCCTTTCTCTACGAAATCATTTTGTAACTATTATGGTTGCAACTGCCTCGTATCAGAAAATATTTTGCTGCGAAAGTTTAATTTCGTAGTAAAAGGATATCTTTTGCTACGAAAGTATTTGCATTGCAAAAGCTTATTTTTCGTAGCAAAAGGAACATTTTGCAACGAAACACATTTCGCAGCAAAGGTGACATTTTGCTACGGATAATTTTCGCAGCTGCCCCGTTTGGTTGCGCGTTTGGGACGATTCTGCTTTTTGAAAAGCTAAAAATCTCCAAACGCGCAACCAAACGGGGTAGCTTTCTGCGGAATCAAAAGCTGGATTCCTTTTAATTTTTCTCTCGAAATCCGTGTTTTTAAAATCTCAAAAACAACGATTTTTGGTCGGAATCGCTTTTTTGAATTGAAAAGCAACTTTTTCTATCAAACATTAAATTCCTTTCAAATATTGATTCCTAAATTAAAAAAAAAAAAAAACATCTCAAAAAAGTCAAGGTCTAAAATCATCTTAAAAAGCAGCTTTATTCCAAGATCTACTTTTCAATCTGTGTTTCCAAATGGAGCCTTAATAAAAAATATAGATATTTCACCTTTTGTAAAAGCTTATTTTTCATAGCAAAAGGAACATTTTGCAATGAAACACATTTCGCAGCTAAAAGTGTATAATTTTTTTTTAAAAAAATATAAGCCCTCCCTGAGAAATATTTCGTAGAAAAAGACAACATTTTCATATAAAAATTCTTTTTGATTATTTTAAATATTTTATATTACAATTAAATGAATATTTAATGATAACATTAATAATAAAAACAATCTACATTTTTAATAAATTATAAATTGTTATAATATCTTTTAAAAGAAAATACAACAATAAGATACTCAACTGAAGGATCTAATAGCAAGGAAGGATATCTAGAAGAGTAGGCTCTCCCTCAACAGTAGACTCGATTGGCGATTACGACTGTCATTGCTCCTCTCTCTCACTACACTACAAAATAGAATTTAACAAAAAAAAATTGACATCTGAATTAAAAATCCTTAGAATATCAGGGTCAGATAATTTGATATTTTATGAATGGATAACAAGGTATCTTAAGCCTTACAAAGTTACTCATCAATATATGAATCATAAACCCAAACAAGTACTTCACCAATTTTATAGGTCAGTTGGATAGGTCACCAACTACTTCATTTCACTCACGAAATCAATACCAAAGGTTTTCAGAGACCACATAAAAGTGTGATTAGTTTATATATTTAGATAGGCTACCTTGACATAGATTGAACATTGCACTATTACTCAATAACTTGATAAGCAGTTCAAAGAAGAAAATAAACTTGCATCATCTCATGTATAACTCAAATTTCACTTTTCCTAATTGAGTGCACTGCCCACATAACCAGTTTCCAGCACAAGATCACACAAGTAACCAGCACAAGATCACACAAGTAGTACAAGCAGATCAAAACAGAAGATATCCCCACTACATAGCCCCCTAATTTCAACCAACCCAGGTATTTGTAGTCTTGTGTCAAACTTTATATTGTTTTGCTAATTAGCAATAACAAGAGTCTACATTCGATTTTGCAATACTAAAGTTGTTGAAATACTAAAGCCCCCTAATGAATCTTTGAAAGAGTTTAAAAAAACATATACCCTAGGCTTATTTAAAGGAATGTGCTCAGTACCTATATGAATCAAAATGTCACAAACTGAAGTCTAGAATAAGAAAACAAAGATGAAATAGAAATAGAGTCAGGGAAATTCATTTGGACACCATAACAGGTACTCTCATCTTGACATTGGGTTTTTATTTGGTATTTCTAAAAAGTTTTTATTTGTTTTCACTTCATGTTAAGTTCTAAAATCCAATTTTCAATAAGGAATTAGGAGTGGCACAATCATGCTTTCATAGATGTGTAATGTCTACACAGAGAATAGAAATACTAATAATTAGTCTTTCACGACTTACTACACAAGTATATTAAAGTGGAAAAAAAATGCATTCTGTTTCATTCAGCAAACAAAGTGATGCTAATGATGAGGTGCAAAAACCTTCAATCAAAAACATGATTATAAGTGAAAAGCATCTAAGGGGCCGTTTGGTTCAGCGGAAAGCTGATTTTAAGTCCTGATTCATAAGTGCAGATTATATAAGTTCTGATAAGTTTTAATCAGTTCAGAAGAAAAAGTGTTTGGTTCAGCGAAAATTATAAGAACTTATGAAAATAAGTGTGTTTGGTTCAATATTAAAGAGTAGAGCTTATGATAAGGGTATTTTGGTCCATTTAATAAGTGCTTAATGTAATTTGATGTTTGGTTGAAAACTTTGATGATTTGCTTATTTTTTCTATTTATTAAAAAAAGATACTTTGATATATATCTATTTAATAAATTATTAGATACTGCACTTTAATTACTTTGAATAACCTGATAGAAGCTTATGCAGATTTTAAAAAAATAACATGAAACATATGTGTTTGTTATGACATGATAAATATGCAAGATAAATACAAGAGAATATTACAACATTTTATGATTGACAAAAAAAACTTGTAGATCATCAAATATAATCCAAACACACAAACATAGAGCTGCATATATTTTCATGCTACAATAGATATACATGAAAATGTTGCAACATTCTCAACTAAAAAAAAACCGTTTTAGAGCAGTTAATATATACATTACAATGTTAGTTTCATAATCTAACTTCTACAATCATTTAATGGCCAGGATCAAGTACAAGAAAAAATAATCACAATGACCATCAATATTATACATAAACATGAACAACATGCAAAGATGAGCATCCCTGTGGGGTATGGAACTGCGACAACCTTCTCCACCTTCTTCTAAACCAGCACCTGGCAAAAGAAAGAACACAGAGACCATCAATATTAGACATAACCCAACCTCCATCATATACTCCTCATTAAAATAGAAAAACATGGGGTAACACAAACGTATCATTTTAATTACCACTCAAAATAATATATCAACATATTTATCATCCATATATTTTTAAGTAATAAAAAGTATTGTACATGTTAAATTAATCATTCATATACCATTTTATTTAATCATAGTCTTAACTATAAAATCTCAACAACATTCCACCATTTCAAGCAAGCAAGTACTTCAGGACTAGTAGTAGTTCAGATTTGAATCAATAGTTGCAACTCAAAAAAGGGTCTAGGTTTCTTCTAGCTGTTCAAAGGCTTTTAATAAATTACACCAAATATTCTCCACAAGTTAGTAACTAGAAAACATCCAATATGTATCACCATGAAGAAATAACATAAAAATGACCATCTTCTTTCAGACAGCAAATGAGCCAAGGCCAACATGAACACTATACTCAATTGATTCATTCAGACCATGATTAGAAAATATTTGAAGAACTTTTCACTAGTTGCAACTTAAAACAGGGTATAAGATTCTTCTAGCTGTTCAAAGGCTTTTAATAAATTACACCAAATATTCTCCACAAGCTAGTAACTAGAAAACATCCAATATGTATCACCATGAAGAAATAACATAAAAATGACCATCTTCTTTCAGACAGCAAATGAGCCAAGGCCAACATGAACACTATACCCAATTGATTCATTCAGACCATGATTAGAAAATATTTGAAGAACTTTTCAGGCCAATTTGTTTTGTGTTATGAAGAAAATATGCCCTTTTCCAAGAAATAACCCACATTCTCAAATATCAGAACCAAATGAAAAATGAGAAAATATATTTCGAACAACATAAACAACAAAACTGGTGAAAACAGAGGGAACCAAACCCAATAGACAACCTAGGATGTACATGTGGAGAAAAACAAGGGGTTTGGGGGTATTACCTTGTCGAGGTCGTCGAGCCGGAGACAAGGTCGGAGGAGGTCAAAGGAGGGTCGAAGAGTAGGAGATGATGTGGAAGGAAGTTGAAGGGGGGTCGACGAGCAGCTGAGGCGGTCGGAGGAGAAGAATCGGGTGACAAGCAGGAGAGGTTTCGGTCGAAGGTGGCCGGAGGGGGGTCGATGAGTAACAATGGAGGTCGACGAGCAGCAATGGAGGTCGAAGGGGGTCGCGGAGCAGCAATGGAGGTCGAAGAGTCGAGGAGCAAGAGAGTTTTCTGAGGTTAAAGAGACGGCTAGGGTTTTTGGTGTGTTTGAGGAGAGAGAGAGGAGTATTTTTTGTTTATATACTTGTTGAAAAATGTGGATTTTCAGGAGGGCATACTAGTCTTTTGACAGGGGCATTAGCGGAATGAGGATCTAATAAGTAAGAACCCGTGGACTGAATTTTAAGGACTGAAACAGATGATTAAGGGCTTATATTCAGCGTTTTTTTGTCTCCAACCAAACACACTTATTGCTAAAAATGACTTATTTTCAGCTCTCAGCTAAATAAGCACTGAAAACTTATTGAACCAAACGGCCCCTAAGTCTGGACCAAAAATTATGTCCATATACTATTAGTGGGATTCTGTAAGTAATAACTAAGTGGAAAGGAAAAGAAACAAAAAGAACTGTGTCAGACAATTCACTGCTACATCAAAATCATCTCAACCCACACCTAAAAACAGTTTTTTAGTTCCTTCTTTCTATATGATATCAGGAGCAGAGTGTGAACATAATTGAAAATTGACCATTGATTTCATACTATATAAATTTATTTGTCAGCAGAAGTATGGTTCAATGGCATGTGTTGACATGATACAATAACAAACTTTAGATCAACCCCCATATAACAATGTAAGAAAAAAACACTAAAAGTTCTTTTATCATTTTGTCTTTACCTTAAGGCCTGCACATCCTACAATTGCTATGACTACAGAAACAACATCTGGGTGACAAGCAACCTGAAACTCTCTCTCTCTCTCTCTCTCTCTCTCTATATATATATATATATATATATATATATATATATATAGTCGAGTGATTCAGTGCGGGAATGCGGGCGTGCGGGAAACGACGTCGATCGTTCGATCGCGGGTCCATCGCATCCAACGGTCGAGATGAATCGCCCCCGACCGTCCGATGCGATGGACCCGTGATCGACGGCCCGTGATCGCTTCCCGCACGACCGCATTCCCGCACCGAATCACTTCCCTATATATATATATATATATATATATATATATATATATATATATATATATATATATATATATATATATATAATCATTGGACAAATGTTCCATAGACATTAAAGAAAATGAGAACAAATCAACTGAAAATTTGAAAGGTTCACTTGCTAATTATGATAAATGTACAACAATTTATCAAAGAAGGTATATAAGAACATAAACACACGTTACCTAGAATTGAGGCTCTGGTGAACTCTACTATGAAACTCAGTAGTCACGTTAGGTCTCCCAAGATCAAATGGACCTGCACTTTCATTAATTAAATTTAGACAAAAATAAAAAATACTATGAATGATAATAAAGGCAATTGAAATAACAAAAATAAATTAATAGCAAGTACCTCCCGATTGCGGTTTTAATCCAACAAATACTTTGCTCGAACAACTGCGATTTGGTACACAATTAAAAAAATAGTATAACTTTCAAAATTAAAACATTGACTTGAAAGAAGTGACGATTCCAAGAGAAACATCTCTTGAACTATCAATTATAGATGCTTCCATAAACTAGACCATTTTTAAACTACTCGAGGCACTTGATTGCGCTCCCTGGCTTAATAAGCTTTCGCTCAAAATACATTTCCATGCATCATTTGTTTTTTTACCACATGTTGGGTTCCAAAATCCATGGATTTCTAATATCCAAGAATGGGATCAAGTGCTTACATGTTTGGCAGCCGCCTCGTCGCTAATCCACCCATTACTCTCACTGAAGTGGGTGTCCTTGAACAAGTCCAACGGCCCTTGTAGTTGTCCAAGTGACATTTATAATCAAATAATGTGTTTGACATAAAAAAAAATGAGTACAATAATCTCTAAAGAGAATGATTCATATGAGGGTCTGCAAATTCAGTTTCAGTCGGGCAGTATTCAGGCACAAGGGGCAGCTTCTTCAGCCAAATGGGTATCTCAACGTCTCCCATTGAAAACCCAAATCAAAATCTTGGAGAACTAACCAACCATGAAAAATCTAAACACAATAAGATAACCAAGACTTAGAACCCAAATAACACATCTATGCAGATGGAGGAAATGTCAATTGACACCACAATCCATAAAATCAGTATATTCACAACACCTACCATGATTCAGCAAGAACAGAAGCTAAAGGCAACCTAAGAATACAAATATTAGGGCTTCAACGACAACAAACAAGAACAAATGAATCTGACCTAGATTTGGAGCTACAGTTGACTGATCTAAGCGAAAATACACTCAAATTAGTCCGAGAAACAAACAAAAGAATGAAAGAGATGATAAAGACAAAACTTGATACAGAGAATTCGGTGAGAAATCCTTTGACAGTTTTGTAGAGCAGGTTGTTTGGGTTTTAAGTGTAAAGACTGTGTCACTTTTAAAGGTTAAATATCGTGTTTTATTTATTTTAATAGTTCGGGCATTCAGTTGTAAAATTTAACTGCATATTTGTGGTTCTGGTGTTCACTTGGGCTTACATGAAATTTTCGTAGCATTTCGAGGTCTTTTTAGAAATTATGCAGTTTTGATTGATATTTGGATTTAATTTTGTTAATGTCCAAGATGAAGTAGTAAAAAATCTGATTTTATCATGAGATGTTCAGTTTTGAGTTAGCTTTCATACAAAAGTAGAATTGGATCAACTGGATTCATGTATCAAAAGTTATGGGTATTTCTCCAATTATACCCTGGGGATATGAAATCCTGGCAGCAGCCCTGTTCGATGTTTAGCCTAGATTTTGAAATAGCTGAAGAGGTTATTTGATCTAGTTATAAACATAAAAATTGTAGATGATCTTCTTGGCTTTCCAATGGCATTGGAATTGTGTAATTCGGAGTTGTATTGTGGAAGTTATGGCTATTCTAGTAAGGGATGTCCAAAGTTTTTAGTCCGAAGACAGCTTGGTCATGCCATACCTCCTTTGCCTATTTAATTCCCCCAAAATCCCACGACCTGGGGCTCTCTCTTCTCCTCTGTTGTTCTGGTCCAGCCCCTTTTGTGTGTGTATTGGGTGGAGGAAGTGGAGGTGATGGAGAAGAAGCTCAAGAGAGAGTGTAAGAATGTGTGTATAGTGAGTTGTGTATGTTGTGTTGATGTTTCTCCTCCTTCTCCTCCTTCCCCCTAGTTGATCCAATGTTTTCCCCTCCCCTTTAGATCAGCACCCCCCATGTGTTTGTGGAAATACCACAATGAGTGAGAGAAGGAGAAGATGGTAGAGAAAGGAGAAGAAGAAGATCATGGTGTATGTGAGTGTTTATGTTGTTGTTGTTGATGTTTGTCCTCCCTCTCCTCCTCCTCTAGCTGATCCCCTATTTTGCCCTCCCCTTTTGGTCCAGCCAAGTAGAAAGTGTGCTGTGAAGGAGATGGTGGTGATGGTGGGTGTGTGTGTGGTGTCATTGTGAGCCCCAACACCTTCCTTGTTCCTCCCCCTCTCTTGGTAATTCTCTACCCCTACTTTTATGCTTGCTAGGATGTTGTAGAGGGCATGCATGAGAGTGTTGTTATAAGTAATTGATGCTGCACATGGGATGGTTGTATTAATGTATGAATGGGGTAACTTTGTGTTGTAAGGCAGATTTTCTGTCTCCTCAAGATCCTTATGTTTGGGGTATTTAGAGGCATATTTTGAGACTCATGTCCTCATTTCATATTATCATCTATGTGTCTATATGTTACATATGAAATTTGGTGTCATTATGATATTTGTGCTGTAAATTATAGCCTGATGTTCATGATCTGTCCAGATTCACGTAAAAATTGACCAGTTTTAGAAAATAATTTATTTCGGGCATTTAGAGATTTAATCAAGTTATTATATCTTCACGGAATATGGTCTCACCATGTCATAGAATGTGTGTGATTTATTTCAGAATTTTTGGGTGTGTATTTTATGCCGTGGAGACCAATGTTTGGGGCTGGTTGCAGTGGATGACTTAGTATGTGTCAAAGAGTTATTATGCATGGTGTGGGTAATATCAGGAGTTGTTGTCTTTATGAAGAAGGCTTGTATATGTGTCAAGATGCTTTATATTTAATTGAGCATCATTGATTGTTCTTGCAGATCTCGTAGACCGGACGCGCGGCGATCCAAATATCTGTGAGTGGTTCGATCCACCCCTTTCAGGAAGCGCTCGATACACATAATCGTGCATCACGTAACCGTAGGGCACCCTAGTTATATTCAATCATGACTGGTAGATTGTATTGATATATTAGATCCATGCTTGTTAGCATTATGTGGTATCTTATATATATCATGAAGTATAGAGTATGGCATGCCATAGATAGTCTTTTGTAGTGTTGCCTTCATATTAGTAAATGCTTAATATGATTGTGTCATAGTTAGCCTTGGATAGTCTTTTGTAGTGTTGCCTTCATATTAGTAAATGCTTAATATGATTGTGTCATAGTTAGCCTTGGTATGACATTTATGATAGCTTCTAGTGGGCCTAGGTTGAATTGTATAAAGTGTATGTATACATGGTTTATTCATAGGTTATTTGGACATGTGGTCCATATACCTCTCTTGTGATAATTGTGCATGTATTTACTTGTTTGACTATCACACTTATGTAGTAATATGCATGTTATTTACTCTTAACCTCCATATATTCCAAAAGTGTGTTAACATGCACATATTAGCTAATATTGTGGTGTAAACTTTTAATGCGATATCAATTGTTCACTTGTTGGAAAGCCTTATGTCGAATGACTTTTCTATTGCTTGAACAAATGTAGTTTTGGAGTGCAATTGGATTTATATTAGTTGAGCCATTTTAGGGAGTTGGGCATTTGAGGTGTTTTTATTTTATTCAATGTCTTCTACTACATGCATGGCTATATGAGCTAATTTTGTCATCTCTAGGACTTGATATATTCCAATTGAAAGATGATTTTATACTCGAAAAGGAGTTAATATGAAAAGATTTGTAATGAAATTCTTCTTCGTTGAGATCATTTATTGTGGTGCACATGTGTTATCTTATGTTGCTTGTTATGTTTTTATATGATTTATGTACCTCTTAGGAGATAGAATTCCTCATGTTACATTTGATGTATGTAATATTATTGAGTACGATGGTTATGTAGCAGTTTATCTACCCTGCATCCATGCGATGCTCTCATATGAGAATTCAGAAGAATTCATTTATTGTATCGGTGTTCGTTAACCGATAGTTATGATAGTATGCTTGGTCTATCTGTAATAGGCGTGTGGATGACCCATCTTTAGGGTCATGCCTTCGTATTGTTAAGTGCGAGAACTTAACTGTTTTTCCTCACGTCCGAGTGATGCATCCGTATAGCAATTCAAGAGAATTCATTAACATTGTTATTTGCTAAATGATTATAGTTGATCCTTGAGGATCGTATTGTGAGCGTGGAATGCTTCTCCCTTACCTCGTATCTGCGTTGAAGCTACCCAGCGTTGGAGCTATCCTGGATTCTGCCGTTACATTATAGGAGGTTCAATGTGTATTTCAATACTATTGTGGCTTCGTACCTATCTTGGAAGGCCGTCAGGAAGAGGGCTACCCGGGAGAGGGCTACCGGAAGGTTAAGGGAGCTAGCGAGCTGATTTCTTCTAATAGCCCATGTCACCTAGGGGGTGAAGGTGGGGATGAGGTTGGAGTGCTTACTCCCGTATCATCGTGCGTCGAAGTTTTTGAGCATTGAATGTTTCTCCTCTACCTCGTATCCGCGTTGAAGCTACCCGGTGTTGAAGCTATCCTAGACTATGCCTCCACATCGTAGGATGCCCAAGGTATATTTTAATATTGTTTTGACATCGGACCTACCATGGATGGTTACTAGGAAGAGGGCTACCCAGGAGAGGGCTACCGGAAGGTTAAGAAAGTTAGCGGATTGGTTTCTGTTCCAATAGTCACATTTCACCCCCTAGGGGTGAGGGTTAGGGTAAGTTGGGATCACGTTGTTACGTGACATTTATATTGGGAATGCCTAAAGTATAATACATTTGCTGAATGATGTGAGACATTGCGATTAGATTTAAAATACTGTGTTATCCAGTAATGATATGCATTATGGTTAACCGTTTGGTTCCTCTCCAAGAGTTCTAAGAGATCCTCCCTACGGGTCGAGGGTTAGGGTGAGGTGAGGTCACATCTTCATGTGACATTTATATATGTTGGGTTTCATCCCATATTCCTTTTTCCTTGGAAAGAAAAAATGAACTAATATTGTATGATTATTATAGAGCCTAGATTTTTGCCACTCACTGAGCTTGTAGCTCACCCCCTTGTGTTTTGTTATCCACCAGGGATTGGGTTGGCGTGGAGCTAGAGCATCTCTCTGGCGTGGTTCATGTGTGGAGCGTTCCACCTTTCGGTTGGAGAGTACGAGGTTGTCAGCAAACCTATTTTTCTTGTATATGTATTAGTAATCGTGCATGTTGCACATATACCTGTATTTGGACTAGACTTGGACTCTCACGGGACAGTGTTTGTGTATTCAGATCTGTAATAATGTTTTTGATTTACAGACTTATTTATATTGTATACTTCCGCATTTTTTTAATTGGCTACCGCTTCCCTGTAGCCTTGTTATTCTATTTGATCCTTATTGGTTATTGTAGGATTGGTAACGCTCCGGGGATGGCCGCCTCGGGGCGTAACATTAAGAGGAAACCAATTTATCCGGCGCAATATAAATGGCTCAAACGGACCGAATCCGTGATTGGCAGAGAGGTTGAGGAGGCGGCGAGAGGGAGGCGGTGGTGATCGATTCCTGCGTGACTTCTCCCGAACAGTACTCTCTGAAATCCGACTCGTCCAAAGACTAAGGAGGCGGAGAGGCTGAGGTGGCGAGGGGAAGTCGACGTGAAGCAGCGATTGGAGAAGTCGACGCAAAGGTGTCCGGGTTGTTTGGAGAAACCCTAAATGTTTTTGCGGCTGTGTTTTTTTGTGTGACAATGTGAAATGGGAGTGAGAGAAACCCTAAATGCCCTATTTGATTTGGGGCATCAGGCCGGAGTCGCGAATGGACGGTGTAGATTGAGTATTGAATAAGTTTATTTTGTGTGATCGAGATGTGATATCAAATTTAAAATGACACTGAGAGGTATTTAATTACATGACATCGATAAACTCTGATAAACAATTCTAGCATTTCTTTAAAATTGTTACCATGCATTATTTTAACTTATTCAGACATGACTATCGAGATTTATTATGCCAAAATAAACAGTTATTTGAGTCATTCTCATGTATTCGTCCCTATTCTTGGCTTATTTCTCACCCTATACGGGGATTAATTAGTATTTATTTGATTTGAGCTTGTTAGAAATTTGAGCTGAATATTGTTTGTGCTTGTCCAATATATACACACTATATAACGATATTTCTTGGCTAAAATATAAGCATTTTTTTTACAAAAGCATACAACAATATAAAGTATTGTAATTAATGAAATCATGAATTTCTCATTTTATATATCTCTATAAAAATTAATAAATTAGTCTTGTTATATGAATAATCATTTTATCTTTGACTAGAATTTAATATAACATGTGCATCTTTTTTTAAATAAGAATTTTAATCCTAACTAAATGTCTAAGATACAAAAAGATGATATACAAATTATATATACAGGCGAATCTAACTTGACATTGAACTCAATAAAGATAAGAACAAACAAATTGTATATAATATTAAATGAATATATTTAAATTTGATATCAATAAACTTCAATAAATTACATAATGTCCTCTGTAAAGGAATTCATCAAGCACATGCATGATCCAAATTCAAATGTTCTTCCGAATATTAAATTATAATAAACGCAATTAATATAATGTGGAAAATAAAGTATATATCTAGATTGAATATACTAATTTTTATCTATTTTTTCTATTCAGTCTAATAGTGATGGAGTATAGATTATATTTGATTTCATAACAAGCTTCATTCCTAAAAATTTTGAAACGAAATTCAATTTCGCAGCAAAAAGTCAAATATTTCGCAGCTAAAATTCAAGTCTTTTGCTATGAAAGTAACTTTCCTAGCCAAAAGTCAAAAATTTCGCTACGAAATACACCTTCGTAGCTAAAAAGTCATATTTGTTGCTATGAAATCCAATTTCGCAGCTAAAAGTAATATATTTTGCTACGAAATTTAATTTCATAGCTAAAAGTCATATCTTCTGCTACGACGATGTAATTTCGCAGGGATACGTTATACCTTTTTGCAACGAAATATATTTCGTAGAGAAATGTTAGACTATTCCCTACGACTTCATTTTTCGCAGGTAAAGATTCCTTTTAGCTACGAAAATAAGTTTCGCAACTAGAAGTTCGTAGCTAATAACCAAATGTGTTGTAGTGTTATTGCATTAAATATGGTTCATTTCATCCTAGGTTCATCTATGAATCCCACACACATGAACCTTGCATATTTAATCACATAATTAGAGCCCAATGTACCTAATCCATTAGCCAATACACATGAATCATGCCAAGTCCATATCCACATGCCATGTACTATACATCCATATTCATAGCCCTTATCTATATTATATTCAAGCCTTATACTTAGCTAATTGGTGATTATTTGAAAGCATGTGAGGGATCAAATTTGGAGTCAAAATATATAAATATATTTTTCATATTTAAACATAGAATTTTGAAACTTTATTTTTTGAAAAACTCTTTAAAAAAACCAACAAATATATCGCATATAAATGAGTTTAAAAAATGAAAGTACTAGCTTAGAGACACCGTTTCAAAAAAAAATTATTCACACGCACATAGTGCATGGTTGAAAACTAGTTTATCTTCCATTTATATACTAATTGGAAATGTTTAAATTGTTCAATTTTGTTTTTTTTTGTAACATTTTCATTTTCAAATTTATCCTTATTTTCTATGATCTTTAATTTTTTATTAACAGTAAAAATGGAAAAAATAAAAGTCAATATATTTAAAGGATAATGTAACATATTCATCAAATCTATCTTATTTAATTTAATTTCACAAATCTTTAATTTAATTGAGATACTTTTTAAATTTCACATTTAAATGTGATTTATATCATTATGATTATTTTATCTATATATTTTATGGAATGTTGTACGATGTATTATAAATTTTATATATAATCACATTCTCTAACGAATTAATTAATATTAATGAAAAAGAATCTATATTATATATTCCCTAAATATAATTAAATTTTATAAAATTCATAATTCAATACACATTTTAAATAATTTTTAGATAACTATTGTCTCAACAAATGGGTATATTCATTTTAATTTTATTGGTGAGTTCTTGGAGATTTACTAGCATATCATATTATTTAATGGGTTGTAGGGATATGGGTGGGATTCATATATTTTATTCTATTTTATTATTAATATGTTTAAACATCACATTATTTTGTTTGATTTTATTATTAATGATTTTTTAAGAGATTCATTAACATATCATATTATTTGTTAATTTTAATTTCACACACATCTTGCATGGAGAATACTATCTAAATTAGTCAATATTATTTGTTTTTGTGGATCTATAATGATAATTTTATCTTGATAAATTAATGTAAGTGTATAAAAGTCACTATCGTGTGAATAAGATAGGACTGGATATTAGAATCAAGATTCAATAATTCACAATAATCATGGGATCATTTATTCAAATCCTATCCATTACCTATAAAAAAATTTAAGATGAAGCTATCAGTCTGAGCTAATTAAATAATTAATCATGTCTCTAACCTTGAAAAGATGTAAATTTACCATTATCAATGTTATATGCAAGAGCAAATAGAATGATAAATAGAGCGAGAGCTCTTGTATTCCAAGGAAAAGAAAAAAAGAAAAATAATCAATGATTTTATGTCAAAAACCACCACCTCGTCTTTTCATCATCATCGGTCAGAATCTCGATTGCGACCATAGTCGTGAAGTAAACGATACAAGCGTCATCAAATGAATTTTTGTTTATAATCAAATAAAAATATCTGATTTTTTTTATATGTCAACTCTAGGGTATTATTTCATATTGAGTAAATAAAACGATAAGAACAATCAATTCATGCAATTTTTTCTTACAACTAACCTCAATATGTTTTTTTTTTCTTAAGGAAGGCATATTTATAAAATTGTGCATCTTTATAGAAATGAAGTATATACACAACAACAATATATGATTGATACCTCAACAAAAATCAAAATAGCTAAAATTGAAAATGTGCTTAATATTATTTTTAAAAGAACATTATATACAAAGTGTTGTTGCACACAATTATTTTTTTCAATCTTAGTTCTAATTTTATATGTTTCGATGAAAAATCACTAAAGCATAATCACATTAAAAAGATATATACTATAATAAATTTCTTTTTAATTTTTTATAAATACATTTATATAATTTATTTGAGTGAGAAAAGTGAGTGAAACACAAAGGTGATCACCATCCTCCTACTCTTCCTCAGATGCAGCCTTCCAAATCAATCTCTTCCGTCCACGTGTCACCCTGGCTCACACACACCCTCGATTCTTCTTGGGCAGCTCTATCCCCACCTGACTACTTGTTGCATGTGAGTACGACCACATGTCTCTTTGATCCTCAATTTGATTCGGGCATTGTATATATTTTTCAATGAGCTGACATTTGTGGGATCTCTGTTCTTCAAATGTGTTAAAATATCCCGAGGGCGCACGCCACTGACTGACATTCCCTCTAACACTGCGAATTCCTCCTCTAGTAATTTTCCAGCATAAGAATGTCCCTCAAAATTCATCATGAGGGGATGATTGTGTTGCCCACATAAAACTCTCAATGACCATCTCCCTTCACGTTCGAGTGCACTCAACTTGAATAGACACCCACATTTCTTCGTACTCGTTTGACGCTTCTGTAAGCCCTTCTTCTCTTTGTCTTTCTTCCTTGGCTTATTGTCATATTTACCACCTCTTTCACATATAAGATCAACACGGGCTGATCTACGAGATGATAGGCATTCTGATCGACCAATTACTGTGACCACCCCAATGTTTCTGCCAACTCTTTTAACCCATTCAATTAGTTCTGTTCGGTTTTCAAAACCCTGAAATAATAACACAATATAATATATTATTGTCACATGATGTTTCATATGATCACATATGATTGAGAGTAAAGCTTACCAAAACTGTACTGAAATGCTCGGTCGTGTCAATGATTGGGTTAGCGTCATTGAGGATGTCATCTTCCAGGTTGGGGATCTCCTCATCCACATGGTCAATGGCCTCCTCATATTCAAGCAAATGAATTATAGATTCCTGCATTTACAATATATATATATATATATATATATATATATATATATATATATATATATATATATATATGCCATTAATAAGTTTGTTTTTTCATTCAAAACTATAAATTATGATGTAGAAAGACCAACCTCTCTATCCATAATATAAACACTTCTGGTGTCATCAAAAACTCCGCTTTCAATGAAATCGAGCCATCTCAATATCTATAAAAACAATGTTAAAAAACATAAATTAATTTAAACTATATAAGTTGACAATGATCTAAAACAACTACCATTATTACCAACACTACTAATGACTCCAACACCATCACCAATACCTTAATCACCATCACCAACACCCATACCCTGACCACCATCCACCCAAGCATATATCATCACTTCCAATGCATCTCCAACAATCAAAACAAAACACAACCATTATAAAATTCACCACAGCCAACAACACATTAAATAAACCTTGACCATATACATCCATGCCCATCACCACCACCAAGATAACATTCTCACTATCGAAATCATCTCCCACATCATCACAAGCCCAAATGAAACCACCTCCATCACCATCATCACTACCACAACAACAAACCCTAAACATACCACCACCACCTTTGAGACCACAAACACAATAACCACCAATGCAACCACATCTCCCATGACAAACACAAAATTTCAGAGGAAAAAAAAAAAAAGATTGGATCTTTACCTAAGTTATTTGATTATCCAATTAGGGCATCCATTGTCCTCTCAAAGGGTTGGTGAAAAATTGTTGTAAAGTCGCCGGAAGGGTTGCCGGAAGGGTCACCGGAGCCACCAGAATTCGACTGGGCAGTTGAGGAGGTGCGTCGTGGTCAACGAAAAGCGCGGGAGAGAGAAAAAACGCGGGGAGATCGTGTGTTTTTATTTTGACTCAGGTGGTGGGGAAGGCATCTCTTAGTTTGTTGGGCTGGTGGGGAGGGGTGGCTAGTGGGGTTAATGGATTTCAAAATCAAATACATATTGTGTGTTTTTTTTTTTTGGGTTGGGGGGGGGGGGGGGAAAGCAAGTAGTCAGGTGGGGATAGAGCTGCCCTTCTTTTTATTTTCTTATCGTCCATAAAATCTGAGTTCATAACAACCACCAATCCTCGTAAGCCATTTTTTTTCAAAAAAATAAAATAAAATAAAAATAAAAATAAACGCTGTATAAAACACTCACTGTGTTGTTGGTGATCCTCCCTTCATTTCTAGGTTTTCAATTTTTCGGTTCTCTTTTAATCGCCGGAAAGAATGTCGGACGGGGCGGCGGTGGATGAGTGTGGCGGAGGAGGCGAGGGTGACGGGTCGGAGATGCTGCTGCTGGTGGCGGGGGCCGGAGGCGGCGAAGGGGAGCGGTCGTGGCGGCTCAACTTCGACGGGTATCAGAGGTTGTCGTCGTTCACGGAGGCGAGGGAGAAGCCTCCAAGGGGACTCCATGACTGCCTCGGTGTGTTAGGTCTGGTTTCGTTTTACATGATCTTTTGTTCTGTCTTTACGTGTGTGTCTTTGATTGCTTCTAATGTGTAATATTGTAATCAGAATCTAATTTTGAATGTAAACAATAAAAAAAAAAAATTTGGTCCGTATTTTCAACTTTTGATGAATCACCAAATCCGTCATTACTCGCAAAATCACATATTGGATGAACATCGGACGACATAAGTTGTAGCTGAACTATTTTTATTATAGAAAATAAATCTGGATCAGCAGTTTTTTGCTTTACTCATAAACAAGAGAGCAAGATTTTGAAATGGTCGATTATGAGTGTCTGGAGGCATCAGGGATTGTAGTCTGACTGGATTGAACGAATGGGTTGGTGGTGGAACTGTGGTTTAGAGACTCAGGCAGTTTGGGTTTTGGTGATACGATGATAAGAGTGATTGATGACTGTTGATTGCAATAGAATTTTTTTGAGATCTTGCACAGTTTCATTAATGGATTTAGATGAGATTTGGGAAAGATAATTTTTATTATTATTTAGTTACCTTGATTGTCCTGTTTCATTGGGTTCTAGGTACTGGAGATGTTGTGGCCGAGTACTACCAGCAGCAGGGAGAAATGTTAGAGGGGTTTAATGAAATGGATGCTTTGGCAGATCGTGGTTTTGTTCCTGGGCTGTCAAGGGTTTGTATGCATGCCTTTCCCAATAACTCTACACGTTGAAGAATTTGATATGATTTGAATATTTGATTATGACCCCTCCTTCCAGGAAGACCGTGAAAGAACTGCTCGAGGTGAGACAATGGCAATCAGGATATCAAACATTGCAAACATGCTTTTATTTGCTGCAAAAGTATATGCTTCAATAAGGAGTGGGTCGTTGGCAATCATTGCGTCTACCTTGGACTCTCTTCTTGATCTGCTATCAGGTTTCATCTTATGGTTCACTGCATTCTCCATGCAGACTCCTAGCCCGTATCAGTATCCTATTGGCAAAAAACGGATGCAGCCGTTGGTAAAACTCTCTCCCTGTAGTTCAGCTTTGCAAGGTTTGATTATATGAGGTTGCTTTTTTTTGGGGGGGTAATATGCAGCCTTTATCTATGCACATGCATGATCTTGTTTTCAAAATTAAATTGGTATGGTTTGTGTAGTTGCACTTGCCTGGAGCTTTTTTAACTATGTTTTACTAGAGTACCATTCCTTTTGTTCAGGTTCACAATCATAAAACAGTGTGTGAATGGTGAAAAAAATTATGCTTTTTACCATTGATTACTGAATTTCCAAAGTATTCATGTTAACAAATAATAAAAAAGAATAATTTTTTTTCTTTATGGGTAGGTAAATGCTGGAACCCGAACCCATGACCTCTTTGGTTGCAAATTCTCTTAACACATTTCTTCAGGAAAAAATACTCTTCCAAACAAGCTGTGTTAAATATTATGTTTCCAATTTTTTATTCAAGAACAAAAATGACATTCCCTGTTTACCAAATTAATCCTTGTTTACCAAATTAATCCTTGCATCTCCCATGTTCTTTAATTGTTTTGTTTTCAAGACAATAGAGTTGATGACCAACAATGCACCTTCTACACTGTCCTTGGACGTTCAAATTTGCTGATGAATTGTTCCATATTCGGTGTTTTTGTTATGGATCATCAATCATATACTCATCATTATAGCATGAAGTGATATTGACATAACTCCTCAAACTTCTATAAGTGAACAGAGAAGAAGATTCCATCTTCTTAACTTCTAGTAACAAATGTTGTCATTTTGTTAGTTCTTGGTGGTACAGAATTTATTTGAACATGACGCTGTTTCTGTGCAATTTCAATATATATGGTTTGCCTTGTTTCTTCCAAGGAAAATGTAATGTAATTGCCTTCATTTACAACTTGTATCTTGTTATTTTATGCCACTCATGTGGAGCTAGAAAATAATTTCAGCTGTCTTGAATATGACATGCCTTACAGCACTGATGCATGCATTTGCATGTTTTTCACAAAATTGTGTTGCCATAGATTTTAATCGTGGGAAATTTCTATTCATGTTACCTTGATATGGGTGATAAAGAGAGAGGTTCTATCTTGACTGATCCTTTGGCTATCCAAAATCACAACCTGAAATTGTGTGAACCTTCACAATGTTAACAGTAAAGTCAAACTTTTTTATCCCAAAGTTTAGATGTCTTGTATTGTACTAGTATTAATTTGCTTGTGTTCCATTTCAATATGCATGTAAGTTATATTCATGGACTACTGATTTCAATCTTCAGTAGATCTATCCTGAAGTCATTTGTTTCAATTGTATCTAAACATTTGCATAAACTGAGAAATTTGAATCTGATCATTTATTTTTGCTGCAAAATGAGATTGTATATACAAACCTTGGCATATGCATTGTATGAAAGCTTGTAGAAGGCGTTGTAAATAATATATCCATTTAGCTCGCGGTTGAATAATTTCTTGCTTCGTATTTAAATTTTCCTGCTACATGTGACTTCTGATTTATCATACTTAACTTGTGCAGGGAATACTAGTATTTGCATCTGTCATGGCAACCTTGGGTCTGCAGATAATTTTAGAGTCAATGCGATCACTAATATCTGATGTAAGCTGATCACTCCATTCAGTCATCTAGATTATGGCTCTTTGCGCTTAGTTTGGAGGGAGAATTTGTTATTCATTTCCATATTTCGTACTCGCTTCGTGATTGGGTGAAGTCGATCCTTCAAGTCGAAAATCCTTTAGCTATTATTGGTCTATCTTGGTTTGTGAGGAGTTAACCTGTTGTATTTTATTCGATTGGGAACCTATTCCTTTCGAATTTTATTTTACTTTGTACTTTTACTTTTATTTTGATCGGAGATTTCTCGTCTCCTTTTGTTTGGGGGCTTTTATTCAATAAAAGTTCCAACTTCCATTAAAAAAAACACACACACATATTTGTCCATCAATAAAGCTGAGGTTGAATTTTAAAGCACATTATTTTATTACCATTTCGATTATCATGTTGAGGTTCTGCATGCTCTAGTAATATGGTTGAGTTTAATATCTGTCGTGGGACTTCTGATCAAACAACTGTTATGAAATTTGCTCACTCTCTTATCAGGTTCCCCGTCCTGTTCCAAAGAACTTATAGAAAATTCCTTTTTCTCTATAGAACATATTTTTATCCTCTGGTTTTTGTATTTTTTGGAAGGATTTCCTTGTGCTAGAATTTTGTTCACTTTGATAAATATGAATTTTGTAATTATATATGCAACAGGATAATGAATTTAGCTTGACAAATGATCAAGAGAGATGGGTGATTGGAATCATGCTGACCGTGACGCTAGTGAAGCTCATTCTAGTGTTCTACTGTCGCTCTTTCACCAATGAGATTGTCAAAGCTTACGCGCAGGATCACTTTTTTGATGTTGTCACCAACATGATTGGCCTTGTGGCGGCTCTGCTTGCAAATTATACAGAAGGCTGGATCGATCCTGTTGGAGCCATCATTGTGAGTGTTGAATACAGTACACTCTCTCTCTCATTTCTGTTAGGTTCATGCTCTGAGAATCATCTTAAATAAAATGTACGTACACCATCATTATAGAGTTGATTGTAAGAATTAGTTCTATCTTGTTCTTTGGTAATCAAATCTCAGTACTTATCTGGGCCCCAAATTTGATTGATTGGTTATCATTCTGCCCATGTGATATTAATTGATTAGGAGTCGCTGGCGTAAAAATTGGTCTCTTAGGTATAAGAGTTAGGCTTGAAAATTTATTGTTATTTGAATTAGGATCCTATCTTAAGTTGAGTCATGAGATGCGTTTGGTACCAAGTAAAAGTTT
This sequence comes from Acorus calamus, assembly GCA_030737845.1. NCBI lineage: Eukaryota > Viridiplantae > Streptophyta > Magnoliopsida > Acorales > Acoraceae > Acorus > Acorus calamus. Next base: position 15,492,518 of record CM060877.1, on the reverse strand, counting down.
GATGAAAGAGATGTAATGGGAAAACGTTGGATTTCAGATTACTGAATCAAGGGATATGAAACATCTTTTTGCAATACTTCTTTGTTGTCTATACAAACTTTCATACGAAGATGTAAGAATTATGAATTAGAGCATGGCATATAGAAGGTTGCCTTGAGACGTGTAAAATGGCTGACAGACCTCTCGATTTGAAGATACATTGCTGCCTTCTTTTTTCAGCTGGCATTGTACACCATCCGCACATGGTCGATGACTGTCTTGGAGAATGTGAACTCCCTCGTAGGACGAACCGCAGCTCCCGAGTACCTGCAGAAACTCACATACCTCTGCTGGAACCATCACAAGGCCATCAGACACATTGACACCGTGCGTGCCTACACCTTCGGCTCCCACTACTTTGTCGAGGTGGACATTGTCCTTCCATCAGAAATGCCACTTCGGGAAGCTCATGACATCGGGGAGTCTCTGCAAGAGAAGCTCGAGTGCATGCCAGACATCGAACGAGCCTTTGTGCATCTTGACTACGAGTTCACACACAGGCCCGAGCATGCGCAATCTCATGATTCGTAGGCCAACGGGTGAGTTCCTACATGATAAAGTCCTCTTATTTTTATTTTTTACTTTTTTAAAATTTTTTCAAATTCCACCTTGCATCTTGTAAAAATTTCACCACTGTATGTGAATTTAGAGGCAATCAATCCTCTGCAATATCTGAAGGTTGTTGTTTTGGGTCTGTTAACATTTTGATGGTGCAAGATGTTCATGCCAGCCAATGAATCCATGTTTTTCAATAGATGTACAATAGAGGGAAGAAAATGTTTTACTCAAGTCATTTCTTCCTGTAGTCACTTTTATAGTATGAAAACATTTGGATTTTTTTATTTTAAATGTAATTTGTCGAACAAAGTATATGCCTTCAAAAAAATGAAGTGCATAAGATTGCATGGGGAAAGACTCAGGTGTATCTATATGCAATGGTTTGAATAGAAAATACCCTCTATGATTTCTGTAAGTTCTTTTTTTCTCTTTTTTCGGTGATGAGGAACCAAATGTTGGTTGGAAAAATTCGAATCCACATAATCCCAAGCATTCAAACTACATGAAGCCGACCCTAAGCACGGGGAATTAGGGCTTGAGGCCCATGGATAGAGGTGTAAAATATCTTGGACAGGGCTAGGCCGGCCTTAAAGAAGTGCGCTACTACACCCAGATCTGTTTTCAGCCCCAATTCTAGCCCTATATGCGTAGATAAAAATAATGATGCATAAGGCATATGTTTCGAAAGATTTTTTTTATATTTTCTATAAATGCATCCATGTAATTCATTGGAGAATATGTTTCATTTTTTTATAAAAACATGTATTTCATTAGATAAAGTATATTATTTTTAAAAAAATCGATAGATTGGAATTGAGGTTGGAAATGAGATTGGACGTATCATTATCCTTTAAAAAAATGCGGGGCAGTGGGCCTGGCCGGTTGATGGGTCAACTGTGCCTAGCGGGCCGGCCCATCATTTCGAAAAAAATATTTTTAAATTTTAAATTTAGGAAACGTAATAACAAAAATTTTGTTGTTTGATTGATCATGAATAAGTTGATTTTCAACTAATTTAGTATAGCTAAACCCACATATTACGTTAATCCAAGGAGGTTTTTGGGCTAATTCACCACTATTTCAATCTATTCCACTTTATAACCCAAAGAGAGCATGTGAGATTTATCCTGGGATTGGGTCCATCCAAGCGAGGGAGAAGAGAGCTCACCCATCTCAATTCTGGAGTGAAAAATCTCTTAGTGAACCAAAATGATTCTTTTTTTTTTTAGGGAAATGTAGACTTTTTATAACTTTGATAACAAGAAGCTATTTTTTCTTATTAAGAACGCGTTGACGACTACATGAAATTTTGATCAAATAGCTATTTCTATGAAGAATGCGTTCTTAAATATTTTTTAAGTCGTTCTTCATTAATGTAATTTTTATTTTTTTATATTTAAATCATGTTTTATTGACTAAAATTTCTCATCGAAGCTATAAAATAAGAGAAAATAAATTCAAGGTCATTTCTCCTTATGTGGGTAGCATTTAGTAGCGAGATTCTAAAACTGATTTTCTAAAAATGCTGGGTTTAAAATTGATTATGCAGGAAGCTGCATTTTTTCAGTTTTCTACAATCGTAGCTTTTGAACACTATTTGCTTGAAATCTGTCTACAGGAAACTGCGATTGTAAAATTATTTGGTTGCACGATTACATGATTATTTTCTTGCAAACACAAAAACTATCTAATCGCAGAACCAAACACTGCGGTAATTGAACTTCTTGTCTTCTTGTGTTCACAACTGTACTCCTGTAAATGTGTTTTGAGGTTGAGAAGACACAGAGATCCCTCTTTTTGACATAATAGGAGGGCTTATTTTTCTCTTGCTTCTTGAGATTTATTGTGCCGGTGCATTATGCAGTCATTCTGGTGTACGGCTTCACCTGCCAGGCTGCCTCAATATTTTTTTTTGGAAAATGTTACGCCCAGGTCGGTTTCCAGCCCGAAATCCAGCCTCCACGTCAGCTGGGCACTTTTTCAGGTCGATGACGTGGCTGCCACGTAGATTTTCACTCGGCTCGTAAAACCAAATTAGCTTTGGCGGGACTTTCTGGGTTTGATTTTGAAATTTGAAATTCAAAAAGTAAGTGATGTGATGGAAGCCAGTTTGAGATGTGACGGTGGCTGACACCACAATCGAGGTGTATTCATTTATGGTCCGATATGGTACATTTAACAGAGCATATGCGTCGATAAACAATTCACAGAAATCGAGGTATACTTTGTTTCACACTCTGTTACAGAAATCTCTGTCTCACACATTTTTCCCCCTGACTTTTTCCTCTCATTGTCTATCTCCCTCTCTCCCCCCTCCCTCCCTTATAAACTTAACTCTTCACCTCTCTCTCTCTCTCTCTCTCACCCTCTCTTTTATTCGTTTGATGGTGTCCGTCGACGTCTTTTGGATGAGTCAAGCATGATCCCCTTCTCCCCCACTCAAATCGGCTTGGTTTTTTTGAACGACGGCGTCGCCTCAATCGCCTATATCTACTTTTTTTTTTCGTTTTTGAAATGTTTAGATCTTTTAAAAATCACCAGGTTTAGTTAGAAATTGCAGCTTTACCTCTTTTTTTTCGTTTAGAATTTTTAAATCTGAAAAAAAATCAACTTTTCATCTCCACCGCTATTTTATTCAGTTCATCATTTTTAATTCTGAAAAAAAATCAACATGTTTTTTCACCTCCACCGCTCTTCTATTTAGTTAGGAATTTGAATTTAGAAAAAAAATCATTATGTTTTTTCACCTCCAACGCTCCTTCACCCAATTAGAAATTTTTAATTCTGAAAAAAAAAATCATTGTAGAGCTTAATGAATGCTTGTTTGTTCATAACATGCATATTTCTTTGCTTCTATCAAAGTACCTGTGTTTCCCTTTTCATAGTATTGTTATGTGCAATAATCGAAGCATATGCGTTGTTTTCAGTGCATATGCTCCGTTAAGAGCATGCACAATCATTATTTCTTATAATATTCTTATATGCTTCAGTTTCAGAGCATATGCTTTGTTAATAGAGCATTCACAATATTATATTTAATTTGAGTTGCACAAATGTACATATTGATTTGACATTTACAGTCATCATGTATTTAGAGTCCCGATGCAAGTAAATCCCTGTAAATTTATTACCCATATCTTTGTTGAAAAGACTAATATGCGCCTCTTTAACTGTGCAACATTGAAAGTTGTTGAGGGCATTTTCGTCCATGTCATGTAAATAAACTTTAAAATCACCCTAATCGAAGCATATGTTACTGTAAATTAATTCATCCATGCGACCGTCCATTTCTTCTCCTTTAAATCCAATCGTTTGTTCTCCTTTAAAACCCCTCGAATCCATTCTCTTATAAAAAAAATTCATCTCCTCATCCAGTCCATCTCTCTTAATACCCCTTTCAATCGTCCATTTCTCCTCTCTCAAAACAACCTCGAATCGAAACCCTATTCAATCATACACAATGGAAGGCAGAGCCACGGCCGAACCAAAGGTATCTTTATACGATTTTCTAAATTTGTTGGGATATATGGTGAATTTATTTTAAATGTCTTACTATGATTGTTGATGTATGTATAGGCAATACTAAAAAATTTCAAGAATCTTTCAAAACCACTCGCAACCAGGTGTAATAGCACAAGGTTGGTGGAATTGATGACATATTTGAAGTTGAAGGAGAAACCAAAGCATCTGGAGATGATAAGGCGTACACCGTTCGGAGGTTTCGTCGATATCCCTTCCTTCCCATCAGAAAAGTGTCTCCTAGAGACCATTCTGAGTTATTGGGTTCCTGGAAGGGAAGTTTTCCAGATTCGTGGGAAGACCATCCGTTTTACCCCCGAAGATGTGGCAGTAATCTTAGGCCTATCCACCAGAGGCCAAGAATTGGTTGAAGGAGGAAAGACCCCTTCATCCATGTTTTTTAAAGAGCATTTCACATCACTAAATGTGAAGTACCCCTCCGCCCCTGCTATTGAAAACCGCATGAAAGTTTTGGTTGCCAAGGATGACGAGAAGTCTATAAAGGACTTTGTTCTTTATTTTTTTGCATTTGTTTGTAACTTTTTTGTTCTGCAATCAAATTCGACTTGTCCAATGGAGTTGGTGGACGTTGTAGCCGACATTGACAATCTGCATCGATATGCATGGGCGAAAGCTGTGCATAGTGATATCATGAAGTCCGTTAGAAGATCCCACAAAAACTTGGTGAGGGTTGGTGGAGTAGAAGCCTGTGAGGGAAAAGATACTTCACTGGATGTGTCATCGCCTTGAATGTGAGTTTTTTTTTACAATGTTGTGGTATGTACTTCATTGATTGTGCATATGCTTTGATTATCGGCGCACATGTCGTATTATCATGTTTTTTGTGTTTGTTTTGTTTGGTTATCTTTAGAGAAACATGTGTTACTTATCGACGCACATAACTTATAATCATGTTTTGAGTGCTTATATATGTGGTTATGTTGTTGTATATACATCATTGAATCGGCACATTGCTTATACTCATGTTTTTTGTGCTTCTTTATTTATCTGTGCCGTGGTACGTCCTTAGTCAACGAGGCATATGTTTTGCTTATCGACGCACATTACTTATACTTAGGTTCTTGGTGCTTGTCTATTTAATTATGTTGTGGTATGTACTTTATTGAATGAGGCATATGTGTTTCTTATCGACACACGTTACTGATATTCAGGTTTTATGTTTACTTGTGTTGTGGTATGTACTTCATTAAATAGTCATATGCTTTGACTATCGATGCACATGACTTATATAATGTTTTTTGTGTTTATCTGTTTACCTACGTTGTAGTATGTACTTCATTGGATTAGGCATATGCTTGTAATCAGGGCATAACTTGTAATCAGGTTTTGTGTGATTTACTATATATATATATATATATATATATATATATATATATATATATATATATTTTTTTGGGATAATGTTACATTGTCTTGTAGGTTTGATTTTACGAGCATGTTGAAATAGCAACCCCAGTGTTAGGATGGCCTAGGATAAACAAATGGGTTAAGTTGGGTTGTAGGAGGAGGCATACTCATTCACGCCTTGTCAATGCAATTGACCTAGACGATATACATGAAAGGCTGACCTTCCTGAAGAAATGCACTTGTTGCCTGAAAATGTAGAAGAGACTACGAGCAAGGTGAACCTTCAGAGGTTAAGACCCAAAATATTATCATTTCAGTTCCTCAAGGTTTCAAATCGACAGAGGAGTTGTCGGTAGCCTTTCAGAATGCCATAAAGTTGATGCCTCCCATGGAGCCCACCCCCTCCACAACTCCCTCAAAAACAACAACAAAGAAGGCCTCTGATAACAAAGAGATTCAAAAGAAGAAGGTAGGGAAGAAGGTCAAGCTAGATGAGACAAGGTTAGAGAAAAAAAAAGAATGTCCAGAAGGATGAATTTGTGCGTAAGGCTGAGGAGGATAAGAAAATTTTTTAGGGGAAAGATGAAAAAGGCATTGGAGGAAACAGTGAAGAAAGTTGAGGAGGAGAGTCTTTAATGGGAAAGAGGAAGAAACAGGTGGAGGAGGAAGTGAATAAAGTTGAGAAAGATGATGTATCAGTGTTGGAGTCGAAGCAACAATTGGCAAAGAAACAATCGGTGAAGCAACAATTGGGGAAGCAAATTGTTACAGGACGACGATCATTGCGTTTGAGAAGCGGGCCTCTAACAAGATCTACAGGTAATCGTGAATGAATAAAATGCATTTGTGAAATACACAAATTCCTATGTTTGTCTACGATATGCTCTATAACTTTATGGCCTGTTGTTTTGCAGCTGCTTTGTTATCAAAGCCTAAATCATCTGATGATGCAATGACTCTGAAAAAGTCACACATTAAGGGAACAACTGGAGCAGTAAGTAAACGAAGACCGGTGGCAGCAACAGAAGAAGGTAAACCATTGTATCTCATTTAAATACTTTTACATTGTATATACGTTGTCTAAGTAAGCATATGCGTTAATAGTGGTTGTTTGTTATGTCCCTCATATTAGAGCCTAAAAAGGAAAAAAACAATCAACAACAGTGGCACTAGCAACAAAGACAGAAGCAAGACCGGTGGCAGATGCAGATGAAGGTAAACCATTGTATCTCATTTAAATATTTTTACATTGTATATATGTTGTATAAGGTAGCATATGCATTGATAGTGGTTATTTGCTATGTCCCTCATATTAGAACCAAAAAAAAAAGAAAAAAACAATCAACAACAGTGGCAGGAGCAACAAAGACAGTACCAAGAAAGAAAACAAGAACAAAAGCAACAGAACCAATAACCGAAGCAGCAACAGTCATAGAGGTAACAACAAAGTCAATGACAGACACAGTGCCAATAGTAGAAGAAGAAAATCCAGAAGCAACAACATTTGAATTAGCAATGGTGGAGATAATAGAGGAAACAGATGCAGCGACGATGGAGACAATGAAAAAAACAGAAGCAATGACCACAGTAGCAACAGACAAAGAACTGGTACCAATACCAGAGATAGGTTCAATTGAGAGAGGTGTTAAGAATCGTGTTCGAAAGGGCCAACAAGCTGGCAACATTGTGGAAGAGGTTCCCAGTCAACACTTGCTCGAGGAAAAAGTGAAAGATATGACTGAAGGGGAACAATTGAATTATGTATTGAAGGTATCTATTGTCGAGGCTGAGAAGTTACAAAAAGTATACAAAGAGCCCACCGACGAATTTAAAATGGTATGATACAATTGCTTCCCATGTAGGTTGATTCTATAATTGTAGAAGTTTCATTAACTTAGTTGTTGTTACTGTGTTGTAGAATTTTTCAGGGAAAGAGAGATGCAGTGTGGTGCAGAGGGTTTTAATTGAGAGCTTTCTAAATCTAGTTGTCATGGATAGGTATGCCCTCTAGTAAAGACTCTCATATATTCTAAAATTTACTGTGAATGGATTTTAACAAAAAAAAATATTTCGTACAGTACGAAAATATGGGAGAGGTCCATGTGGCCATGGGAAAATCACTTCTTCATCACAAGACGCCAATTGCTCGAGGTGATAGGGAACGATTGGCTATCAGAGGAGGTATATGTTTCCCTATTAGGGTTTGTGCGCTTAAATTAACATATGCCTAGTTTAACGAAGCATATACACACTTGTAGGTAATTGATGGTTATTCAAGCATTGTTTCTGGTGTATTACTGCCCAACACCATGATGAGGCCGATTCTATATGTGTCTGCAACCTTCAATGTATATTCTCTTACATCCTTTTATCATTTTATTTGAAAAATGTTTACATTCAAAATTGTTTGTGTTCTTCTCTTTTTTACTACAGCAATATTTTAGTCAAGGTATGGATGGAGCAATGAAGTTTTTCAATACATTTGCGTGGCTGGGTGATGCATGCAGAGATGCAAAGGGGATGATTATATTTCCTCTTTTTCATTCAAAGCACTGGTTCTTACTGATAGTGGACAAGGAGAAGAAGTCATTCGAAGTATATAATTCGCTGAGTGAGAAATCTACGAATCATGTGTGTCTACTGTGGTAAATTTGCTGATGCAAACAACACTAGTCTTTGCAAAGGATTGGCCGATCAACTTACACCCAGAGATCCCAAAACAAGTCGGAGGTCAGGATTGCGGTCTGTTTGTATTGCACTGGATCCAGTGCGTTTATGAAGGCACAGAGTTTCATTTCAAAACGCTTGAAGACATGGCATTTATGCGTGCTAAGGTCGCTTCTACGATTCTTGGAGATCAGGGTTCTCTAATGTAGCAAAGATGTTTTGAGCGTCTTCTTTGAACAATTTCTTGTGTCATTTTCATGTGGTTAAGTTGTGTTGATATGGATTGCTTCTCTATTGCATGTTGTTGGTTTGAACAAAATGTGGTTAAGTTGTGTTGGTATAGATTCCTTCTCTTTTGGATGTCGTTGGTTCTACCTGAATGTATGTCTGGTTATGAATTTTTTCTTGGTCGGTATATGTTTTGTTGCATTTGTATGTTCATAAAACCTTCATTCCGAATGCGTATTTATTGAGTGGATACTTGACATATCTGTTTGAATAAAAAACCCTAGAACGGACATCCATAAAATTTAGTATTTAAAGACACCCAATGTATGCGTTGATAATCTCGCATATACGTCTTTAAGGAGGTAAATTAATGCATTAATATTGCACATACATAAGTGAATGTATGGAATGATAGAATGCTTGTATGTTGTATGTGCAATAGACACACTGACCATGTGATTTTTTGTTTTTTTTTTCATCATTTTTTTCATGATAGTAATTTGGAATGAAATATATGCGCTTTTATTAGTGCATATACCATTTTACATAACATTTTTTTCATTTTCAGTCCTCTGATAACATACATTTCATTATTATTGTTTCACTATAGTCCAGTACTCTCATAAATGAAGGGTAGCATATAAGTTTTTTACTAGGTATATGCATCTTTATAGTAGGTATATACTTTCACAATTAAAATATTGTTCAAGAACATTCATTTCCAACCAAACGAACCTTCTCTCAAATTCATGCTTGACTTTCATATCCAGTTTGGGGAAGCAAAACGTTATAAGTATTCAGAACATTCACAAAATGTTTGACTGTGATGCCATCCACCTCTCAAATTCATCTTCCATATAAGTCGATTGTGATGCGAATTGAGAATACTGTTGTGAACTTGGGGTTGGTTGTGTACAATTAATAGGCGTAACTTGTCTTATATGCTTCTCCTGTTGCTGTTTCGATCGTTGATTTTTCTGAGATCATATCAACAAATGAAAAAGACTAATAAAAATCCATAAAAGAAAATCCACGCATATACACCTTTAATGAGTACAAAAATTTATATACTTACATTTTTCTGCTTGTTGACGGCAACTTCACACCGTGAAACTTTTCGCTTACTTTTTGGACGACCCTTCGATTGCGCAACGGGAGGATCCAATAATTTACCCACCATAGCATTGTCTGGTTCAGCTTGACTTACAGGAGCTTCACATTCAGCTGAGATATGAGCCACTGTTTTGGCTTTCATTTCATCGAATAAATTCGCAACGAAAGGATATGAATCTGGAAAAGAACTCGCCATCTCAACAATCTGTTGGACACACCGTAATCCCAGGTTATACAGATGATCATAACCCATCGGAATGTTTACAATAGTTCCAATATTATTGGTTGCTGTCATTGAGTGAATTCTTTTGAAATCTTTTCTCCAACGACTCATAATGTACATGTCAGGTAATTTCGTCACGAATTCAGATCGAAGAATGCATAAAGCATGACGACACAAAATTCCTCGAAAGTCAAATGATCTACAAATGCAATTTACTTCTTCTGTTGCTTCATTGAACTGAACTTCAAAACGCAATTGTTTGTTCTCACCTTGATTGTTCTTGACTATCTCAATCACTTCATATGTTTTCAACCCATCAAGATTTCTGATGCAATTGTGATTCAGCTAGATTAGTTGCTTCAATTCATCTTGAAACTTCCTAAACATGTTTATCGTGTACAATTTCGACAGTTGTTCTTCCATCTTTAGTGGTGACATGAGTTGTGGGGTACCATGCAGTGAATGAAAATCCTCTAGAGCCTCTTTTTCATGCTTATTTCTCAATGCACTCTCATATTGCTGAACGAATTGCTTCAAAGTAGTTTTTGATGTGAGATAATCATCAAAGTAAGCATTCATGCCCTCACTCCGTTGTGTTGTTGACATACCTGCCCAAAACATATCCTTCACAAAGACAGGTATCCATCGATCTCGATCTTCATACAATGAACTCAGCCATGCATTATCCTCTAGACCATATTCTTCGATCATCTTGCTCCACCCAACTTCAAATTCATCAATACTCAAGCAATCATACACAAGATTGGAAAGAGCGTCCTTCACGGCCCTATACTCCTTCAACTGTGAAATAGTGAACTTCATTAAATGCATATACATCCATTATCAGCGCATATGCCTCGAAAAAGTGAAACTTAAAATAATAAGAGAGACAAACATTATTATGCTATTCACAAACATTTACCCTGATAGACAGTGCATGTTTGCTCATAACAACACATCTCTTCCAATGCATAAAATAAAAATGGACCTACATGTGTGGAAAAGCATCCATATGCGTTGATATATAGGTATATGCTATCATTAATTCGTCAAAAAATTACCTTGCTAAGTTTCTCTAGTACTTTCTTCAAAATATGCCACAGGCAAAGACGATGCCTGGTCATGGGAAACACCTCCTTAATACCACCACCAATTGATTTGCATTGATCTGTTATTATTGCATTGGGAGGTCGATTCCCCATACAAGCTAGCCAGGATTTGAATAGCCATACGTAGGTTTCTATAGTTTCATTTGCGAGTAAGCCACAACCAAGCAGAATTGACTGTCCGTGATGATTCACACCGACAAAAGGTGCAAAAGGCATAGCATACCTGTTTGTAAGATAAGTTGTGTCAAAGAAAACATCTCCAAAATATTGGTAAGCCGCTCGACTACGACTGTCAGCCCAAAATACATTCTTCAACTTCCCATCTTCGTCTAAGTCAATCCTATGGAAAAAAATTTCCATTTAATTCTTGCTGCTTGCTGAAATACTGGAGAAGAGCCTCAGCATCTCCTTCCCCGAGCTGGAGGTGCCTCACTTTTTGAAGATAATTTCGACAATCTTGTTCGGTAAATGTAAGATTGTTGTACCCTCCCCCTTCATATGCTAGGGCATCAAAAGTCTTGCACGGTGGAACCCCAGCGGCATCATTGATAGCCAATTGATTCATAGCATGTGCGGTTAATGCCCGGTGGCATCTATGAAAGCGTGACAGCTTCGGATCCACCTCATGATTGTGTTCTAAAAGAAGGAGTTCCAATATCCATTTACCATCCCCGAATGTTTTAACTTGCATCTTAGCCTTGCAATTGGTCTTGCAAGTGGGCTTGAAACGGGATTGACAGAGGCTAGTGCTTGCTATACTTTCACTATTTCTCTTCCTGTATTTCCCTTCCTTTGAACATGCAAAAATAACTATCTTCAGGTCACCTTCAGGAGTGAACTTTCTTCCTGTCTTAGTGACACCAAAACCACTGCGGAAAGCAAAAGCCTTATATCGAGAGTACGCTTCATCAAGGGAGTCAAACTCCATTCCAATAATTAATTCTTCATTTGCTTCATAATATTTAATATCATCAGTTTTTCATTGGGATTCATTGTTTCTTCACGTTGAAAATCGACATTCAGTCCCACGTATTCTAAATCATTAAGGTCCATCGTATCCATGATGACCTGCATGTTTAATAGCGTATATGCATCGATAAACAAAGTATGTACTCGAATAAACATTAAATATATGCTTTCGTTTTTAGGATATGTATACAATGGCCAATGAAAAGAGAGCACAAGCTTATTAGTCTGTACTCAAAACTCGTATATACTCTCCTGAAAAAGTATATGCAACTTAACAAGGCATATATGCTTTCGATGCAAATATTCATTTATTACTTGAAAATGTATATAATCGACAACGATGCAAATACCTTGTTCTCCCAGATACCCTACTTTACTGGATTTCGTGTTGCCTGGAATAACAAGATTCTCCAACTTTGCAGAAAAAAATGAGAATGAGAAGATTCTCCAACGTTGTAGACAAAAAGAGGAAATAATGTAGCAGAAAAAGAAAACAAAACAAGACTGTATACTATTCCTCATCAGTGTATTCTGTTTTAGAGGAGAGAGAGAAACATTATTTATTGTGAGAGAGAGGGAACCAAAAGGAGTCAAAAGGGGACCAAATACTTTGGGCGGAAACATTTGGGGGGAAAAAAATTTGGGGTAGGTGACTAAAATAAGGTTTTCTACGTGGAGGGGAGAGGCTGGAAAAGGTGGAAGCTGACGTGGAAGGGGGGGCTGATGTGAAGACTGGATACAAGGCTGGAAAGAGAACTGGGTGTAACAATACCCTTTTTTTTTGTGGTGTACTCACTTGCCTCAACATTGTATATTTCTCAAACTTATATAGAGTCCCCCCCTTGTACTTTATCTTCTTACATTTTTTGTATATCTTCAGGTTCTAATCATCTTGGACTTGGAGAAGATATGTCCTAGGATGTGATGGATGTTGCTTAAATTCGACAATCCCCCCTCCTCCATCTTGAGAGAGTCTTTTTAAGGTATATTGTGATTTTTAAAAGTCACAACAATATAATTATTTAGTTTTATTTGGAATTAATAAAATCTCATCTTACTAATAAAAAAAAAAAGAGATCCATATAACCCTCATAAACTTATAAAAATCTATAAAAGCCCCTGCATTCTCCTTAAATCCAAATAATCCACTACAAACATATACAAAATGTCAAAAAAACCCTTATGTGAGTTAAATAAATATGTATTTAACTTGGGCTTTACCATATATGTAAAGTTACAATAACGCCCATCCTCTCAATCTATCACTAACTAGAATAACCAACCATTTCGTCAAAAAAAAAAAAAAAAGAATGGCCAATATAACCCTAACTTTCTCCTCCACTGATTTCTCTTTCTCCTCGCTTGATTTTTAGCCATGCCATCACCGGCGGTATTCCCCGTCATTCTTGTCGTCCTCCCTTGCTAATCTCATCACCAACAACATCCCTCTCCAGTCATCCTAATCTCATCACCACTACCGGATTCAACCATCAACGTTGGATCACTGTTAGGACTTAGGAGAGCCATTGAGCGTGAAACTAGAGCTCCAAAATAAAAATAAAAATAAAAATAAAAATAAAAAATCTAATTACAAAGAAACAATGGAAAAAATGCAACTTGATCTGAACTTGAACTAACACATATTCGGATAAAATTCGATTAGAAGAACCCTACATGAAAATCTGGAAGGGATGATGAACCTCTTTTGGGAGGATCTCCAAGTGAGTGACTAAGAACAACTTTTAATACTTTCAGTTGAAGGGATGACATTTAATATGAAAGTTAAATATTTATAAATATTTTATAAAAAATAATAAACGCCTCTTATCAAGTCCTTTTAGAGCATTGGTTATATTATGGCATTAAATTTTTTATAATTAATTTTGATGATATATATATATATAGGGACGTGATTAGGTGCGGTCGTGCGGTCGATGCGGCCGCGATCACGGGCCGTCGATCACGGGTCCATCGCATCGGACGGTCGGGTGCGAATCACGTCGACCGTTGGATGCGATGGACCCACGATCGGACGGCCCGCGATCGCGACCGTAAGACCACACCCCATCGCCCCCATATATATATATATATATAGGGAAGTGATTCAATGCGGGAATGCGGGAAGCGATCACGGGCCGTCGATCACGGGTCCATCGCATCGGACGGTCGGGTGCGATTCACATCGACCGTTGGATGTGATGGACCCGCGATTGAACGACGGACGTCGTTTCCCGCATTCCCGCACTGAATCACTTCCCTATATATATATATATATATATATATATATATATATATATAGGGAAGTGATACCATACAACCATACGACCATCTTTGTTAGGTGCGGCACGGATCTGATCCGTCCAATTCGGATCTGATGGCTCAGACTAACTTTTTCTTTTTAAAGGAGTTTAAACGGGATGGTCAAATCTGGACCGTCTGATTAAATGAGAAGGTTTTAAATCCCCATTTTTCCTTCTCTCTCTTCTCATTTCACAATCCCTAAAAATTACTCTGTGACACAACTCCCCTCGGTGACCTCCCTCTCCGCGCCTCCCGACGCACCGAGCCACCACCACCCCCTCTCTGCATCTCCCCTCTCAACGACCCTCCCTCTCCGCGTCTCTCCCTCTCAATGACCCCACTCCTTCCCGCGCACGTCCACGCACGTCGACCAACGGCCGATGACGGCCATGTCGCACGTCCCCATCATCCACAAGGACATCATCACGTGAAATAGCAGCCGGAGACGCTCATTGTGGTCCCTCTCCACAAGCACCAACATGGTGTTTGAAAACGGCATCTGCCAGTCGTTCGGGAGGTCCTCTGCTACACGCCGTGCTCCTTCGCCATACTGGTCGACAGGGGTTTCGGGGAACCGTCCATGTGCATCCAACGACGTGTTGTACGCCGTTGTCGTGCTCTTCGTCGGGGGGTGGCAGGGAGGAGCTCGCTTACCTGTTGCACATCGCGGAGCACCTCGGGATCGATCTCTCCCTCTCAATAACCTTTAGCTAAACCATTAAAACCCCTTCCTAAGCCCCAAAATTCAAAACATAAACCCAAATTTCACATAGTAAAGAAATCTTCCCCTAGTATTTACTTGTTATTTCCATAGCAAACCTATGTTGAAACTCTGTCTTTAAATATTTTGTTCCTTGATCACTTTTTAGATCAACTAAAGCATTCTACTTGATTTTGTTAAATGTGTGTCAATGTGAATTTGAATGCTGTTAGATTGGTGTGAACTTGGTTTGAGAGATGTGAATGTATGCATATATGTCTTTGGTTGGAGACATTGGTTGGAGACAAATAATTGTGCAGTGTATCATTTGTTAGTGAAACGGGGTCAAAGCAGCAAGAATTGTATGCTATCTGCTTTACTTCTAATGAACATGGTTCTATTACAATTCAAGCAGTGTCAGGTCGGTGCATGCCAATTTTTTTTTCTGCTACAGTTCACTGTATGAATCCATAATTTCAGTGTTAAAAGTTTCTTTCCATTGTCTCCATATGAACTCTTTCAGGCAAGGGTCACAAATCAGAATTTAGTTATTCATAAGGTTCATTGAAATTATATGCAATGAGAAACAATGGCATGATTCATGGCTGCTTCAATACATGAAATAAAAAGTCAAACTCCAATGACATTTCAAACAACAATAACAACTAACTCCTTATTTCAAATAGCCCTGTCCTAAGATGGTCATGGTAAAATCACTTAATCATCTACAGGCCATGTTACAAATAACATTTCAAACTGGCCTGTTGCTAATTTTATTTCAATCATTAAATCAGCCCTGTTGCAAATTACATTTCAAACAGTAACAACTACATTTCAAACAGTAGTACTTGTACATTTCAAGCAACGATAGCAGCAACAAAACAGCAATAGCAACAATAAAACAATACGAATTCAACTACATCTGTCCCTTCAAAATCAACCCCTCCAAAGCTTTTGCCCTTGCCATGAATACATCAAAGAAGAACAGAAGAACCTGTTTAAAAATTAAAAAAAATTAAATGAAACTGTATTAGTTGCAAACTCCAAAGCAAGGATTTCATCTTGACAGTGTAATATGACACTGTAAATCAATTGCAATAGCCTAAAAAGAAAATAGAGCAAAAGTAAATCTGTAACATCACTAGGCAATACACCATTGAGTCCTTTGATCCTCTTAAGAGTTCCATCTGTAACAGATGCAATTCAACCAAACAATTTTGTGCCATCACTAGGCAGCAGAACTTATCAAATTATAGTTTACATGGTCTCAAAAGGTGGTAGGCCAACAAAAAGTTTTCAAATTACATAATAACAAAATGTGTCCCTACAAAATATATGCTTCATGGCCTCTTCAAAATGTGTCCCTACAAAATTTGAGAACAACACACAAAAAAAGAAGGCTTGTCAATACTCTTTAAATTACAAAAAAATAACAATTAAAAAAAACACAAACAACATACCTCACAAAACTATGGAATTTTAGGGGTCGTCTTGTGTATTTTGTGTTAACCTGAAATATGACACTTATATCAACAAAATACAAAAATAAGACATATGATGCAATCGTTATAGACAATGTTGAATCTTACATTTCTTTCAAAAGCGGGCAACTCCTTTTGTTATGCTTTTCTTTCTTCCCACACACACTACATGTTCTGCTTTGCTTTTCCTTCTCTTCCAATGCTATTTCCAGTCCTCCCTTCAATCGTTTTCCACTTCCTTTAGTTTTTGAAATATTTGGAGGTCGAACATCTAAAGTGGAAGGGATTGACGCCATGCTTGATCTTGCTTGATTATTGCTACCACATGCACTATATGTCTCTTTTTCTTTTTGTAGAGAAGATATAAACTCCTTGGCTTTGGTGTACACTTCGGGAGAGGCATTGTCCAAACAATTTGCAAAGGCACGTACAAGCTCGATGCTCTTTGTACCTAAATTTGTGCTTCGGGTATCTCGGAGCTCAACACCCTCGAAATCAAACACAT
Organism: Acorus calamus; assembly: GCA_030737845.1. Lineage (NCBI taxonomy): Eukaryota > Viridiplantae > Streptophyta > Magnoliopsida > Acorales > Acoraceae > Acorus > Acorus calamus. The sequence continues at coordinate 15,475,738 of CM060877.1, read as the reverse complement.
CCTTTTCTTTTGCTGTGATTGTCCACCTTTGGATAATAAGATATTCAGGCAACTCATCAATCAAATTATTTCTCAATACAACAATCATATGTGCACATGGAATTCCTTCACTTTCGAACTTCTTACATGAACACATTATTTTTTCATTTGATGGATCATATATAACTTCACGCATTTTCATTGACTCTACCAACCTTCTAACAACATGCACATCTGGAGGTCCCATATGACCCATACTTTAAAGAGTCTTGAACTTGTTCTTGAAACATACAAAAAACTTCATTAGTATATCTTTTTGACATTTGGACTTCAATAGCATAAGGAGTAGCAAGATCGGGGGTCTTATGAAGTGTCTCATGATCGGCAACCAATTCATTATATCTTTGACGTTCTAGAGCCCTTTCAAAATGATGAGCAAACTCAACCAAACTGTGCTTCTTGTTCAAGAACTTATGAAAGACTGAATTTTGACTCTCACTCCGTTGAGTACTTCTCATTCCTGCCATGAAAATATGATTCATATACGCTGGGATCCACTTCTCTCGATTCTTGTACTGTTTAGACAACCATTCATTAGACTCCAAGGAAAAATGCATTATTATTTTCTTCCAGCTCTCCTCAAATTCTTCTGGAGTCTCCGACCCATAAATACATTTTTTAAATGACACCAAAAAATCAGATTTACAAGACAATGCACCCACTTTTTCTGGCAACTTCTTCATTATGTGCCAAATGCAAAATCGATGATGTGTTTGTGGTAGCATTCTTGCAATGGCAGCCGTCATAGCTGGGTCTTCATCTGTGATAATGGCCATCGGTGCACATTTGCCCATCGCATATTGCCATTTTGTAAACAACCATAAAAATGACTCAATTTTTTCATCTTTTAAAATCCCACAACCAAGAGAAATAGACTGAAAATGATGATTCACTCCGGTAAATGGTGCAAAAATTAAAGAATATTGATTGGTTTCATAAGTTGTGTCAAACACAACTACATCACCAAAGTGAGCATAAGCCTTTCTTGCACCCTGATCTGCCCAAAAACAATGTGTTAGCCGATTATCTTCGTCCACCTCATATGTGAAATAAAATGAAGGATTCATTTCGGTCTTTTCTCTCAAAGAATTGAGAAACATTTGTGCATCATACTCTCTCATTTCATTGCGAACTCTTCCTTGGTAGTTTCGAATATCTCTTTCAGTACAACCAACCCTATCATATCCTCCCGAATCCAAAGCCAATATAGTCATAGTTTGTGAAGGGCCTACATTTGCATCTTGAAAGCTATTAATTAAGAACTTTTGTGAACCAGTAATCTCTCTATGAGACCTCAACAGATGTGTTTTACGAGGAGTGGATAATACATGAACATGACCCTCAATGAAGTTATCAATTTTCCATTTTCCATCTTCAGCCTTCAATTGTATTCTAGCCTTGCACCCTACCCGTATGTTTCCTCAACTTCTTGTCTTAATATTTCTGTTAGCATTAGTGTTTTTGAATCCTTTCTTTGCACATACAATATCCCTCTTATATAATTCTTTTGTGCTCGAATGATACCTAGTAGTAGATTTCCGAACACCAAACCCTGCTATTCTAGCATAATTGGAGTAAAAATTTTCCCCTTCCTCAAGTGTGTCAAAACACATTCCAATTACATGTTTTATGCCCTCATCAGTATCTGGAATCCAAACCCCCTCTTCCTCAAATAATTGCTCAAAAACCTGAACAGACTCTCTCATCAATACTCATCTGTTTCAAAATTATAGAACAAATAAAATTTCACATGACAGAATTCACAAACGCAATCCAATAAAAAAACCCTACATCTGAAAGAAAAAAAATCTAAAAAACAAACCCTATATGTAAAAAAACCCTAGATCTGAATGAAAAAAAAAACCTTCACGAAGAGGAGTGGTCGTGGCCGATCTGTAGATCAAGTGGAGACTGGAGAGGGGTAGCCGATCTGTGGTTCAGGTGGAGAAGGGTGACCGTGGCCGATCTGCGAATCGGGTGGAGAGGGGTGGATGAGATCACGAGCACAGAGGAGATGATTTGGTGGTGGTGTCAAAATGTGAGAGAGACAGAGGCCTAGATTTGGTGGCTGTGTATTATTTATTTGATGGATATGATAATTATTTGGTGTTGAAATGTGAGAGAGGCAGAGACAAAGGAGATGCCGAGAGGGGGTGGTGGTCGCTCGGTGCGTCGAGGAGGCGCGGAGAGGGAGGTCGCCGAGAGGAGTTGTGTCGCAGAGTAATTTTTAGGGCTTGTACAATGAGAGGAGAGAGAAGGAAAAATGGAGATTTAAAACCTTCTCATTTAATCAAACGGTCCAGATTTGGCCATCCCGTTTAAACTCCTTTAAAAATAAAAAGTGAGTCTGAGCCATCAGATCCGAATTGGACGGATCAGATCCGTGCCGCACCTAACAAAGATGGTCGTATGGTATCACTTCCCTATATATATATATATATATATATATATATATATATATATATATATATATATATAGACACACACACACACACACACACACACATTTATATATATATGGGGAAGTGATTCGGCGCGGGATTGCGGTCGTGCAGGAAGCGATCACGGGCCATCGATCAAGGGTCCATCGCATCGGACGGTCGGGTGCGATTTACATCGACCGTTGGATGCGATGGACCCGCGATCGAACGATCGATGTCGTTTCCCGCATTCCCACATTCCAGCACTGAATCACTCGACTATATATATATATATATAGTCGAGGGATTAGGTGTGGCAGCCGTCCGATCGCGGGTCCATCGCATCAAACGGTCGACGTGAATCGCACCCAACCGTCCGATGCGATTGACCCGTGATCGACAGCCCATGATCGCTGCCGCACATAATCATCCCTCTATATATATATATATATATATATATATATATATATATAGGGAAATGATACGGTGCGGGTCGTGCGGATGTGCGGCGTCGACCACGGGCCGTCGATCACGGGTCCATCGCGGGTCCAACGCATCGGACGGTCGAGGGCGATTCATCTCGACCGTTGGTTGCGATGGACCCGCGATCGGACGACTCACGTTGGATCCGCACAACCGCACGACCCGCATATTATCACTCGCGTATATATATATATATATATATATATATATATATATATATATATATATATATATATATATATATAGGGACGTGATTGCGTGCGGCAAACGGCGGGTGCGGCAGCGATCACGGGTCCATCGCATCGGACGGTCGGGGGCGATTCATCTCGACCGTTGGATGCGATGGACCCGCGATCGAACGGCCCACGTCGCGGCCGCATCTGCCGTTCGCCGCACGCAATCATTTTCATATATATATATATAGAGAGAGAGAGAGAGGGATGATTATGTGCGGCGGCCGCACGGTGTGGCAGCGATCACGGGCCGTCGATCACGGGTCAATCGCATCGGACGGTCGGGTGCGATTCACGTCGACCGTTGGATGCGATGGACCCGCGATCGGACGGCTGCACCTAATCACTCGACTATATATATATATACGCGAGTGATAATATGCGGGTCGTGCGGGTCCGACGTGAGTCGTCCGATCGCGGGTCCATCGTATCTAACGGTCGAGATGAATTGCCCCTGACCGTCCGATGCGATGGACCCGTGATCGACGGCCCGTGGTCGACGCCGCATGACCGCAGGGTATCATTTCCCTATATATATATATATATATATATATATATATATATATATATATATATATATATATATATATATATAGGGAAATGATACAGTGCGGGTCGTGCGGATGTGCGGCGTCGACCACGGGCCGTCGATCACGGGTCCATCGCATCGGACGGTCGGGGGCGATTCATCTCGACCGTTGGATGCGATGGACCCGCGATCGGACGACTCACGTCGGATCCGCACGACCAGCATATTATTACTCGCGTATATATATATATATATATATATATATATATATATATATATATATATATATATATATATATATATAGGAAAATGATACGGTGCGGGTCGTGCGGATGTGCGGCGTCGACCACGGGCCGTCGATCACGGGTCCATCGTGGGTCCATCGCATCGGACGGTCGGGGGCGATTCATCTCGACCGTTGGATGCGATGGACTAACGATCGGACGACTCACGTCGGATCCGCACGACCGCACGACCCGCATATTATCACTCGCGTATATATATATATATATATATATATATATAGAGGGCCGATTAGGTGCGGCGAACGGCAGGTGCGGCGTCGATCGTGGGCCGTCGATCACTGGTCCATCGCATCGGACGGTCGGGTGCGATTCACGTCGACCGTTGGATGCGATGGACCCGCGATCGAACGGCCCACGTCGCCGCCGCACCTGCCATTCGCCGCCCCTAATCGCCCCCGTATATATATGATAAGCATATTATTTTCACATTTAAACCCTTTAATTTAGTTTTCTATTCCTAATTTTATGTGTAATAATGACTAATATTCCAAATTTATATGTTATTACAGGTAATTGAGATAAATGATGATTATCAATGCAAGATACTCTATGAAGCATTTAAAGATATGAATGAGAATCAAGAGGACTCTAGAAGATCCGAAATTATGCAAGAAAAAGATTTGGTGAAGAGAGAATCAAAAATCAAATTCCAATCAAATATTCTTCAAATCAATGTTGAAACCGTCCTACTGTTTTGACCATAACTTTTGCCTCAAATATCTTATTTTGGCCCAAAATATGGCTTTGGAAAGATATTTTCAAGATCTACAAATCAATGTTTCATGAATATTTTGAAATTCCACCAAATTAGGGGTCAAAATTTCATCCGAAGATTCTGCAGAAAATCAATGACGGGAATGAAAGCTTTTACCTGCTAAATCTGTCAAAGATGCATATTAGGAAGGTTAATGGTTAATCTTGACCATCCAATTTATTGCAAATCAACGGTTGAAATTCAAGGCTGAAGGCTATAAAAGGAACACATATGAAGCCAAGAAGGAGGCATCAAAACAAGGAGGCAAAAGGACAACCAGAGGAGAAAGATTCAAGAGTTTTCTTTTTGTTTTTCTTTTCATATGCTTGTAGTCATTTAGATCTGAATTTTTATATTAGTTTTTTTGTTTTCAGAATATTTTTTTATATAATATGGTTTCTTTTATTTTTCTTTTATTTCGTTTGATCATGACTAGCTAAATCTTCAACTAGGGTTGAAGATGAAACCATGCAATGTTAATTTAGGATTTTATATTTAGATCTGAATTCTTCATATTGTTTGCTTTATTGAGTATCAATCTCTCCTTCAATTCTCTTTTGAAACCTTTTATGTGAATTTCTTATTACTTCAAAAATCTCTTGTATTTGATTTGATAAAATATGTTTTGATTGAGTTCTCTGATATTTTATGCTCTTCTTAACAAGTTGAATATTGAGTTAGTAGATTTTATAAAGGGAAGGGAGATAGATCATTATATTAAGGTTTTTAATCGTAGAATCATCTTCAAGGATCTCTTGTTTAGGGTTTGATAGGGTATGCTTGATTAACTATTTTGATATCTTATTCTCTTCCTAATGTGTGAATGTTGAGATGATTGTTTTGATTTTAAATCTGATTTTATGAAATAATATGATTTTAAATATTTATTTTCCGATTAATATTTGATTAACGTCAGTATTGATTGAGTTATATGATGGAGTTTCATATTTGAATATAATCCCTACATTGGTATTGCATGGTGGATTCTAAAACCCTAGTTATCTTCTTATATTCATATTAGCTTTTAAAAAAAAACATAATAAAAAAAAACTTCATCAATCTTTCTTTCTAGTTCGATTAGTTAAATCAATTAATAATCTGATTTGAACAATTCTCTGTGGGTTCGACCCGTATTTGCTAGATCTATACTACTGTAACGATCCGTGCACTTGCGGTAATTAATATAACTTAAAATATTCAATCAAGTTTTTGGCGCCGTTGCCGGGGAATTGTTTCAAATTATATTTGATATTGATTTATCTTTCGGATTAGTTTTTTTTTTCTTTTGCTGATTTTTTTATATGCTTTGCAGGATATCAAGAACCTACAAGAACACAACAAAGAATGGTGTAAGGCTTAGACCATTCTTTCTCTAAACAAGCATCCAAAAGTGTTCGAAGGCGACCCTAAGGTGAACCATTTCATCACGGTAAAAAGGTGGATTTAATTCTTCCCTCACTGTGTGTGAGTTGTGAGTATTTCATTCACCCACGAATCTTCTGCAAGTGGGTTACTTTTGGGGTTGATTGGGATTTTCGGTGTGTGCATTTTTCAATTAGCATACATTAATTAATTAATCTAAGGGTTGTCCCACATAACATAAGGTGGGGATTTCATCACCCTCCCTTGGCCCACAAATCATCATCTTGAGCATTTGTCAAACCCATGAGCCTAATTAAATTAAAATGAATTAGACTTGACCCTAGGTTTTCGAGCTCAATAGGACAAGAGACGCCAAGAGATAATCCAGTGAGCAATAAACCATTTAATGATGTCTAGGAAAGTGGTTTCATAAGGTTTCTACCTTAAAGGACGGTGGTTACTTAATTGAGGAACACGTGAAAGCGTGGAAGACCCCCCACTAATCCTTTACACTTTCCTGGTTGTTAGGTGGTTGATTGTTAATTGGCAAGCTTGAGGCATATCTTGGAACAGTTAGGAGCTGTCCATTAAGGGAGGAACATCCTCAACAACTAGATTTTTAAAAATCATCACCCCTTACTTAACAAGATAAATCTTAATTTGTTGATTGTGAAAGTATATTCTTGATTTGGGATATTTTGGTTTATGAGCATTTGGTCTAGAGATTCTAAAAACCGATTGATTCGTACCGAGTCAACCATCACCATGGATAACAGAGTAGCTGTTATCCCAAAGACCTTGAAGGATTACATGTATCCATCTAGAACTACGCAACCCTCATGCATTGTGTTACCAACAACCAATGCTAACAACTTTGAGATCAAGCCTGGGATGATTAATATGCTCCCAAAATTTGATGGATCTGAGGATCCATATCTTTTCATTAGGGAATTTGAGGAAGTTTGTTCCACTCTAAAACTTCAACAGCTAACTGATGATTCCATCCGGTTGAGGTTAATCAACTTCTCCCTCAAAGATAATGCTAAAAAGTGGTTGTATGCTCTAACTGCAAATTCTATCACCACTTGGGATCAATTAGTTATGATATTTCTGAAGAAGTTCTTTCCTAATCATAAAACTGCTAAGATTCGCATGAATATAAATCAATTCATTCAAAAGGATGGGGAATCTTTATGGAGATATTTAGAGAGATTCAAGGACTTGCTGTTGCAATGTCCTCATCATGGATTTGAGGTTTGGAGATTAGTGCAAATTTTATATGAAGGTTTGAATTACACCACAAGGACTATGGTTGAATCAATGTGTAGTGGTGAATTTACCAATAAAAATGAAACTGAAGCATGGGCATTTCTAGAAGAAGTAGCTGAAAAATCCATGCAATGGGAGACAATTAGAGAGCCTGAGAAACTCATGCCTTCTAAGGGAGGTATTCATTCCATTGATAGTAGTTTTGAGTCTGAAGCCAAGTTTGCATCTCTCATTCGTAGAGTAGAGGCCCTAGAGATGAAACCAAATCATGATTCTATTAATCAAGTCTCTACCTCCAACTCTGTATTGTCTGCATTTTATGTAAATCTTCAAATCACCTAGCGGAAGACTGTCCTTCCCTGTCATCCCACAAGGAAGGTTGGGCCGAACATGCCAATAGCTTACAATGGAGGAAAAATGACCCATATGCTCAAACTTATAATCCTGGATGGAGGAATCATCCAAATCTGTCATGGACACAAGGACCTCCTCAAGCTCCCATGTATCCTAGACCAAACACAGGACCCATTCCTACTCCATTTCCTCCGCCTGGTTTCAAACAGAAAATGAGAAGAAGTTCTCTTCCTTAGAGAAAGGGTTGGATGTTCTTATGAAGGCCACTCAAATTTAACTCAATCATCCTCCCAGATGTCTGCCACTTTGAATCAATTTATGCAATCTACAGGGCAAATCCTTCAATCCACCACACAGGCAATCTCCCGTCTTGAGATTCAAGTTGGTCAATTGGCCACCACCATGAGTGAGAGAGAGAAAGGAAAGTTTCCTAGTCAATCGGAACCCAACACTAGAGGACCCATTCTTCAAGGACAAATCCAAGATTCTTATAGTAACCAGTCCAACCAGATTAATGCAATCACTACTCTTAGGTCTGGTAGACAAGTGGACAACAAGGTTATTATGCCTAGTAAAGATGTCGAAGATGATAAGGACAACCCAAATTAATTCATGAGGACCCAGATTCTGAACCCATCCTCCTGACATCCATCCCAGAGAAGCCCAATGATTCTCCTGAGAGAGTTTATGTTCCAAGGCCCCATATCCCCAGAGATTAGGTACAATTAAGAAATCTGCACAGCTAGATAAAATTTTAGAGGTGTTTAAGCAAGTTCGCGTGAACATTCCGCTCCTAGATGTTGTCCAACAGGTACCTGCCTATGCCAAATTTTTGAAGGACTTATGCACCCAAAAAAGGACCAACAATGTACCCAAGAAAGCTTTCTTGGCATCCCATATAAGCTCCATTCTTTCATGTGAGACTCCAATCAAGTATAAGGACCCAGGTTGTCCCACCATTTCATGTGTGATTGGAGACACTCGTATTGATCGAGCTTTGTTAGACTTAGGTGCGAGTGTAAATCTACTGCCCTATTCAGTGTACAAACAGTTAGGCTTAGGAGAATTGAGACCTACCCCAGTGACCTTACAATTAGCAGATCGATCTGTGAAAATTCCTAAAGGTGTCATTGAGGATGTCCTTATTAAGGTTGGGGATTTCATCTTTCCTGTTGACTTTATAGTTTTAGAAACTCAACCTGTTCTAAACCCGAAGGGGCAAATTCCTGTAATTTTGGGTAGACCATTCCTGGCTACATCTAATGCTTTGATTAACTGTCGAAATGGATTGATGAAATTATCTTTTGGAAATATGACAGTTGACCTAAATATCTTTCACATTGGAAAACAACCAGGAGATTATAATGATGAATTAGAAGATGTGAATTCTATTGAGGAAATAATTGAAGATTTGAAACATCATTCTATGTCTACTAAAGATCCTTTAGAATTTTGTCTTGCTCACTTTGGAGAAAATTTTGATATGGAAAAATCGATCATGGAAGTAAATGCTCTCCTAGATTCAGAACCAACCATCCCATTCAATAAGTGGCAACCAAAACCTGAGCCCCCTCCTCTGTCACCACCCCTTCCTTCCATTGATGAGCCTCCTAAGCTAGAACTTAAACTATTTTTGGAGTTACCGCTGGAGAAAGTGGAGGTCATTCACCTCATTGATTCCATCTATCAAGATTAAGCTCTCTTGGTAATCATTTTGTACTATATTTTTCTGGGTTGCCTTTACTCCCGAGTCATCAATTCCTTGTTCATGCTGTAAACTAGGTTTGGGGGCGTTAGGGTAATTTTCCATTTTCAGTCTAGGCTTTGTGTTTGTTGCATCCACTATCATCGAGTCATTGATGTAATTTTATTTTGAAGTATATTGAACTAATAAAATTGTTTTGATGTCATCGTATACCAGCAGTTCAATGGTGATCACTTGATATGGTAAAATTCTCCCTTTTTCATTCTCCTTTCTTGATATTTCATGTGTCCAATTATATGAACATTGAGGACAATGTTAGATTTAGGTTTGGGGGTGTAATCAACAAATTTTGATGTGATATATTAAAAAAAAAATTTGGGAAAAATTTAATCATTGGGATGCATTTGGCTTGCCAGATCAATTTTCACTTTAGTTGTTAATCATATCCTGTGTCTAAAATATTTTTCACAAATTTCAAGTCTTGAAAAAAAAAAAATTTCAGCACTTATAGCCACATATATGTAGCCTAAATGGAAAAGTGAAATTTAAGGGAGAGAACTAGAAGAATCATTAGTGGAGACTTAACCCATGAGAGATTTGAGCCATTCTATTCTTGGAGGGATTTTACATAATTCTGAGTTACAAGTTAACTCAAAATTTTTCTTGTTTTCGCTTTAAAAAAAATGTCGTTTGCTTGATCTCTTTATTCTTGTTTTGATCAAAGATTCATGAACACCATAAAAATTGGATTACTACACTAGAAACTCCTCTGAAATCTTTTCAAGGCATACAATAACCATATGAAACTTAGGAAATGATTTAGGCCATCTTTGCTAACCGATCTATCATGTTCAGCCAACCTATTTTTATACTTATCCACTAGTCAAACCCCTTGAGCCATATAAGCCTTTCTTTGTTCAACCTATTTTCCATCCTACACTTTATTTAATGAGTGTAACCTTAAATTTTGTTTTGGAACGAGGAAAGAAAAAGAAAAAAAAATCAATCAATTACTATGAAATTTCATGGAGGGTTATTACTATCATGATTCTTGAAAAAAAAAGAAGAAAAAAAAAAGAAGAAAAAAAGAAGAAGAGAAGAAGCCGATATTCATCGAAAAATAAACAAATCTTCAAAGCATTTCAGAATAAACCTTGTCCAATTTCCAACAATAACTCTAGCCCCATTACAACCTATTGAAAAGACCTACTTGATCCTAAATGTAATGTGGTTAAAATGTGGAGAATAGATGAAGAGGATTTATGGTGTTTAATCCAATGTTCTTGAGTCGATGATATTCCGTTCCTGAGATCAATTTAATTTTCTTTTTCTTTGATATGGTCCGTCCTTCTATAAAATCTTATATGTGGATTATTTGAATTTTGATTCCTTGCCACATATAAGTTGAGAGAAATGAGCCCACCTCTGAGTGAATTCCTTGTTGAGTGTAATATCCAGTGAGTTTTTTTGAAGTCAAGGCGAAATCCATTCTGAAGGTGATCAAAATTAAGTTTTACTTGGAAAAAGAAAGTTACATCCTTGTTGGCTATGCACACACACACTTCAGGACTTGATTATGAGTGAAACTTCTAACATGTGGATAGAGTTCTCAACTTTAGTAGATTTTTATCAAGCTCCTAAGATGTCATTTTTCTCAGATTTTAAAAAAAAAAAGTCATGAATTTTGTGGGTAGATTCGCTGCAAACCCTCACGAGTCAAACTCGTCCACTAGGGGTGACCTAGGGGTTTAAGGGCTTGTTGCATACGCTAAATGCAACCGTGAGAGCCTGCGAAAGTGGCCTTATCCTTTTTTTATATATATTTTGTTTAATCACTTTAATTTGATTGCTAGAGGACCAGCAAAATCTAGGTTTGGGGGTATTTGATAAGCATATTATTTTCACATTTAAACCCTTTAATTTAGTTTTCTATTCCTAATTTTATGTGTAATAATGACTAATATTCCAAATTTATATGTTATTACAGGTAATTGAGATAAATGATGATTATCAATGCAAGATACTCTATGAAGCATTTAAAGATATGAATGAGAATCAAGAGGACTCTAGAAGATCCGAAATTATGCAAGAAAAAGATTTGGTGAAGAGAGAATCAAAAATCAAATTCCAATCAAATATTCTTCAAATCAATGTTGAAACCGTCCTACTGTTTTGACCATAACTTTTGCCTCAAATATCGTATTTTGGCCCAAAATATGGCTTTGGAAAGATATTTTCAAGATCTACAAATCAATGTTTCATGAATATTTTGCAATTCCACCATATTAGGGGTCAAAAATTCATCCGAAGATTCTGCAGAAAATCAATGACGGGAATGAAAGCTTTTACCTGCTAAATCTGTCAAAGATGCATATTAGGAAGGTTAATGGTTAATCTTGACCATCCAATTTATTGCAAATCAACGGTTGAAATTCAAGGCTGAAGGCTATAAAAGGAACACATATGAAGCCAAGAAGGAGGCATCAAAACAAGGAGGCAAAAGGACAACCAAAGGAGAAAGATTCAAGAGTTTTCTTTTTGTTTTTCTTTTCATATGCTTGTAGTCATTTAGATCTGAATTTTTATATTAGTTTTTTTGTTTTCAGAATATTTTTTTATATAATATGGTTTCTTTTATTTTTCTTTTATTTCGTTTGATCATGACTAGCTAAATCTTCAACTAGGGTTGAAGATGAAACCATGCAATGTTAATTTAGGATTTTATATTTAGATCTGAATTCTTCATATTGTTTGCTTTATTGAGTATCAATCTCTCCTTCAATTCTCTTTTGAAACCTTTTATGTGAATTTCTTATTACTTTCAAAAATCTCTTGTATTTGATTTGATAAAATATGCTTTGATTGAGTTCTCTGATATTTTATGCTCTTCTTAACAAGTTGAATATTGAGTTAGTAGATTTTATAAAGGGAAGGGAGATAGATCATTATATTAAGGTTTTTAATCGTAGAATCATCTTCAAGGATCTCTTGTTTAGGGTTTGATAGGGTATGCTTGATTAACTATTTTGATATCTTATTCTCTTCCTAATGTGTGAATGTTGATATGATTGTTTTGATTTTAAATCTGATTTTATGAAATAATATGATTTTAAATATTTATTTTCCGATTAATATTTGATTAACGTCAGTATTGATTGAGTTATATGATGGAGTTTCATATTTGAATATAATCCCTACATTGGTATTGCATGGTGGATTCTAAAACCCTAGTTATCTTCTTATATTCATATTAGCTTTTAAAAAAAAAACATAATAAAAAAAAAACTTCATCAATCTTTCTTTCTAGATTAGTTAAATCAATTAATAATCTGATTTGAAAATTTTGTTTGAATAAAAATTTTGTTGAAAATTTGTTTGAATCAAAAGTTGTTTGAAACCCTCTCTCATCTCTCTCACAAGAATCTAATTTTTTTTCAAATCCCTCTCATCAACCACTCTCACCGTCAGCTCCTCCACACCAGCTCTGCTGCGGCCATCCACCTCCGCCACCACCTTTGCTGCGATGCTCCATCCAACCTCCCGCGGCCACCACCATCTTGCATTGACACCCCCACCCCCTGCAGCCACCAGCCCCTCCACCACCCCTTGCTGCGACCCCCTCCGCCGCCACTAATTGTTGCGGCCAGCAGCCTCTGTGAGATTTTTTTCTTCATTTTTTGTATTCAAACCTAGGGTTTTATCTATATGTGTTGATCTAATCTAAGTTTTAGATTTCAGATATGTATATTAGGATTTAATAGGGTTATATCTATATTTTCATATTTTTACTTGCCTAATAGTGATGTAAGATTTGTGTATGATTATTTTTTATGTAATCTGCATTTTTTTACTCATGATTCAAGTTTGTTGAGCATTTGACATACATTTGGTCTTAATATTTCAGTTAAAATGTTTAATGGAGGAAGACAATGAAATTGTGGAATGATGTTCTATGTGTTCCATAACCAGATTGAAGAGTGCCAGGTGGTTGAGAGTGCATATCATTAAATCAGATGACTAAGTTGTTGAGAGTGGATATCATCATATCATTAAATCAGGTGGTTGAGAGTGTTGACAGTACAATGAACAATTTCAAATTTGTTGAATGTAAGGGTTCAACTTGTTGTAATGGTTGAAGTAGAACTTGATGTATGTGATCCACTGCTTTATATGGTTTTACTTCTTGTAATTATTGAAGCAACAGTTGAACTTTTGTTGTAATGGTTGATGTAAAACTTGATGTATGTAATCCAATGCTTTATATGGTTTTACTTCTTGTAATTGTTGAAGCAATAGTTGAACTTTTTTTTTTGCTTGGTAAATCAAGCAAGCAAAAGAAAATTAGACCAAGTGAACAAGATCTTGAAGATGATGATGATTTGCATATGAGCTTGAGATAGGAATGACTTGGTGCTCTGCCGTTTATAACTTAACTTTGAATTTTTTATTTGGTTCAACTTGTTTGGAAAAATCGGTTTGGAAAGTCTTCCTATTGTGCTCATGTTAAAGAGTTTTCCAATGCAGATGATTGTATGCCAAGAGATCTATTACATTAACAATCTTTTTTCAAAGGTGAGGTGTAAATGTATTCGTATGACTGAGGATTAATGGAAGTTAACAAAGCTGCTTATAACTATTGTATAGAATTTGTTTTTAAAAAAATTATTGTATAGGATACTACTGTGAAAGTTCCTACCCAGACCTGATAGAACCAATGAGCATCAGAATTTTCAAATTTAATTAAACTATTCCCCTGGATCCTGCTAGAACATAGATGGTATCTGAAAAAAATTTAAAATTCCTGCAGAATTTCTCATTTTACACAATTACGGTTCATCGTGAAAAAATCATCATTAAAGCAGCAGGTGTTCTCAGAGCAGCTGTTGTATACGACATAATTTTTTAACTTAAGGAATCATAATTTACACTGGATGAAAAAAAATGAAAGAAATATTGTGTTACAACACATGGATGCCTGGTCTTCATCAACATATCAAACATAAATTTCTAGTTCTTGGTTGATCACTCTTCCCGACCTCTCATAAAAGCTTGAATCGCAAGATGCTCTGAAGCATGTCATGAAGGACGCCAAAAACAGACCTGCGCCGACCATCAGACCAAGCCTGTTCAAGCACAAGAAATGTAGAAAATTTAAATACTGCAAGAAATACTACATAATTGTACATCTGTACCACAATTCCGTGTTTGATTCATCTAAACTGACAGCCATATTACAATTCAGGCTCAGGACATGAGTCAATGTTTGCACAACCATGTTTTCATTTCTAGATAATTCCATGATATACTCATAAAAATTCTTGGTTTGTATCCATTGTGCATTGCAAATCATTATATCTTATTGTGGCTTTTGGATAGTAAGGATGGAGAAATAAGTAATCACTCAGAAATGTGAAGGACTCTTCTGACAGTGGATGATCATGGGGACTCTTTAGATGATGGAGAATGAATTGGTAATGAAAGCACAACAATAGCCAACAAAACCATCCCCATTCCATAAAACCAAATAACCAAGTCACAATTAGATGCTTGAGGTTGATGTCATGACACCAAACAAAGACAATCAATTGAAGGAACAACTAAAAAATCAAATTGAAATAAAGGATGTAACTTGCTCAACATGCTCAAATTGAAAATAAAAATGCATCCATTTATTTACAGTTACAACAACAAAACACATTTTTTTACACATTCTTATGAGATTCCTATTTGTTAAAAATCACATAAGAAAAAAAAAAAGAGTCCTCTGATAAAATTCATAGAGTTTCCCTGTCCTATTGTCATTTTTATTTTCAACAATAATATTGGATATGCCACAAATGCTTGCTTGTTAGAATACTAAACATAAGCACTCGATTGTTTTAGGGAGCTTCCATTCCAAAGAAAGATGGTTGGGAAACATTAGCTGTGCATAAGTGTAACAATGGAAAGAAAGAAATCCTCAAGGCTTACCTGATACAAGGATCTAACATGAATTCTACAAAATATGGTTTGATCACCTACGCCTCTTCATCTCCATTAAATATATTATGTTATATATATATATAGATATAACCCTATATTTTAAAACCTACATATACATATCTAACATCTAAAACTTAGATATAGATCAACACATATAGATAAAACCCTAGATTTGAATATAAAAAATGAAGAAAAAAATCTCACAAAGGCTGCTGGCCGCAACAATAGGTGGTGGCGGAGGGGGTCGCCGCACGGGGTGGTGGAGGGGCTGGTGGCTGCAGGGGGTGGGGGTGTTGATGCAAGATGGTGGTGGTCGCGGGAGGTTGGATGGAGCATCGCAGCAAAGGTGGTGGCGGAGGTGGATGGCTGCAGCAGAGTTGGTGTGGAGGATCTGACGGTGGGGGTGGTTGATGAGAGAGGTTTGAAAAAAAATTAGATTCTTGTGAGAGAGATGAGAGAGGGTTTCAAACACTTTTGATTCAAACAAATTTCCAACAAATCTTTTATTCAAATTTTTTTTGATTCGGATGAGAGAGATGAGAGAGGGTTTGAAGACAAATTTCAGATTAAAAAAAATTTCGAGGAGGGGAGAGAGAGTGGTAACCGACAGAAACGGGTAGACCTGGTTGAGTGCGTACGGTGGTTTCTTTTGCCCACCGTCAGATCCCATCTTCTTTGATCGGACGGCTGATAGCAAATCCGCACATGCCGTTCCGCGGTAGGTAATCAATGCGATCGGTGCGGTTTACGACGTGGGCCGTCCGATCGCGGGTCCATCGCATCCAACGGTCGACGTGAATCGCACCCGACCGTCCGATGCGATGGACCCGTGATCGACGGCCCGTGATCGCGCACCGCACCGACCGTAAACCGCACCTAATCGGCTCCCTATATATATATATATATATATATATATATATATATATATATATATATATATATATATATATATATATATATATAGGGATGATTATGTGTAGTGGCCGCACGGTGCGGCAGCGATCACGGGCCGTCGATCACGGGTCCATCGCATCGGACGGTCGGGTGCGATTCACGTCGACCGTTGGATGCGATGGACCCGCGATCGGACGGCTGCCGCACCTCATCGCGGTCGTGTATATATATATATATATATATATATATACACGACCGCGATGAGGTGCGGCAGCCGTCCGATCGCGGGTCCATCGCATCCAACGGTCGACGTGAATCGCACCCGACCGTCCGATGCGATGGACCCGTGATCGACGGCCCGTGGTCGACGCCGCACGGTGTGGCCGCCGCACCTAATCGGTGCTATATATATATATATATATATATATATATATATATATATATATTTTTTCGATAATATGCGGTCGGTGCGGTCGCGCGGATTCGACGTGCGTCGTCCGATCGCGGGTCCATCGCATCCAACGGTCGACGTGAATCGCACCCGACCGTCCGATGCGATGGACCCGTGATCGACGGCCCGTGAATCGCGACCGCACGACCGCACGACCGTATAATATCACGACTCTATATATATATAGAGAGAGAGAGAGAGAGAAAGAGAGATAACTGATTTTATGCGGATGGTGCGGCTTGGGGACCATTGTGCGGCAAGAAACATTGATCGTCCAAATCTATTTCCATTGATCTAATTGTTGGTTTAAATGCATGGATAACCCATCCAACAGGTCGGTAACTTGCCCATCCGGTTACACTAACAGCCCCCCCCCCCCCCCTCTCGATCACGTTCTCTCTCTATCTCTCCTTTGAGTGAGAAAGAAAGGATTGTTATGTATGCAGGCGGAGCCAAGAATTAGAATAAGAGGGGGTTGGATCGAGGCTAATAGATTTAGACTAAGAAAAATGTATTTATGAAATGATATAATTATACGGTAATTCAAGAAAAATAAAGTTGATGAATAATGACCGAGTCTTTAAATAAATGGATAATTTAGATACAAGATTTTTTACTGCTTCTTTCACATTTGAAAAATCTGAAAATTTTACTTGTAAATTTTTTTAAAAACTTAAGATCTTATTATTTACCTTCACAACAAATTCAAATAAGTAGCTTGAAAAATATTTAAAAAATAAATATGAAAAAATAATCATTCACAACACAAAAATACCCTTAAAGCATAGATCTTAAAAATTAATTTCCCAAAAAGCTTGAGATATTAAAATTAGTTATCATGAAAATACAAAATAAATAAATAAAAACATTAAAAAATAAGAACTAGGGTTTTTCAACCACCATCTCTTAAAATCAGAGTTTTTCTTAACAATTTCAAAAAAGATCGTCAGTGCTCCAAGAAGTGCTCCTCGACCTTCACAGATGTGGGTGGGAATTTTGAACTCCACGTCAAGGTTCATGGAAGCCATTTGATAGAAAGTTGGGGCTGGTTAGATCACCTTGTTTTGGTCGAACAATTGGCTAGGAGATCTCCCGCTTATGGAGATGTATCATGGTCTTTTCGGGCTAGCTACAAATAAAACAGGTATTGTCAATCGGTTCTACAGGAAGGGAGAGCTAGTAGGAGGTTGGAGCGTGGGCCTGCTGGACATACCCAATGATCAAGATGCAAGGGGACCGCTGAGGCTTCTTCAAGAGCTTCATAAAAGGGGTGGCCTGAACATGGAGGAGGACAGTGTGTGCTGGAATCCTAATCCAAGGAAGGACTTCACGGTACATCTTTGCTATGAATGGTGGAGATGGGATCGACAGATCACGGAAAGCACAACTAGGAAGTACATAGAAATATGGAGACAAAAAATCCCATTATAGGTGAAGTTCCTAATGTGGTTGATATTTCAAGAGAAGCTTCTTACGAAGGTGTATAGAGTTAGATGCGCACCAAGAGAGGACACAACTTGTCTTACTTGTAGGGAAGGTGCGGAAACTACGTCTCGCAAATTTTTGGAGTGTCCAATGGCTAAAGCTTATCTGGCAAAGGCTATCGGGATGCTCAGATCTTGTAGATGGCAGTAGCTCGCTCGAGGAATTATAGAGAGTAGGAATGCAACTCAGATCTCTCCGGGGGATAGAAGCACGAAAGCCAAAGTGTCACATATGCTTATCTGACAGGCACTATGTATTTCCCGTAATCATCTCCTATTCAGAGGCACTCCAACATACGAGGATAATATTTGGCAGATGATCGTGAACCAACTCAAGGACTGGGGTGTGTGTTGTGCGCGAGTGGGGAAGATTTCTTTCCAAGGGGGTTTTATTCGTGTGGAGCAGGAGTTCTTTGGATGGTTTGTTATAATTTGTATTGAGAGATTCAGTATACACCTCTTTTACTTGATATCAACTTGAAGGGATGTAAAATAGGCCATGTGTTCTTATGGCATGCTTTCTTATATTTCTCTAATTTGGATGTTCACTTTCTTAATACTAATTAAGGCTGAATGCCTACCATTATCTTAAAACAAAAAACAATTTAAAAAATGTAACCCATTTGTACTCACGTCACTAACGTAATATATAAAATCACAAAACACAATATATGTTTCACTATCTCAGTATATCTTTTATACAAAAATATAATTAAAAAAATATGTATTCAATTTATATAAGTATCTAATTTGTTTGAAAGAAGATACTTAATTAGCTAAGTATATATATTAAACAAAATTTGTATAAGATGCAAATGAGATTGCGAACTAGACTGAATATAACTATTTTTAGCTCCAATGCCTACCTAATATCTCAATTCATTTCATTATGAGACCCCCCTCCCACTCAATTTTCAAAATGGCCTTTCCTAAGGAAAAATTTCCCTGATAATATATATTTACATTGTATAATTAAGATTAAACTTTTAGCTATAAAATATTTTATCAATGAATAATTTTTGTAGGGAATTCATTTGCAGAAAAAAATATCCTGCGATGTCAAAAAACAGTGGGCGAAGACTTATCAATCCAAACTTACCACGAAATGTTTTTTTAGGCACAACATTGACCATCGAATTGATAACCAATATCAAGAAAATATTTCACTGTTAAATATCATATTTCTTCGACAGACTTTCACCCACACTTTTTCGCCTTTGGGGGAAACGGGCGGGACCAGCTCCTCCGCCTCTGGCTCCGCCCCTGTTTGTATGTGATAAAAATTGTTAAACCCTTGTAGTTCACTACACTGCCATTGAAATTGAATTTAAATTGTTAAAAAGACCACGTTGAGCCAAAAAGTCAAATAATAAAAAAAACATATAAGTTGTCGTGCACGCAATCATAACCACAATCAGAAAGACCGTATCAATGAATGCAACGTACATGGTTCAATAAGTGGTCCAGATACATTTCCACGTATCCGCCCTTCATTCGGTTCAAAGAGAGACCACCAATTAAAGAACAACTTATCTGATTCATCCGACGTGACAGGTAATCGTTTCAAATCACAACCATTAAACCGGGGGCGCGAAATACGAACCGTCGGACAGGACAATCACCACGTGCCGCAGCAACAGAAATTATTACGTACGGTCACGTGCTATAAATAGTTGTTCTGCATGATCACGTACTTATTATTTAAAATAATATGACACGTGTTAAGATACTGATAAAAAGTTATGAAAACCACGATACTAGGAATTGTTAAAAGCTAATTTGAAAGCAGTATATGGCCCGTTTCGGTATGCGTTTGAATAGATTTAGTTTTTGAAAAAATATAAATTTTTAAATGTGAATTTAAACACATTGTTTTAATACAACGGTTCACCACTTAACAATATTATCAATAGATTTTGGGTTCGAGTTTTGATGTTGACATTATCAATATATATATATTATTGGTGTTGTTAGTCAAATGATGTGTGGAGATAGATGTGCCATATCTGATATAGAGGCGCATTTTGGAGGGATTAAACTCATTCAATATTTGAACACATTTGTATCGATATTTTAGTGATTGGTTTCAATCCAAACCCCAATCCCCTGCCTTAGAACAAATCCAATCCAAAATAACTTTTCTTGCAACTATAGCATGTAGGCTGTTCGAATAACCTTATTAGATTTAGGGACGCAATTTAGACGTGTTAAATCTGGCCCAACTTTTGGATCAATTCAAATAGAGATTTTAACAATCGGGTATAACTCCAACTTGAACAAATGATTCAATTGAGGTTGGTTTTGGGTTAAAAGTTTAGTTATCTAAAGTTAAATGAAATAATGGTGAGCAGTAAATTTAAGTTAGTCGAATTTCAGTGCATGAAATAAAACCTGAATACTCTAATTTGCTATCCCCTAGAATCTATCACTATTGTTTATTATGACTACTATGCTATTGAAATAATAAAAAATAACACCGTTTTAAAATCAAGCTTGAATTCCATCCAATCCAAATTAAATTCGAACTCAACCTATTCGGTGGGCGCTGGCGGACGTGAAATGATGAAACAAACGGGTTTTTTACGTCAGCGTCGATAAACCAAAAAACTTTTGTCCGATGTGTTTTTCTCTTGTTTTCCCCCGCATTCCCTCTCCGTGGATTATGTTTGAATGGTCCAATCCATCTTAGGTACAATGCTAATCTCATAGGACTTGTTAGACAAAGGGATAAATGATGTAATAAGGGGTAATTATGGGGATAAGTAGATGATCAACTTATCCCATTCGATATAAAATATAATTGGGATAAAATGCAGACAATTATCTTGACTTTAAAATAAAAATGAAAATGTTTTGTTTCACCCAAAAAGCTGAAATAACATTCATCCTCAATTTTTGTTTCACTTTTGATAAATGTGAGACAAAATTGATAAATTTTTTATCCTTTAAAATCAAAACAATTTATCCTTAAAATCTTAATCATTGCAAAACTAAACTATGTAGTGTTGCTATGATCTTATTTATAGCCCTTAACCCCTGTTTGGATACCGGATAAGCTCCGGATAACCCCGGATAAATATTGTTTTGTGTTTGGAAAGCTCGGATAAACCCAGATAAAGTGTGTCAGAATAAACTGGTATATGGATTCCAATCAACCTCTAGAATAAAATTTATCCTATGTTATTCAATCCAAAGAATAAATGGGCCAACTGTCAAATCAACTGTCATTACCTCTTATAATCACCAATCAAATCAACTATCATTATTTTTTTACCTTTTATAAATTTTTATTCATACTTTACTTACATTTACCCAAACAACAAAATATTTATTCTTACCATTCCCAACGAGAATAATTCAAAACACAATCAAACACAAAATCACTTTATCTTTATTTATATTTACTTGTGCTCGAATAAATAAATGCTCAAGAATGAATCCTATTCTATATCTAAACGGGGCTGATAGATCATTCTTTGAAAAAAAACATATGTCTAAATATATATTCCTGATGATTTTCTTTACCATCAAAACTGGTGTGGACAGCAGGACAGGGCCGTAACAAGAATTTGCCCTGACTCCCCTTTGACATAGTTGGCTACGTGTAATGTAAGATAATGTTACCGGCGAAAGGGAAAATAAAATAAAACAAAATAAAAACACGTTCTTCCTTTTATGCGACTATGCGAGGCTTTATGTACTTTTTCACGAAGGCTTTTCGAAATTTCGTAAAACAGAGAGGCTTCTTCATCTTTTAATTGATTCGACCGAAAAGGGCGGGGGCCGTTCCGTTGTGTCTGCGGAACATGGAGATAACCTACGCCACATCGAGCGGCCTCGACATGTCGGCGGCGGCGGCGACGGCCGGGAGGCAGGTGAGGGTGATCCCTCTCCAGCATCCGTCAACGTCGTCTCCGTCGCCGGCGGCGCGGCCTCCGCCACTCCTCTCATCGTTCCGGTCGAAGCTGAAGCGGATGACGGCGACGGACTGGCTTGAGCTCCTCGTCCCGTGCTCCCGGTGGATCCGGTCCTACCGTTGGCGGGACTACCTCCAGAGCGACCTCATGTCCGGCATCACCGTCGGAGTCATGCTCGTCCCCCAGGTGAGGCTCCATCTCCGCCGTCCGATTCGTTGATCCGCAGGAACACTTTGAGCTAACGTGCTTTGGGGTTTTGGTTGGTTCAGGCGATGTCGTATGCGAAGTTGGCAGGGCTTCACCCGATATACGGCCTCTGTGAGTGTGGTTTTGCCGTCGTTTGTTTTTGATTTGGATGGTTTAGTAGCGATTATGTTGTGATTTGTGAGTGATTTACAGATTCGGGGTTCGTGCCGGTGTTTGTTTATGCGGTGTTCGGTTCGTCGCGGCAGCTCGCGATTGGACCGGTGGCTTTGGTTTCGCTTTTGGTGTCTAATGTTTTGGGGAGTATTGTTGATTCTTCGGAGGAGCTTTATACGGAGCTCGCTATATTGTTGGCTCTCATGGTTGGCATCTTGGAATGCATTATGGGGTTGTTAAGGTGTGTGAGCTTTGTGAATTTTGCTTGTCTTGGGTTTTGATTTTGATGCAATTGCTTATTTGTGTA
The DNA here is from genome assembly GCA_030737845.1 of Acorus calamus. NCBI lineage: Eukaryota > Viridiplantae > Streptophyta > Magnoliopsida > Acorales > Acoraceae > Acorus > Acorus calamus. Next base: position 15,452,890 of record CM060877.1, on the reverse strand, counting down.
AATTTTCTGGAGGATACATTTGGTTCACATTTTAAAAAACAGATTTGGTCTTTTGTGTGTTTATTTGTACTCTTTTTGGCATTGTAAGTAATGGTTGATGAGGACGTCGTCCTCTTTTTTGTGTGTTTATTTGTGCTCATTTTCTTTTACATTTTTTATTTCCTCTCATTCCCTATTCAGACTTGAAATCACACTTTGGAATGAAAGTGATGGTGACAAGGGTCTACCTTTTTCCAAAAAAAAAAAGAGGAAGATAGGATAAATTTTAGTCACCTTTTTAAAAACAGATTTGGTCAAAGAGTAGCTTCAAGTTGGGTTTACTTTGATTGCATTTATAATTAAAAGCAGCCTCTAACGGAAGCTGTCCTAGGAAGGCTTGTTTGGTTCAGATTTAGCTTTGCACGATCTAAAATGTATAATCTAGTTTTACCATCAGAACCAAACACATCTTTCTGGGGAAAAACTTCAATCTCACACTCCAGTGCTTCATACAGATGTCTGATTTGAGATTGACACAGTCGATTCATAAAATTAGGATAATGCTGTTTGTAATGATTTTGTTAATTACTTTACATTATTTTTTTTTATACCCAAGTCATCATTAATAGAGTTCAATTTGTTTCTCTTTAGTAATTTATCAGTTCAAACATTTTCATGGCTTTATTTCCCTTGTACATAGGCTTGGATGGCTCATCCGGTTTATCAGCCACTCAGTGATTTCGGGTTTTACTACTTCTTCAGCTATAGTAATTGCCTTGTCCCAAGCTAAGTACTTTTTGGGCTACAGTGTAGTACGGAGCAGCAAAATTGTGCCTCTTGTTAGAAGTATAATTTCTGGAGCTAGTAAGGTGTGCTTTCTGCTTTCTTTATGCCTTCTTTTAAATTGTTTTAGTCTACTTTATTTGCTAATGTTCAATTTAAACATTCCAAATATGGAAGTTTGTTTACTTTCTAGGATTATTAATCCTTGTTGGGAATTTCAATTTGATGTATTTTATTAATTTTTCTACTTACATGAGAATTATGACCAGAACGATTACTGCCTGGCTTAATTTCTCAAAAATTCTGTCCTGTCAATGATGTATATGGAGATCCATTCCATGATCACTGAAGGAGAATTGTATTCTCCCACTAATCTCTTTTCAAGTAGTACAGACATAATATTTGATTCATTACTAAGATTTATATATTTCTGTGAATATAAAGCTTTATCTTTTCAATGTATAAAGCTCAAAAGAATGAATTGGAAGTTATAAACTTGATCTGTTTTTAGCTCACATGATCATTCTAAATGATTACAAGTATTAGCCAAGATGGAAGGAAGTAGGCAGACTCATAATAACTGTAGAAGATACAGTTGTATGTTTCATGGACGGTTGCATGTATAATATTTGCTCGAGTCAGGGTGCTATGGACCATTCTCTGCACACATAGATGCATGTATGAGGTTTATTGTTGACTTAAGAATCAACGAGAAAGACATTTCCTGAATTATCATTCTATCGTGCGAGAAGTGTATAAGCAAATTATTTATATGGAAATAAGTTACGTGGTTCACAATCTGTAGGAGAGATGTGATATGCTCATGATACAATCCTCATTCATTTTGAGAATTGGTTGCAGACATTGCATGATTTGGTGTGATGACATAGCAAAAAGTATGATTCTCTTGGAGAAATCATAGAACAAAAATAAAATTGAGAACAAGTAATGAAGTATAAATGTTCTCAAATATTTGCCATGGTAACCTAGAGAATCTTCTTCATAGTTTTGGGTGAATGGAGAAGCATTATCTTATCGGTTGATTTGTTTCTTGTTTCTGTCTGTAGTTCTCGTGGCCTCCTTTTGTGATGGGTTCCATCATGCTTGCAATTCTTCTTATCATGAAACACCTGGTATGAACTCGGTATTGGCTCATCATTGAGGTTTTATTAGTTGTTGCATAATGAATTAGGCTGTTATGTTGCCCATGACATTGTTTGAAGCTTTCAAAATGAAATAATGTAGGGGAAATCTAGCAAGAACTGGCGGTTCCTGAGAGCAGCAGGTCCCCTCACAGCTGTTGTTTGTGGTACAGCTGTTGTGAAAATATTTCATCCGTCTTCAATTTCTGTGGTGAGAATCATCTTTACCATACTGACTACTGTTTAGACGAGGAAATGCCACAAGTGATTGAAGATCACACTGTTATTCCATGTACTCTTCATTGAAATGAAACTTGATCGTCACTGGATGAGCTTTGTAGTTCGTTTCCAATATTGGTCATAAGATCATCAATAATTTAAAGAACAATCATCTGTATTTTGTCCAACCAAGTAATGATATGATATCATAAACTTTTATGGAACACTAATGTTTAGTGTTGAATCCTTTGTTGTTCGCATACTAATTTTACTGTTAGAATGCATTTGGGTCATGTATCAAGTATTCAGGCCTCTTTTTAACAAATGTATTTCAAGTTCAACATGGGTGCATTGTGAGTGATCTTTGGAATGCTATTTGAACCATTACTCGTGAATAAAACAAATTATGTCAACACTGTTTTTCTCACAAACAACTTTGTTTGGCAACACGCTATCTAAATTATTTGAGAACAGTATTTTTTCCTTGATACTTAACCATTTTTGGCAATACGTGCTGCTATAATTTGCACTTTTATTCTGGATATTTGTGAGTCAAAAATCTATATTTAGATAATACAATTAAAAATTAATCTATCTCCTTGTGAGCAGATGTGTACAAGCTATCCATTAATTAATACCAAGTAATTTATTTATTCCTGCCTTGGTAGATTAAATCCATAGATATATTGTACTAACTGTTGATTGTGGGTCGCATCAATGATGTAACTTTAAGTTTTTTCTTAGGTGGGTGATATTCCCCAGGGCCTTCCAAAGTTCTCTGTTCCTCGGGAATTTGGGCATTTGAAGTCCTTGATTCCAACAGCACTTCTTATTACCGGTGTTGCTATATTGGTATAAAAGAATAGCTTTAGTCCTTCAAACATGTCATTTTTCTTTTACTATTGTTCAACATTCCATCTTTACAACTTAAAAAAACTTTTTTGGGCTACAGGAATCTGTTGGGATTGCTAAAGCTTTGGCTGCGAAGAATGGTTATGAACTGGACTCAAATCAAGAGGTAGAAAGAAGTTCTAGATATCTTCTCTTGATTTTCTGATCATTAAATCCTAACTCCCTCATATATGATGATGACATTCAGTCTTTAAGGCCTCTGTTTAATCCAGTGTCAAACAAGATTGACTTGTGACTTGCTCAAACCTGGAAATGTATATGATTGCTCAAACCTGACTTGTGACTTGTATATAAGATTAGCACGATAATTACATCTTTATGCAGGTTTACCAATATGAAGTTCCCATGCGATACTTCATATGACATTAATCTAAATATGAATTGATTTCATAGGACACTGATATTTACTGTGCATGATTTAAGTAATTTAGTCCAAGTAAATAAAATGAGATGTCAATTTAACCTATATAAATATCTGCTAGATCTAAATAAGTATATGAACTTTCTACATGATTCTTCATGTGATTAATTATATAAGTTAGACAGGTTTTCATTGCTGGATCTGAAATGACATTAGATTTAGTTGTGTTGTGGAATTTGTCTTCTCCTCTCTGGCGAAATCACAAACTTCTCAATAAATTATGATTCACTAACACTATTGATTGTTCTGTTTTCTCTGCAAATCTAAGCCCTACTATGTATATTGGCAGATGGATCATTTACCACATATCTTCATAAATGATGTATAAAGTTTTGACATCTATCAACTTAAGTATGACCTGTACTGCAAAATTTCATGTAAGATGTGTTTGACAATAAATCCAGCTTTCTGATTTGTTACGACTTCAAATTTCCTTCAAAGAGTACAAGTATATGAGTAATGTGCCTTGAATATGACAACTGTACTAACATGATTGCAGCAAGTATGAAACTATAATCTGATGTATTAACTTGAAGGCAGTAATTCTGAAACTACAACCTGATGAATTATCTAACTGAAGCAAGTGTGAATCGTCAGGATGATGGATTTGAATGTAACATAAATTCCAGTATATAGCTGATGTTTTTCTTTTGGCAGTTGTTTGGACTTGGTGTTGCAAACATCTGTGGCTCATTCTTCTCTGTGTATCCCACGACAGGTAGAGAGTCTAAATTGCTGTCAAAATTGAAGTCATGAATCTAATATTCACCTCATTATGCATGCCAACATATCACACCTCATTGCTTGATCCGTGATTATTGTACTCTTCCAAGCTTTGATTCTTGAACTCCGTATGCAGGTTCCTTTTCCAGGTCAGCTGTAAATAATGAAAGTGGGGCAAAAACTGGATTATCTGGCATCATTACAGGAATCATCATGGGATGTGCTCTTATGTTTATGACACCTTTGTTTAGAGAAATACCACAGGTATTTTAGTTATTTTTTTCATAGTTTCTTGTAAAAATGTTCTCCTATTGAGTCACTATGGGACCATTGTGGTTTTTGTACCTACATCAGGCGCAAACACAATCACAGCTGTTAGATTTGGATGTTGAGTTACTAGGACTACTTGAATTGTTTAGATATTTATTGTCATTGTACTTTGAGGGTTTCCTAGGTCTAGGTCTTCCAGTTTAAATTGATGTTTAGCATTATGGATGTTTTAGTTAATTTTGATGTGTAATGGATTAATTATTTCCATTTCTTCTTGTTTTCTCCTCTTCATCTTCTTACTTGATCCACATCACATGGCTGTGTTAGGAAGGAGAAGAGGAGGGATCCTCAAAAACTTTAGCATGCCTATTGTGAAGAAGTGGCGTTATAAGCCTAAATTACATGGAACTTATCTTTTTATTTATAATTTATGATTGCTATTGATAAAGAATAAAATCTGATTATTTTTAACTGCCCTGACAATGAAGAAACCTCAAAGTGCAGGATTTGAATTGGAATATGATTTTTATGAATATGGGGCAATCTAGAAAGTCGATTACAAAGTAAAGACAAAGAACAGGAATGCAATAAGTAGTGAAACTTATTGATACAATCCATTGTCTTTGAAAGATCGTATTAATTGTCATGAGAGATGTTAAATGTGCCTATAAAAACTGAGGTGCAAATGTAAATATGAAAAGCAAAGAAGACCTGGAAAACATATTTGGCCATAAGATGAGTAGTCCACATCATTACCCACTGTTACCATACAACGTAATGAATCTGATGTAATATCCAGATCTAACTGATCTACCAGGGACAAAAAGATTACAAGGGCTGAACTACTATGTAAAACTTATGTTGATTGACAATTGTGAAGAATATAGACAAATTCTCAAGTGTAATATACCTCTAAGAAGCCCATCAATGTTATTTTGGACATAAAATATAATAAGGATGAAATTTATTAAAGATGCAATATCTTCATAATCTAGGAGCATGATTAAACTGAGGATCTCATAGGTTATATCAAATCTCTTACCATTTTGTTTTTCTTTCTTAATTGTTATGCATTTCAAATTATTGATATTTTCTATGTTTTCTTTCATTGTATGCTTCATCACTATTACTATTAGTTGATTTTAAATCAGTGTGGTTGGATCATGGCATACTAACCAAAAACTTTTTAATGTTAAACAGTGTACACTGGCAGCCATTGTTATCTCTGCTGTTATGGGTCTGGTAAGCAATTTGAGCTTGTCACGGCATTATTACTAATATATGACATCTCTCAGGCTTTAATAGATGAGATACCTTGTTTTATATGCATCCATTACAATACTGTATGTAGTATATAAAGACACAATCATATACCCACCATGCATGAGAAATTTATCTATGCTGCAAGATCTCTTTGTGCTTATTGGCTCATTGTGGTACTTCATTTTATGGCACTACAATGTAGGTGGATTATGATGAAGCTATGTTCTTATGGCGCGTGGATAAGAAAGATTTTCTTCTCTGGACAATTACTAGTGTTACAACATTGTTTCTCGGTATTGAGGTTGGTGTTCTTGTTGGGGTAAGTTATGCCTAATGGAAGATCTTCTTGAATGTTCTATCTATTAGTGTCAATTATGGGTATGTGTGCGTATGTGCAGGTGTGTGTCTATTACATGAATATTTATATAGACCCTGCTATTTAGATATTCTATTGCAATTTGAGTTATTTATGCAACTCGTACGCCATATAAAAAGAGCTTGAATGCCGCTTGTGAATAATCAATGCTCGGAGAAAACGGACCGCGTTGTATAAACAAGGATAAAGCCTTTAATAACAAGGAGTCGCGCTGAGAAATAGACGAAGACAAAGATTTTGAAAGCTCCGACTCCAATATAACACAAGGCAGTAACACAGGCACAGGGTTTAGAGGGATTGGGGATGGAAATGGTCAGTTCTTCAAGTTTATTTAATGTTGGTGGTGTCCAGATAATTAATAGCACCATCCATCCTTAACATTTGATATTCTTTAAACGAAACGGATTTTAGTATAATACATGATATGTAGAATTTTTGTTTAATGAAGATGGTCCCTAGAATTAAATAGACTTTGAGGAAGTACCCCCATAAAATGGATAAAGTACTTTAGAAAATTACCCATCCTTGACATTTGATGATTTATAAGCAAAACTCTGTTTTCTATAATAAATGGTGATCAGGGAGGGAGGAAGGCGGTGGGGAGGTGGGGAGGAGGGGAAGGGAGGGCAGTGTCTGTAAAGAGGCCAAGCCAGAAACTGAAGCAAGGCAATGTCTACCAGCTCTGGAAATATCAAAGTTAAAATGCATAATAGTTCAGATTAGAGTCTTTGATTACACTCTCATAATGCCAAATAATAGATCCTCAGGCATTGTATTCATCGCACTTGCTTCAATTTCATGCATGGACCTTACTCAGACGGCTCATGACCACAGCAAACTGAACTCAGTTTATGTAATGGCCCATGCCTTACCTGACTAATTGGCATTTCTATCTTTCTTGTCTTCGTATTTTTTATCATTTATCAGCACCTTCTGGACATCATATAATATTTAAAACTTACCCATCGAAGAATCAACACAATAATTTGAGCATTTTTTTTCTGACATGGCACACCATCCACCTTGTCATATCTTCATATTCTTTTGGTTGTTTTCTCCCTTTTTTCACATGAATTAATAGATTTTTTTTTCATTGGAATTATTCGTGATTGTTATCCTTTGTTGAATTTGTACTAGCATATGACTCTGAAATCTCCAACCCATCTCATACGAATTTCCATAATTTTATTATATGTTGTCACTGATGTGGGCTTAAAATGTTTGAGAACCCATAACAGGTATCAATGTAAAATTGGACTTACCTTATTGATTTTTGAGTATGGGAAATTTTACATTGTAGGTTGGATTCTCCCTTGCATTTGTCATCCATGAATCAGCAAATCCACATGTAGGTGAGTGTACTTCCTGATTTGTCGCCATAACCTACTTTCTAATCGAGTTCACAATGTACTAAATCATCAATTACTGAATCTCAGAGGCTAAACAGTTTCTCAGATCATAAAAAATAGACAATGACCTATACAACATCAATCAACACAAAATTACATAATACATCCAAAAACCAAAGTTGATCATTTCAGAGGTTTACTTAAATAAATAAAAGCTCCATAAGATGAACCTATGCATTTTAATCATTTTATCTTGGTTCTCCAACTTATAAATATACTGATAAATTTTGAAAGAGTAATATGTCTCATTCAATTTTTATATATCTGATTTAGCCTACCATCACATTTCCTCTATTTCTGTGTTTCACATGCTGTGCTTGTTACGATTGTTAATTTGTATGCCTCTTGGCTTTGAACAAGCTTAGCATTCTGTAATGTCATAATCTGTACTTATTTGATGCGTTTGTTTTTTTTTTAACAAATTGCAAAACATGAGACCATGAGTGCATGTGTAAATAATTTTATGATGAAATACTAGGTTATACTCCTAACCACCACCTCTTTATGCTTTCGGTTTCAGCCATATTGGGACGTCTTCCTGGAACTACCATTTATCGAAATGTTCAGCAGTATCCTGAATCTTACACCTATAATGGGATTGTCATTGTTCGCATCGATGCTCCCATTTATTTTGCAAATATAAGCTACATTAAGGACAAGTAAGTGACACTTCCATGGGAAAAGCAAGTGAATATCCCAACATATTTGCATAAAGGATATGGTTTAGCCGACTTTTAGATATGAAAACAACCTGTTCTTGCATCAGGCTAAGAGAATATGAACTCGATGTTTCGGGAGATACAAAGCGTGGACCGGAAGTTGAAAGAAATTATTTCATAATAATTGAGATGGCTCGTAAGTCCTCACCTTTTTCTTTTTTCTTTTCACACTCATTGAGCTTTTGTTTTATTTTTTTGTTTATTTTTTTTTATGCATAACCGGCTTATAACCTGACAAGTATATACTTTTTGTTCTTTTCTCTCACTCTCATCAGTAAACAAACCTATTTTTAGCCATGTAAAAACTCTTGACTTGTCAAAAATAAATAAAACTAAACGACACAAGGTAACAGTTTGATTTGCTGACCAAAAAATAATTCATTGTAATGAATGACAAAGAATTCAATCGTGTGGTAAAAATCCAGAAGGAGAATGTAACATATCACAGTTCTCATTCACACATCTTACTTTTGATTTAGAATCTATGCCCTCTCTTGGCCTTCCCTTTATTTACTCTCATGATCACTGCAGCTGTCACATACATAGACTCCAGTGCCGTCCAAGCTTTCAAGGACCTGTATCAGGAATGCAAATCCCGTGACATACAGGTCTCGATCGAAAAAAGAAACCTTTATATCAGCTGATCAATCCTACTTTTCAGTTCAGCATTTACTCATTTCAATCTCTTCTCTTTTCTACGCAGATTGTCATCGCGAACCCGAACCACGACGTACTGCCGACTCTCGCAAGGGCTGGCCTGGTGGACCTGATCGGGAAGGAGTGGTACTTTGTGAGGGTGCATGACGCGGTGCAGGTCTGCCTCCAACACGTGCAGAACTTGACAGAGTCCTCGTCCACACCAAAGTCGTCATCAGGAGACTCAGTGACTCCAAGGCGGCAATCGAGTTTTCTGCAGCGGCTGCACAGGCTGCAGTCCGGAGAAGATAGCCCCAGTACAGAGCCCCTCCTCTCTCATGGAGAGGTATAAATCATACATTGCAGATAAAAAGAATCCAACCTATTCTTTCAGCCTTTGTAAGTGATTCCTTCTCAATGAACATTTGTGGCGGCTGTCACTTATTTGAAAAAATTGTACTGCTGTACCTCTTGATTGTGTTATTGTTATAGAGGTAAAAATATGAGAAAAAAATTCCTAAAAATCAAAATGATCAAACTCAGATCCATTTCTTGAAAGATGTTTACTTGAATACAAGCGTTCAATATTCAGTCTGTTTTATAGCTTCATTTGTAGCCTAGAGGTGGTCTGAGCTGCTTATACACTCCACTAACATGTATATATCTTAATGTAGTATATACTTTATTAATATAGTGTATGAAAAATTAAATTTTTTTTTTATAAAATATACTAGTTTATTATATGTTTCATTTTACTTCATTAGACGAGCATATAATTTAAGAAAATATCTAAACGGTTGGGACTGCAGATAGGGTGGCACGCGGGGGTTGGATGTATTATTTTCCTTTGAATATTAATGTATTTCTTTGTTAACTAGTGTGTATCACTCTAAATTTGAATATTCATATTGTATTCTAAATGATTTAGGATAATGACTGGCTTCAACATAAAAAACGCACACCAAATGATATTCAAATAAACAATACAACAGGCAAGATTTACATGTTCAAACAATTGAGATCCTTATTAAAGACACACAAGATAAATGACATTTTTTCGGCTATCAAGATAAATGATGTTTATGGTGTTGAGGGATTTTTTGTAGATTTTGATTACTTTATAGGTTTTTTTATTAAAAAAAATGCTTTGATTATTTAAAAATAGTAAACAAACTCTAATAAAATATATATTTTTATCTAAAAAAATCGAGTCTAAGCACCCTTTACCCTCTTTAAAATATAAATTTAATTCTTACCACCGAACTAAAAATATCCTCATACATATATATAAATTAATATGAATAAAATTCTATTAATATTTATTATTTATCATTTAACAAAATATCACTACTTCACAAAAATTTTCATATTTAATCTTTGAAATAATAAAAACAAACAGTATCACAACACACAGTTGTAAATTTCATAAAATTTGAGAATACAACTATTGGGGGTTGGGCTATTGGGAGGCCCGCGCGAGCGAGTTCTGCAAAAGTAGAGCAGCGTCAACGCCCGGCCAGCCTATAACCCCTCCATAAATTCATGCGCATTTATATTTAGTTCTAGCGCGGCGGGCAGCTCCCACCACCCGCTTTGTTTTCCTTACTCATTAGTTTAAGGCAAATCTTCCAGCTGTCCGCCGATTCCTCTTTATAGAACCCACTGTCCCCCTTCAAACCCAAACTTCCGATGTGGGACTAAACAAAACACATAAATTCCAAACTTCATCAACGATGTGGGACTAAAAACGAAAGCCTCCTTTCACTTTATTCACCTCATTTTCCCGCTCTCTCCATGTGGGGCAGAGAAGTGGCGGTTTAGGTTTTCATTGGTTCATTCGATTTGAGAGAGAGAGAGAGAGGGAGAGAGGGATGGGTACCCTGCGATCGATGGAGAGAGAGTTCCCGATCATCGACGATAATTTTCAGCGGTTCTACGCCTCTCATGGCATCTTCTCTGGCAGTTTTCCTTCCCCTTTTAAAAAGTTTTTGTTGATTTGAATGATTTGAACGAGCATCAGCGACGATTGATGAAAGATCATTGCGTTATAAGTAGCTTTTTTGCGGTCATTTTGAATTCTTTCTACAAGGGCTTGAATTTGTTAATGTGCATCTCATTTTCAGTGGAAGATTTCCTGGTTCACGATATTTCCAAGTTGGCCTCTTTTGCTGAAATGGATGCCGCATCGGTTTTGTTGAAGCAGGTAAATTTTCCTAATTGAGATGTTTCAACTTTAAAGTTGGGTTTAAGTGGTTAAGCTTCCATTTCAGATTCAAACAATGTGTTCTGGTTCACAATTACTAGAATTTCTATGGAAAACTATAGTGGGTTACAATTTTTTTTTTCTGAAGTATTTAAACAAGTTTTTTGAATAGGGAATCGCGCAAATGATGTCTATAATAGACGGCCTTCATCAGCCCTGGTTGAATGGGATTGAGTTGTTGGATGATGCGAAGTTGAATAAGCATTTTCTTGCCACTGGATGTGAAGGGTATCTTTGAGTCTTATTTACATATGCATGAACAGAAAATTTAATATGTAGTAACTCTTTTTTTATTTTAATTATGTTTGGTTTTCTGAATGGGCAGGATTGATCAGATTCTTCGTGGTGGTTTACGGATGGGCCAGTTGACAGAGCTGGTTGGACCGTCATCCTCTGGTAAAACACAGGTAAGAATATTTATTAATTTAAGGTTTCTTCTATGTATTTGCATAGTCCTTTTTATGTGTTTGAATGCTTTGTTATTTAAGTATCAAGAAAATGTACAAATTACTATATATATTATGATTTATGTGTATACATGCTCTATATTCTATGTATTGAACTCACATGCAGTACTTAGCTCTTTTGTATATACAGGCTATTTGCCCTCAATTGTTTATAGAGTTCTACTTTTCACCATCCATTGTATTATAGTATCGAAGCCTAATTACACCCTACTTGATCTTTGAAGAACTCTGATCATCATCACCAGCGTTGGTCCATCTTATTTGTTGTTGGTTTAGGCTTGTCAATTTTCCAAAAAATATTTGTATATACTCTAAATCGATATACGAAAAATAAAAAAATGTTAGGATATTCGAATATCTGAAAGGTGGATACAGATATCAAGGTATCTGCCCCATAAAATATCTAAATCAAACATATATTATATATTTATATTATATATGTATGTATTATATTTTGGTATAAATTCAATTATCTTGTTTTTTCATAATTTTCAAATTTTAAATAATACATGCATTATCCTTTTACGATACTTGTGTCTAAAAGATTTAGGAGTGAATACATATATTAAGGTATGTGGTCTATTGACAGGCTTAAATTGCCGTTGATCCACTTATTGCATCAAAGATGAATCCTTTTCTTTTCTCCTTTCTTCTTCCTCCATTATCTCTGTCATCATTGAGGTTCACCATTGCCTAAATCCATCATTGATGCTGCCTGATTTGCAATTTTTCATCAACGCCTCTGCCTGATCCGTGATCCGTCATTGTTGTCATTGCCCAAAATACGACCTGCCATTGTAGCTTCCACTCAATTCACGATTTGTCATTGTGGTCAATCTCACTTGTAATTGCCAGTGTTCTAGCTTGCTTTCCGCTACCAGTTCCCCTAACATCTTTTATTTGTTGGGATTGTCAATCCACCACAATTACCATTGCTTGCAAGGGAAAGTGCGAAGAAACACCTAAAAAAGCTATGTCTTCTACTTTGCAACAATGGTGTTAATGTCCTCTTCCCACTAAAATTCAATGTGACAACTGGAGTGTTATTTAAATTGCTAGAAATGGGTCTTTCACGAGCGCATGAAGCACATTGAAACTTATTGTCACTTTGTGTGGGGCCAGTATTTAACTGGTTTGTTTCACTGCCTTATCTTGCTTCCAAGGACCAGCTGGCTGACCTCTTGATCAAAGTGTGGACATTACCATAGCTTCAACATTTCCTATCCAAGTTTTCAGTCTTTGATCCACTATGAATTGAGGGGTGTGGATATACTTGCATACATGCTATGTGTAAGCATACGATACATTGTATATATTGAAATCACATAATCCTTCACTCTTCTGTACATCTCTTGTATATATATGCACTATATGACCTCAATAGTGAAAGGACTTTTATTTTCATCATCCACTTTATCAAGATCATTTACTGATTTTCATACATTCATGCAGGTCTGCTTATGTGCTGCTTCGCATGTTGCGGAGTACTCAGGTACTACCATGTTCTTTGATACGGGAAACTCCTTTTCCCCAGAACGCATTGAACGCATAATCAATCACCGTTCAAAATCTCAGGTTCGTACTTGCTTTCTCCATCTAACTGCCAGGCTTCCCTGTAACAACTTGGTGTTATCTACATATTTGCTCTATAATAATTTGAATTCACTTCTTCTCATTTTACATCTTCTCTGACTATTGTTTGATTGTTCATGTTGCAGTTCCAGGCAGACCAAAGAAGGCTTGTGAGAGTGATGAGCAGCATATCAAGCAGGTCAGTTTTTGACATCTTCGAATTGTTTGATATGCTGGGTCATCTGGAAAACACACTAAAAAGTCAGGTATTCATCAAACTGAAGCCTCAAAAAGTATCAATGCAAACACTGAACATGAGTTATTTGGTACATTGCGTCCTATGCTAACTGCTTCAGGTCAAGGATGAAGGCTCCAATCTTCGGTTAATAGTTATTGACTCAATCTCATCCCTCCTGGCCCCAATACTGGGGGATATAGATGCAAATGGTAAGCTGCTTCTTTTCTTTTTTTTTTCCCTTTGTGAAATAATTTTTTTTTCTTTTGGTAGTCATGAACTTAAATGGAAACACTATATACATTTCTGGTTTGTATAACAAGCAGAATAATGTAGTGGTGGACATTGAATCTGTCCTTTTGGCTCAGTTTATAAATTGGAAAGGATGAATTAGAAATTTATTGTGTGGTACTGTAGTAGTACATGATTGAAAATTCCAATTGAACAGACTCAGGGGCGGAGCTATGTGTTGGTTGAGCCAGGCTATAGCCCGGCCTAGAGCTCCCCTAAATATATCTTCACTTATATCCCCAAAATCTCTCTTCCCATATAATAACTACCATATCGCTTAAATCTCTCCCCCTTGATTAAAAGCCATGATTTTAGAAATCTCCAACTATCTTTCTCGCTACTTCTCATGGCATTACTCTGTTTTTATCCCCATGAAAAGGTGCAGTTTTTTATTTCATAAATTTTGATGTTCTTAAATAAAATAAAATAAAATGGTTTTTCTTGCCTTTCTTTCTGGTTGTAATGCATTAATTTAGCCCCTATCTTTCTCTTTGGAAGCTATGAAAATAATCTCACAAGCTCACCTTAATTTTTTTATCCTCAATTTTTGTTTTATTCCAAATTGTGATGTTATGAATCCACTTGGAATGTTTTTTTGTTCGTTTTGTTTGGTTGTTTGGTTTGTTAGTTTTTATTATAATAATCGGTTGATTGATGTTATTTAAGTAGAGATAAAAAAAATTGATTTTACAGACAGATTTGTTTATTAGTTTTGATTATTTTTAAATAAAAATATTAAAAATTTAATAGCTTTTTGTTATTATATAAAATAAAAATTTTGCTATAAAAATTTAGTTTAGCCCACCTTAAAATAAATTTCTGGATCCGCCCCTGAACAGACTCACATCAAAACTTGGTTGAGCTTTATAAAGTGCACACAAAAAACACTCTTCAATGGGCTATAGACCCAAAGACCGTGTGGGACATTCATGCTCATGCCATGTGCAGTAACATTAGTCATACTAATTAGTTGTCTTTTCCATAAATGGATGATAGTTTTGACCCTAATAGCATGAAGCAAAAGGACAATTGAAAAAAGAACCACCTTATAACTACAAAAGATAAATGTAGGCAGAACTAGTTTTAAATTAGCATGAGACTCATAAGAAACACATCAAAGCTCATTATATATCAACTACTGGTATTGGATGAAGTATTGCTTGGTCTTTGGAATATGCGAGGTCTTTGTGCCAGCTTAACCTGCAGTCTTCTGATATGAATGAACAATCTAATATATTTTTTTTCATAAGAATTTTGTATATAACTTGTCCAAACCATTGAATCATATAATTCACTGAATACACATAGCCTCATTCATTATCATAGAAAATCTGCATTTAAGTTTAAAGCATCAGGCTAACATACTTTTGTGTGCAGTTGAGCATTCCACAGAACTTAAATTACATGAATTGATATATTTTTTTTTATAGATTTAGAGCCTATTATTTGCCTTTTGTCTATTGTACTAATACATAGAGCTTTTAACATGCTCTCTTTTATTCCCTAAAAGTAGGCTACAATCTTGATGACTTTGTTTTAAATATTTGGAAGTTTTGTGTGTGTGCGCGCGCGCGTGCGTGTGTGTATTTCTTTGAAGAGAAGGTAGAAGTTTCTCATTAAAGAAAGACAAACCCCTTCAACAATAGGAGGAGAGGGATATCCAAATAAAAGAAAGAGGAAAGGAAATGAAAGAAAGAGATTAAACACAAGACAGGATACATACCTCCCCATCCCACCCCCCTAAACTCACACACACACAGAAGAAAGACCCACTACCCAATACACCTATAAAAATATAAGGAATCTTAGAATAGAGCTACTAAGTCCAACCATTTGCATATTTATCATTCTTCTGGATTAAGTTGTTGCTTGAAGTGAGGTTCATTGGATCAAGAAAGGAAAATTGGGCATCCATATTTAAACCTCTCTTTTCCTATGTGCCACCAACATGGCAGTACCTATTACTTTATTTCTGTTCAAGGACAATACTAGTATATATAGTACAAGACAAACTTGTATCATCCAAAATTCATAACCATTCTCGATAGAATTAAATTATGCAACATTTTAGTATGCAAACTGGTATCATTCAAAATCAAAAACCTCTTTCTGGATATCAACTCTTGCAAATCCTACATTAAATTTAACACAAGTACTAAAATCAAATGAATATTCATAATCTCAATGGCCTACATAACAATTTTGAGTGATTTGCTAAAGAGAATGTAGACTTTGCAGGAAATAGAGATAGAACATTGAATATAGCTTAAGGTACAACTTAGCTATCCTCATTTACAAAGATGACAAATGTCCAATGCAGGTATTTATATCTATGATGCTCACATACTTTTGAATGGCTTGGGTAACCATGTAATCACATGATGTATCCGTATGGGATACTTCAATGTATAGTTATGAACTCTATATCCATAATGTCTTGCTGTTTTCATTTATATCCTGGCATCATAGGTTTTGAGACACGGAGTCTCTTTGTTACTTGTAAATCAACATATGGTTTTTTTTTTTTTTTGACAATGATGCCTGTGTTGATGTTAAACATGGACGGTGGGTCTCTAGAATATGGATTCCTTATTGAGGGATGATTGTTTTGTGTGAGTTGGTGTCCCGGGCTCTGGGGTAGTTTCCTCTACTACCTTTGGGCTTGGGATACCTCTTTTGGTTTTTTTTTCTTTTCTTGTAATAATTGACTTGTTTCCTGATGATGAATCGTGATAGTTGGTCTACCTTTTCTCAAAAAATAAAATAAAAACTTGGACGGGTCTCTAGACTGCATAATGTATATATAGTATATAATTTATCATGTATGGGGACGTGCCACATTTTAAACATGCATGGTGTCTAATGTAAGTTACATAACAGAAGGTGTTTCTTTAACATAGCGTTTTCATGGGGTAGAAAATGACTAACTGCAAAAGCATCTGGTTTCCGATTCAATCCGGCCTTGCGCTAAAGCTTCCTCAATGTGGTTTTGGAAGTGTATAGTTGCCTGGGTCTGGTTCTGTCCATTTCCCTCTCAAGTCTCACCTCATGCAACCATGGTTATGTTTATGTAATAAGCTACCATTCATCAGGCTGTGTTTTTTCACATCTGTATAGCTCTACCCTGCTTTTCTGGAAACCCAGCCTCTTATAGTCCATGGTTTACTCAGTTATCAGTCAGCAATTAGCTGGTTTTATTATTGTGGCCTTGTAAAAAATGGCAGTCTTGTCTTTCCAGACCTTATTAGATGTGAAACTCATGTCACTTTTCATATCAATACATTCTTAATTGAATTCCATCTCTGCTTTCTGGGGAGCCACAAGCAACCTGCTAATATGTAAATTGCATTTTAGGCTCAAAATTCCCAACATAATTGGATATTGCACCCATCTCTTATTTCTTTCCCTTATTCCCAATCCGGACACAAAGATTTTAGTCGACATTTTCCATGCTTATGAGGCATCAAGATTAAGTTTTCCATGTTAAGGAACTACAACTCCAATTGTTTTCCTACCTTGCTCTTGGCTGTTTTACATCTCAAAGCTTAAAGATCATGGAACTTCAGAGGAACATCTATGCCACTGAAGAAAAGACCATAGAAGGGGGCATATATATGTGTAATATGGTTATCATGTTACCAAGGTCAAGATGTTCTCCATGAACTAATTGACCCATCCTTGATAGTTCGCACCGTTCATGTTGGAATGATACTCTTACATCTTCAGAGTAAGCAGAGAAAGTTATCTCTACTGGAAATTAATGGGGTACAGATTTGTTTAAGCATGATATATTAGCCAACATAAGTTTCAGGATAGATGAAAATGGCACAAAATTGATAATCGAAGTAG
This sequence comes from Acorus calamus, assembly GCA_030737845.1. Taxonomy (NCBI): domain Eukaryota; kingdom Viridiplantae; phylum Streptophyta; class Magnoliopsida; order Acorales; family Acoraceae; genus Acorus; species Acorus calamus. The sequence continues at coordinate 15,435,361 of CM060877.1, read as the reverse complement.
TTTTCCTATACTATCTGCAGTAAACTCAACACTAGTGTTGAAACACGTGAGTAATATCAGAGTTATTTATATTTAGAATTCACATACAGAATCCCAATTGCCTGTCACTTCCTTTACTTGCTTCGTAACTTTCCAACTGATAAAAGACGTGTCCGAGCAGATTATGGGTGGAATTTTATATTGAAATTTATTCTGTACCATGAGAGGCAAAAATATTATTTCAATCATCGAATGTGAAATCTTTAGAGCTTAAATTTGGCAAATGTAGAACTTCTCAAATATCAGTACCATGAAAGCAATAACGTTTGGGCTGTGACTATATGGTGTAGCGTTTTAAGCTCATATGCGTCAACCCTAAACTTGTAGGACCCATGTGGCAATTAAAATAATATTTTTCTCCTGAAAAATTTACTTTTGTGCTGATCAATGCATCACTTCATTGGGATTGAATGGACCAAAAGCATAGATAGATTGAGTAAAGTGGGAGAACTCAGAATTTAATGAATAAATAAATAAATCTGAAAATGAAAATGAAATTTTTTTTTCTGCACTACAAATCACTGTTTGGTAGCCTTATATTATTCCTTTATCAGATGACTAATTTCTCTTTGATGGATCCAAATTCAATAAATCGGGACTTAGACCCACATTAGGGGGCGGTACCTTCATTTGGCAGCAAACCTTGTAGTTTCCATACTGGCCATGTTGGCATGGTGACCTTATAGATCATTCTCATTTTTTGGAAAAAAATCAGAGCTATATGTGGGTTGTACCTCCATTTCAGCAGCAAAACTTGTAGTTTCCATACTGGTCATGCTGGAATGGCAACCTTATAAATCATTCTCTTAGGAAAGGAAATGGTTCATTATCTTAACATTTGCTATCGAATTTCTTTCCTGTTAGCAAACCGGAGGGCTCACTATGTCCAAGATAATGTGACCAAATGATTTTAATGTCTGTTGTGGTCCTATAATATTTTTAAACTATATTGTGATTTGATAATTGAAGCTCCTGAAATGCATCACCAGGGGACGAATTATCCTGCATATTTGTTGTGGAAATGTAGGATGGTCTCTTATGCAATCTGCTGGATTTTTATTGAAGAGATTGGCCGATGAACATAATCTCTCTGTCGTGGTAAGATTTTTCAAAAGACCTCCCACCATCAGGTTTTAAGTTAGTACCTAGTAGAAGAAGTGTAGGTGTGTCAAAGGCCATGCAAATAGTACGTTTTGTCTGAACAATGTCATTGCAAGGCTTCACTGTGTCAAAAGATGTAGACCATGGATATTTTGTGATAAAAATGTAGAACCTGTGTATACTGCAGAATTACTGGCTCAAGCAATTGTTGATCTTTTATGAACTGTTATATGTAGACATCAAGAAAGCTCATCTGCGTTTTACTTTGGATATTTTTAATGCCACTGGTATTTTTAATGTTATAAGTGATTATAAGAGTTACTGGTATGGACTTCTATGAACATGTAGTTAGCAACCTGTAGTATTTAATCGTCACATACAGAAGGAAGAAGTTGATTCTGTAGTTGATTAGACTTCTCAATTCCACATAATAAGGCCACATCAGTTTTGTTGCATTTGACATTGTTTATGGCATCAATGAAGGTGACCAATCACACTGTCGGTGGAGAGGGAAGAATCCCTAAGCCTGCGTTGGGGGAAAGTTGGAAGAGCATCCCACATGTGCGGTTACTGCTCTCCCCTGACTACGGAAGTGACATGTACAATGTATCCATACTGAAACACACTTCCGTGGTACGGGTATTACCATCACTTATTTCTAATTATAGCAAATGTTCTTCTCTGTCAAACCTATTTTTTTGTGCACAATAAGAAAGAGTAAAAAATTCCGAGAAGTGTCATTGGCATATCTTACCTATGCTACTACAGTTTATTGGTCAACACTCACCCAGACGTTAGGAGCATCATTTGATGAAAAAGATACCTTTTTATTTCTTCCTTTCATGTTACATTAGACTGTATCATCATTTATTATTAGTATATACAACTTAAGAAATCTACTATGAAAGCTGATTCACTATCACTAGACATATAAGCAGACACGGTACAGTGTGATTGAGCAATACCTGATAATTCAACACATATTTCTTCTCCTTTTTTTCCTGGCCATGGGAAGCTCCGCAAAATTTGTGATCCACAAGTGATGCTCATTTTTGGATTATTGGATGACAAAGCTGAGGTCGAGCTGCGCCCTCCCGAAGAATCGACAAGTCCTTGAAAACCAAAAATATCTAGATCGGACACCTAACGTGATTCCTTTGTTCAGACTGTCCTGGTCCTTCATCTAGATCGGACATCAAGAAGGCTTATCTGCTTTTTACCGTTGGATATTTCTAATGCCACTTTGATATTTTTAATGTTACAAGTGATTATAACAGCTACTCGTCTGGACTTCCATGAACCTGTAGTTATTCAATCCATGCTGCCCGTCAATTCTAGTATTTAATCGTCACCTACCGAAGGAAGACAACCTAATGTGATTCCTTTGTTCAGACTGTCCTGGTCCTTCATCTAGATCGGACATCAAGAAATCTTATCTGCTTTTGATGTTGGATATTTCTAATGCCACTTTGATATTTTTAATGTTACAAGTGATTATACACAATTACTCGTCTGGACTTCTATGAACCTGTAGTTATCAATCCATGCTGCCCGTCAATTCTAGTATTTAATCGTCACTTACACAAGGAAGACAAATTGATTCTATAGTTGATTAGACTTCTCAATTCCATGTACTACTATCACTTATTTCTAATTATAGCTAATGTTCTTCTCTGTCAAACCTATTTTTTGTGCACAATTAGAAAGAGTAAAAAATTACGAGAAGTGTCATTGGCTTATCTTACTGAAGTTTATTGGTCAACACTCACTCAGATGTTGATAGGAGCATCATTTGATGAAAAAGATACCTTTTTTTTCTTCTTTCTTTCATGTTACATTAGACTGTATCATCCTTTATTATTAGTATATACAATTTAAATTGAAATCTACAATGACAGCTGAAACACTATCACTAGACATGATAAGCAGACACTGTACAGTGAGCAGTACCTGATAATTCAACGCATATTTCTTCTCCTTTTTTTCCAGGCCATGGGAAGCTCCGCAAAATTTGTGATCCACAGATGAAGCTCATTTGTGGATTATTGGATGACAAAATTGAGGTCAATCTGCGCCCTCCCGACAAATCGATAAATCCTTGAAAACCAAAAATATCTAGATGGGACACCTAACGTGATTCCTTTTTGTTTGGACTGCCCTGGTCCTCATCTCCTTTTGCTTGGATTTTGCTCCAAGGGGGAAAGACTGGAAAAGAAAGAATTTCCCCCCTCTTCATTGCAGGATGTGAGAGTTGGGAAATGCGTGTCAAAAGAAGACAAAAAGCCTCCTCTAGTTGGTGCTCTCTTCCGAAAGAGAAGGTGAACAAAAAGGACAGGCAGGAAGAATCAAATGGTGTCTTCGTGTTCCGGGGGGGGGGGGGGGGGGGGGGGTCTTGGAGTTTTGGATGAGCATTTCCACAGGTCTGTTCTTTGTATGCTCTATAATATCTGAATGGAAGAATATAGTTACAATCATTCCTACATTCACTTTTACAGCCCCATATAGTTTTTGAATTTTTTTTAATCGTCTAATGTATGCTCTATAATGAAATGTATGTTTTCATAAAATATATACTTGTTCAGTGAAGTACATATGCTGGATTAAACTGAGTACATGCTCGACTGTAGATTTCACATACTGGCTTACAAGTGAGTGCTGATTTGAAAATTTGTTCATGGGCCTACTGGGCCGGGTGGTTCCAAGTGGGTGGGGGGGGGGGGAGGAACGTAACATTATCCGGGAAGGCTTTTAGATACAGTGTCCACTTGGCAAAATCTATGTGGATAATTGAAGTCAGGGCCATAGGACATAGCCAACCCTACAAAAATATCAAAAGTTTGACTGTTAATTGGGTTGTGCCAGATTCATTGATCATAGACTAAAATCCAATCATGCCACAAGTCAGCCAACTTGCCCACTTTGCAATCTAGCACACTGTAATCTGTCCCTCCAGACACCCACATCTACTTTTGTTACGCTGACTCTGCAATGAATGAATGGGGATTATGATCGATTTGAGGTATTACCACAGGAAATTAAATTTCTTATGCAAATCAGTTAGATGATGTAATATGTCATTAAAAGAAGCTATAATTTGGGTAAAATGCATGTACTCTCCATGTAAGTTTATGAAAGCTAGGAAAACACCACCTGTAGTTTAAAAATAAACACTTGCAACCCCTCTTTTAATTTAAAAATACACACGCTTACACCCTTATAGTATTCCTTGGTAAACTAAAAATAATAATAACATAAAAGTGCTATGTTACCATTTAAAATAATATTTGATACTTTCATACATTTTAAGTAATAAAAACAAATTTAAACTTTGGGGGGATCAAACTACATTTTACCCTTATAATTTTAGGATATTACATTATGCTGTAATTTTTAAGTAACATTTGACATACCAACGTACCATTTCTTGAGGGAATAATTGTACCTTGAGAAATGTGTCAAAGTCAAGCAATCTAGTCTAAATTTTGAGACACTCTGTCAGAGATAAATTAAATAATGATAATGCATTTATACAGATCTGTTTGGTAGCAGCTTTTAACTGATTAAAAAACATTTTTTTTTGTGCCAAACGCACCCTTAAATGCAAGGTCAAGGAGAAAGTGTAAAAGTGGGGTGAAGTTCATAACTCAGAATAAATATATAATCAAATGCAATATTGATCAAGCATTATCAATCTTAGGCTGTGTTTAGAAATACAGTTTGAAAAACAGATTTTAGTTTTTAAATATTTTATGTACACCTTTTGAGGGAATAATAATGATGGCTGCTTTATGAAACACATATTTTGAGGCATTGTGTCAAAGACAAAATCAAGTAATGATGATATATTTAAGTTAACCTGTTTAGTAACAACTTTTAACATTAACTTATAAAAAAACTAAAAACTGTTTTTTTTATTTGGTGTGCAATTGCAAAACAGATTTTGTAAGAATCTAGTATTAAAACTGATTTTGCAAGAAACTCACTCCCCAGCTTTTAGGAATCATAGTTTTTTGACACTATTGCTTGAAATATGTCTGCAATAAGCTGCTACAATAAAACTATTTGGTTGTATAATTACAGAAACAACTTCTTACAAATACAAAAATTATGCAATCGCGTAGCTAAATGCACCCTTAGGGTGCGTTTGGTTGCACGATTGCGCTGGATTGCGATTACAGGAAGCTGCGTTTGCAATCGCGCAACCAAACAGTTTTTTAATTGTAGTTTTAAACCCAGCGATTGCAGACAAATAGTGTTCAAAAGCTGCGATTTCAAAAAGCTGAGAAAGTGAGCTTCCTGCAGAATCAGGTTTGCAATCGCAGATTCCTGCAGAATCAATTTTGCAATTGCGCAACCAAACGCACCCTTAGACTGAATAGGTTGACCGGTTTCCTACCTCATGCTACCAGTCCTCGGATCCAAGAACTGATTTAGAACTCATTTAACCATTTTGAAAGGAAAAGCAAGAACATATAGACCAGGCTACCCAAGGATAGTGGATACAGCCATCAAATGCTAGCTAGATTTTAATTGTCATGCACATGATAGGGTAAAGGTGACTGAGATCCACGTGTCAAATAATCAGAAAGCAGAAACGTAGATGATACAATAATGACACGACACGTCAGCACAATCGATGCCTATGGTGCTCGCCTCCCCCACACAAAATCCGACACGGCGACACGGGATCGGATTCGGTCAATACCGATCTCGGTCAGTTCGGTCAGTACCGAACTGCACCACGTTTAAATCGAACTGCATCATCTATAAATCGAACTGCATAATCAATTGTTGGGTATATATTTCACTATCTTATTGGATACTAATGATACTTAGGCATTCATATTTTCTCCAGTATCTAATTGAATCCAATAAGAGAGTAAAAAATATACTCAACAACTGATTGTGCAGTTCGATTTATAAGTGATGCAGTTCGATTTGCACGTGGTGCAGTTCGGTACTGACCGAAATGATCCGAGGTCAGCACTTACCGGATCCCGTCTCCGACGACACCGGTGTTAAGGCAGATCGTGATTCACAACGAACATCGAATTCACATCCATTCTCTTCTCGGATATTTGCTTCTGCAACATGATTTAATCCGGATTATTAAAATAGAGAATTGATTCACCTCCTTGGCCATTTATCTTAAATTCTATCGAGCTGGTTCCATTTTATAATGTTAGATGAAGCTGTCACATAGAAATCTTTATACTAAGCTCATGTAGATATGTGTGGAACATTTACAATTTTTTTTTGAGCTTTGTTACACAGGCCCCAGCAAATAGGCCCCTTTCACAGGCCCCTTGACGTGGACCCGTTTGATTAGTTGTTTAGTCCACTAGTGTAAAAGAGCAAAAATGTAAAAGACATTATTACCCCTAATTAAACACAATCCTTCGTTTCACGTTTTCACCTCGTTTTCCATTATTTCTCCACTAACTCCTTCCCTCTCACCCATTCAAACACATTCAGTCAATTATAGGATTTAGAAAAAAAAATTTAGAAATGAAAATCAGCCCCAAAAAAACCCTTTTTGTGAAACGTTGAAAAAATCGTCAATGAAACTTGAAGATTTGGTTTCACAACGTATTATTTGTTGTGGAGTTTTGAACTACAACGAAAAAAATGGGTACGTATATGTTTTTTGTTATTTTGAAACCGTCTAGGTTGTTTTTGACGATTTTTAATTTTTCTTTTTTTTAGGTTTTTTTTTAAACGATACATAATGTTACTAATTTTTTAACACAGAACTTAAATGTATGACTGCATTTTGTCTATGTTTGTTTTGAAAATGTATTTTAAAAAAAAAATTATAACATATTTGAGTTACATGTTGTTCATTCCTGATCAATATTTGATATAGGCAAATGTAACTATCAGCAAATGTAACTAAGAATGACAATGTTATTTTTCCCTTCATACCACTGATGGTTACTGATCGTGATCATAGTCCATGTCGCACCCAATATATTATTTTTGTAGGGTCATGTATATTAATATATTTCTTTATTTCAGTTACATGCATTTCCATTTTGGTTAATAGTTCATATGGGTAATGTAAACATCTAATGAATGTAACTAACTTTGAATAGTTAATGGTGTGCTATGAGGTTCATAAAATGTAACTAACTATAACTACTGTGTTGAGGTGATTGTATTTCTAACGTAAAAGACTGACATTAACTCTTCAGCAAATGTATCTAACTATTAGAAAGAACTATCTTTGTTGAATTGTGTAATGATAATGTCACTTTGAGAATATAACTTGATTGATAATGTTACTTTATCCTATACATTTACATAGTGTTGTGTCTATGTATGTCATGATTTATATTTCATTCATCAATTTTTTTTTTGTTCCTGTTATACAAAATGTACGTATCATTTTTTCAATGTAATTATTTTATTCGTTGATGAAAATTATTTTTGTATTTATTCATATGCAAGCTATTCAAATTATAATTAATTATTATTCAGTGTAACTAACTATTGTTCATTACAATTGATTTAGTGTGTTTTACCTTAGTTTAACTGTTTTTATTGGTTCCGCAATTGATAACTATTTTATTTGCTGCAATTATGTAACGCCCCCGTACCCATTATCCTCTATTAAGGCATGCGATACAGTGCGTCACGTCAACCTAACTTTTTCAATGAAATAAATTAACATATTTATTTAAAACACATAAGTTTTTAAAACATAAACATAAACCCAATCCAGGATCTCAATAATTCATTCTCAACGAATGATTACACACGAGTACTTTATTTACTAATAACTAAAGATTCCCTGGTTTTGCTGATAAAGCTAAGGACGTCCACTACATGCCAAGAAGAAGGCTTATTCAAGCACATACGAATGCAACTGAATAAATGAGAATTAGATCGCCAACGCCCACCACTAACGATGATCGCCAATGGCTACTCTGAAAGGTTGGGAAAAGGTGGGGTGAGCTACCACACGCTCAGTGAATGGACCTTAGCGTCCCAATAATAATAATAATAATAATAATAATAATAATAACAATATTAAAACCTTCAGAGTAAATTCTAAAATATCCAAACCAACAAAAATATAAATTTTCACAAATATTTCGATAAAATGGAATTCATTTCTTTAGAGAAAATAACCACCATCTCATACTATCTATATGATGTGCATGATGTAACGAGCACGCATGCCCGTATGGCACGCAGCCAAAAGCGCTCCAACTAGAGCTTGATCACGCAGACCAATCGTCACGCAGACGGCGTCATGCAGACGGGTGTCACGCAGACACGGTCCTACTGGACTGAGTCACGCAGACCCTCGTCACGCAGACGATTGCACGCAGACGAATGATATGCATGCAAGATGACCTCTACAATTCACATATTTGCATGCAAGAATAACATAATAATCATTATACAGTTCATACGCAAAATAACGTCTCAAAACATGATGTCATGCTCATGCAATTCTATACTCAAGATAACAGTCGTATTCATAACATAAGCATGATGCGAATATGATAATTATAGGTAGTTTTTCAAAAGCTACTAGAGACTAGACCCACTCACCTTCGGTCCAACGACATGCAAACCAAGCAAGAAATCGTACAGCAATCTAACCAGTCCTGAAATAGTACGACTAGGTCACAATACGCGCAAATAGTACGAGACCTAATGGTACCCGTACTTACAGAAACCGACGGCTCTAGGAAGAGCCGTCCAGAAGCAACTAGACGGCTCCTATAGGGGCCTGTCCATGGCAAAACCGACGGCTCCGCAAGGAGCCGTCCCGAAGAATACCCGACGGCTCTCAATAGAGCCGTCCCGGAACAGAAGAAAAACCCTATATTATTTTATTATAATTATTTTATTTTATTATTATTTTTTGTTAAAACATCCTAACACACGTACGATAATCCGATTGAATAAATAAAAAATTCGTTTAAAACATCTTCAAAAATCCTAAATCCATCATAGACAAAAATCAATACACACACACACACACACACACACACACACATATATAGAATAGGTAAAACAAAAGTAAAATACTTTAGGAGATAGATCACGATCGTATGAATAAAAAAATCGGTTCGAAACCTAATCCATAGAAAACGGAAAAATATCGATAAAATGTTAAAACACTTGGTATACCCAAGATCTGAACATACTCGATAAAATCCTTTGAAAATAGCAAGGAATGTATATTAAGATTAGTTATGTGAAAGAAAACCCAATTAAAAACCCTAGGTTTAAGGATTCACAAAACATGTCATTAAAAGTAATAAAATCTTATTTGAAAATTTTCTCAAAACCTAGATCTATTAATATTATCAAAATCAATATATAATATGTAACCGATACAAAACATTTAGGAAATAGATCGAAAATCGTATATAAGAATAATTCATTCGAAACCCTAGCTTATGGGAAAACGGTAAAGTATCGATAAAACACTAAAACTCTTGGTACACCTAAGGATCTAAGTATACTTTACAAAATCCTTCGAAAACCATGAGAAATACCATGTCATTGTACCTAACATGATATCCTATTATCTTTATCTTAGACCCTCTAAGGATTTATAAAACGTATATAAGAGCGATACAGAAATCTTTGAAAATCATAACTTTCAATCCGTAATTCCGAATTGGACGATTTATGATTCGATGGAAATGTATTTTCAAAACCTATTTCTGTTTGTGAAATACATTTTTCCCAGAAACGACTCTATCATAGCCTAAAACACGATAAATATCCAGGTATACAATCAACCCGAAAATGACTCTTAAATCATCAAAACTATAAAAACTCAAGATGAAAACACAGGAGATCAACAAATCCAAAAATACACATGTGTGGACTAATAGCATCACATAAAACTTTATAAAACATCACAAAAACATCGACAAATCATTGGTATAATACAAGCCCAAAATTATATAAAACCTTCAAGGATCAAGAAGAAAAACATATTCTTTTTGTTTGAAAAGCCTAAAAACGAAATCATATGAAAAGAAGTTCTAAAGAGAATTTTTATTAATCAAAACTCTTTATAATCAGAGGGTAATACTCACAAGGATCCTTTATTCGAACCCTTTCCCGAGCTCCTCAACGACGGCGCCGAAAACAAGAGAAGAAGAAGAAGACTTGGGTTTTAGGGTTTGAAAATTTCTAGGGTTTTGGTTTGAATGCAAAGAGAGACAAAAAGTGGGGGTATATATAGGCATATACACATGGGAGACAAAAATATGAAACTATTATTTTAAATTAAATCCCAAATTAATTTACTTGTTTGTTTCCACAAACGGACTAAATTTTAAAAAATATGATTTATCTAAATAAGAAACCATTAATCAGATTATTTCCAATGAAGACACTTATTTCTTTTCAAAAATGGATCATATTTCAAAAATATGATTTTCCAAATCGATGGCTCCTATTGCAGCCATCTCCCAACACCACCGACGGCTTTGATCACGTCCGTCACCCAGAAATCTGACGACACTTGTTGGATCCGTCACAACACCGACGGCTCTATTGGATCCGTCGCTATTTCCTCTGCCCGACCTCTCGGCACAGTTTGGCTCATAACTTGATCAATACAAGTCCGATTCATGATCCGTAAAAAGCGTTGGAAAGCTAACAACACAAGGATTCCAATCATGCCAAATTATAAAAATTTGGAACATTAGAAACACGACTAAAAATTAGTTTAATTGCGGTCTAAAAGTCTCAGTTGTCACAAATTATATATTTTACATTTAAAATATACAATTCTGATACTATGTGTTCAAAATGTAACTGATCATATATTAATGTAACTTAAATGTTTATAGATAACCGAATTTTTGAAGTGTTTTGACTGAATCAAGGAGGGCAACATCATGTCAGTGAATGATTCTCTTCAACAACTAGATTTTAATATTTTGTATGTTTGTTTGTCATCGTTTGTCTTTGTGTTGTAGTTATATGTTATTTGATGTTATTGTTAACTTAATATAATTAATTTAAGTCTAATGTAACTAATTTATGTTCAATGTTAGCCACTTAAAATTATTTGTTGTTGTTCCTATGCAGTAAATGTAACTAACTATTAGTCAATGTAACTAACTTACAGTATATGAACATGTTGTATATGTGTATTCCATGATGTGTAATAAGTCATTCAGTATTAAAATGTTTTATAGTGGATGTATGTCTTAATGTGTATAAAATTGAATAACAATTGCTGCACAAAAAAAAAAAAGATAGAGAAACCAAAAGAAAGGAGAGGAAAGAAATTAAAAAAACATGAGTGATAATTATTTGAAGTTAACAAAAATCATTCTAACACTTGACACAACTGCTTCTGAACATTGCTGCTCAACATCAAATAATGAAATCCTTCTCTGGACTGCCTTCAAATGAACATGTAACCGAGTCTACTATATTTCCTATAAATTCAAAAAAACATGAGTCATAATTAATTGAAGTTGATAAGGTAGTTACATTTGCAAATGTAACTTGGATTATAATACAAAATCCATATGATAAGTTAGTTACATTCACATTTTGATGAAGTTAGTTACAAAAAAATACAACACATCAAAATAATAGTTAGTTACATTATCTGTAACATAGTATGCATATGTAATTGAGATTCACATGCCAAACAACAGATATGTCGTGCTAAAATTTGCATTTGACAACCTATAATAATCAAATTAACATTTAAAAAATAGAAGAAAAAAAACGAAACAAATCAAAAACAAAATAATATATAAAAACCACACCTAAAAATGGCAGACATTTCAATGGTGACCAAACTGTACAATTTTTTTGTTCGAAAAAATTAGACGCTTAAAATTCCAAAAAATCAAATCAAACTGCAGTCTAAAAAAAAAGAAACAAATTAACCACAAAATGATGAAGCTGATTAAAAAATGATCCATTCAAATGTGATCAAGTCAAAACAGGAAAAAACACCATATTTAATGCTCCACACGCGAGTTTTCAATGAAGGAAAATATAACCACCTGCATTAATTACATTTAAAGAGGTTAGAAATAATGTTTGAGGGTATAAACGGAAAATCACCATATGCCATGTCATGGGGCTTATTTGGGGCCTACAAATTGGGGCTTGTCAATCATTTTTCTTTTTTTTTAATAAATGCCAACTAAAATAAAGAGTGATGATTACTTAATCCGTTTTACAGTCTCATTTGCAACCCCATATATGGTAAAAACATAATGTATATTGCACTATCCAGGTGTATAAGATTGTAGTTTTTTTTTTAAGAAAAAAATACACTAATTATATCAGTCAGTGGCGGCTCCGGGATTTTTTTTATAGATTGGGTCATTTAAAAAAATAATTACCACAAAATTTTCAAAATTATCTACACTTAATATTTATCAAAAACATAAAATTTTCTTTTGATAGAACAACTGACATTTAAAAAATAAATCATCAAAGAAATGTATAAATGATTTTCAATATATAAACTTTTATTATTGTACTCGACGAGATTTCATATTTTGAAATCATTGCATGATACTTTTATTATCAACATTATCGAATATATATTTTTAATGTATATGACCAAACAATTATTCATTCACTGATCTCCTATCATGTTATGCAATATGCTCTTGATGATTTTCATTCTTGAAAAATCTCTTTCAACACATTCTATTGAGGGGTTTTGTTCATTATTTATACACGATTATGTAATGATAAAAATTTCATATTAACATACAACAATGGTAAAGGAAATAAAAAATAAAAAAAGGAAAAATAAATCAAACTCAAATTCATGATTAAATACCTAAAGCATAGTAGAAAGAGGAGATCGACGATGTCGGTGATCAACAAATGGACTGATGGAAGACAAAGGGTCCCCATGGTTGGTTTTTTCTTTTTTTTAACAAAGTGGGGTAGGGTTTTCAGTTTTAGGTTAATGTGGGGGTAGCAGGTAGGTTTGTTTAAAAAAATTTGATGGACCCCAAGTAGTTTACATCTTTTTTATTTTTTTAAAAAATGGGGTTTTGGATGGGGTAATTTTTTTTTAAGATAGGGTTAATGGAGGGGTAATGTTTGATGTTTTTTTTTTAAAATTTAGATGGGGTCGATTGACCTCACAACCACCCATGTGGCATCACCAATTATTTCAGTGCGTACTTTAGTAGACGAGTATATATATATATATATATATATATATATATATTTAAAATAAAAGTTAGTGTGAACTGCAGATAAAACTACATACAAAACATGTCATATCATTTTTTAAATCAAAATAATACAATTCTGCGCTTAGGGTAATTTTTTTGGGTGTACTGATAGTGGATGAAACATATAACATATAATCTTGTGTAAACGATAATAATAATAATAATAATAATAATAATAATAATAATAATAATAATAATAATAATAATGATGATGATTTTTGAGCCTCAACTCAGACCCCATCCCAGGCTCCATGAGGTGGCAATGTTGAAATTCTTTATTTACCCTTAAATGTCATATTTGCATTTAATGTGATAACCGATCACTTATTTGATGGAGGCGGTTACGATTTCATCATATTTTATTGTTCTTTCTTTTTTAAAAAAATTAATTCAATTGAAACCAATTGTTTATATGAAATTGTAGATTGATTCGACATATGTGAAATTGAACAAAAAAAAAATTCAATTCCAATTTTTGTGAGGAATTTCATTTATTTTTTATCGAGCGAAACTATATGTGGTGCAATCAATGACGATCCTTTCAGATTAGACCAATTCGATATAAATAATACATTTTGATATGAGTTGAGAATGCTTAATCTTTTACATTCATTTTGAAGCCTCATTTACATTCGTGCGGACACAATTTTTTATTTTTGAATCTAGATACATGTTAGGTGTATTTGAATAATACATGCACATTGTGTTTGTTTACGATATGTATAATCGTTTATAATGTTGTATATGTGTATAATTATGCATATGGAATCTTTGAGTATGTTTAATGTTTCACAATCATTACTCAACTCATATACATTTGATTAACGTAAAGGTTTTTTTAATTATGATTTCAGATACATGCAATGCGTATCTAAATAATATATGCACATTGTGTTTTGTATATTTTATGTTTTTGATGATTTGATTAATGTAAGACGATGAAAATTTAATTTGTTTTTGTCATGTATATTAATGATATTTATTAATCATCAAAGCAATGTCTTATTAGCATATGAATCAAAATTGTTTCATTTGAATTTTGACATTATTCAATCGGATTGTGTTAAACATGTTTTCAAATACAACGGATAATTTTCAGATACACTACACTAATTTCAGACACAGAGAGATATATGTTACAATTCAACATATGCTAAATCATAAAATGAAAGGTAATAGTACACCATTTACACTCCTATGGAATTTAAAATAATTATTGGCTATAATCAACTCTTATTGAACATTGTTAGTTGGTGGCATATAATTTTTCAAATTTGATGTTCCATTTTGAATTATTCAATCAGATTCAGATACATGTGTAAAACATGCTTTTCAGATACAACGGATAAGCGAAGATGGATTATCATAAATAATTTTGATATATATTTGCGAAAATCATTATTAAATAAATAAATCATGTTATTTGGATTCATACACATGTTTGTAAATCATTTTTTTTAGATACAAAAATGAACAATGTGTTGTATCTGAAAAAACTAATATAGGACTATATCCAAATCTGTATCTGTATATGAAAAAACTAATATACTCATCTGTATCTGTATATGAGATTCTAATATATTCATCTATATTCATAGTTGTATCTGAAAAAATGTGGAGGTAGAGGTCGGAGGAGGTGGAGGCTGGAGAAGGGCTTGAAAGGCAGTCGATTTACCTTTCATTTGATAGAGAGCGACAAGAGGAATTCAATGGTGGTGACATCGGTTGTCGGAGATGAGGAGGCCAGTCGGAATGGATTTTTGAAGTGGCGGATGACATAAGAGGGTTAAAACTGAATTTTTTAAAAGATGAAGTGTTGTATTTTGGGAGGTGATTATACATTAGGAGGATTGATTTTTTTAGAATGAAAAATTCAAATTTAAATAAAGAGTAATATTGTTTTCGTAATTTTTACATTTTTAAAAAGTCAAACAGAGAACCAAAAAGATGATGACACCTATTGGGGCTTCTCAATAAGCTCTAAACTTTGGGGTCCATGTAGGAGGACTGTAATAATAATAATAATAATAAAAATAATAATGCGGGTTCATTTTAAATAATCTTATATTGGTGTAACCTCGTTGGCTCACACTATCCATAATATTCTTCCTTGATAGCTGGAGTACAAGTGTTCCCCCATCATTGGCCAAAAGTCATGATTCATAGAACGTTGAAAGGTAGGAGGGATACACCATGCCAAATGGCCCC
The DNA here is from genome assembly GCA_030737845.1 of Acorus calamus. NCBI lineage: Eukaryota > Viridiplantae > Streptophyta > Magnoliopsida > Acorales > Acoraceae > Acorus > Acorus calamus. The sequence goes on along the minus strand of CM060877.1, from coordinate 15,419,801 downwards.
CTTCATAGCTGTCATCTTGATTTGCACTACCACGCAAAAGCTCACAAATCAGTTCCTGCCAAACAGGGTCCACTAGTCACGACTAAAGCAGTACTACAACAACTGATGCACCGCTATTTTGTTTTTTATGTCCAAAATGAAGGGAGAGACAAAAAAAAAAAAAAAAAAAAAAAAAATAAAAAGAAGAAAACAACATTCCATACCCCCCTCTCCCCCTCTTGAAATAGACTTTCATCATGCAACGCAAAAATGAAAAGAGAGAGGTCCATACGGCAGTTTTAAGAACCGTTGCAGGCTTGCGTGCGCGCGCGGTATTGATGATATATATATAAAATACATAATATATATATATAGAGGGGTGATTATGTGCGGCAAACGACGGGTGCGGCGTCGATTACGGGCCGTTGATCACGGGTCTATCACAACGGACGGTCGGGTGTGATTCACGTCGACCGTTGGATGCGATGGACCCGCGATCGAACGACCCACGTCGCGACCGCACCCGCCGTTCGCCGCACCTAATCACGTAATATATATATATATATATATATATATATATATATATATATATATATATATATATATATATAGTCGCGATTACGTGCGGTGTGCGGTTGGTGCGGTGCGCGATCACGGGCCGTCGATCACGGGTCCATCGCATCGGACGGTCGGGTGCGATTCACGTCGACCGTTGGATGCGATGGACCCGCGATCGGACGGCCCATGTCGCACATCGCACCGACCGCACACCGCACCTAATCGTCGGCATATATATATATATATATATATATATATATATATATATATATATATATATATATATATATATATATATATTCGATAATATGCGGTCGGTGCGGTCGTGCGGATTCGACGTGCGTCGTCCGATCGCGGGTCCATCGCATCCAACGGTCGACGTGAACCCGACCGTCCGATGCGATGGACCCGTGATCGACGGCCCGTGAATCGCGACCGCACGACCGCACGACCGTATAATATCATGACTCTATATATATATATATATATATATATATATATATATATATATATATATATATATATATAAGTGGTGATTACGTGCGGCGAACGGCGGGTGCGGCAGTGATCACGGGTCGTCGATCACGGGTTCATCGCATCAGACGGTCGGGTGCGATTCACATCGACCGTCGGATGCGATGGACCTGCGATTGAACGACCCACGTCGCGGCCGCACCTGCCGTTCGCCGCATCTAATCACGTAATCGCTCGCGTGTATATATATATATATATATATATAAGGGGTGATTACGTCCGGCGAACGGCGGGTGCGGCAGCGATCACGGGTCGTCGATCACGGGTTCATCGCATCAGAAGGTCGGGTGCAATTCACATTGATCGTCGGATGCGATGGACCCGCAATTAAAAGACCCACGTCGTGGCCGCACACGCCGTTCGCCGCACCTAATCGCTCGTGATATATATATATATATATATATATATATATATATATATATATATATATATATATATATATATATATAGTCGTGATATTATACGGTCGTGCGGTCGCGATTCACGGGCCGTCGATCACGGGTCCATCGCATCGGACGGTCGGGTGCGATTCACGTCGACCGTTGGATGCGATGGACCCGCGATCGGACGACGCACGTTGAATCCGCACGACCGCACCGACCGCATATTATCGAAAATCTATATATATATATATATATATATATATATATATATATATATATATATATATATATATAGGGCCGATTAGGTGCGGCGAACGGCAGGTGCGGCGTCGATCACGGGTCCATCGCATCGGACGGTCGGGTGCGATTCACGTCGACCGTTGGATTCGATGGACCCGCGATCGAACGGTCCACGTCGCCGCCGCACCTGCCGTTCGCCGCATCTAATCGCCCCCGTGTATATATATATATATATATAGGGGGCCGATTACCTGCGGCGAACGGCAGGTGCGGCGTCGATCGTGGGCCGTCGATCACGGGTCCATCGCATCGGACGGTCGGGTGCGATTCACGTCGACCGTTGGATGCGATGAACCCGCGATCGAATGGCCCACGCCGTCGCCGCACCTGCCGCACGCCGCACCTAATTGCCCCCGTATATATATATATATATATATATATATATATATATATATAGAGTCGTGATATTATACGGTCGTGCGGTCGCGATTCACGGGCCGTCGATCACGGGTCCATCGCATCGGACGGTCGGGTGCGATTCACGTCGACCGTTGGATGCGATGGACCCGCGATCGGACGACGCACGTCGAATCTGCACGACCGCACCGACCGCATATTATCGGAAATATATATATATATATATATATATATATATATATATATATATATATATATATATATATAGAGCACCGATTAGGTGCGGCGGCCGCACCGTGCGGCGTCGATCACGGGCCGTCGATCACGGGTCCATCGCATCGGACGGTCGGGTGCGATTCACGTCGACCGTTGGATGCGATGAACCCGCGATCGGACGGCTGCCGCACGGTGCGGCCGCCGCACCTCATCGCGGTCGTATATATATATATATATATATATATATATATATATATATATATATATATATATATATATATATATATATATATATATATAGGAGTGATTAGGTGCGGGTCGTGCGGTCGTGCGGCATCGACCACGGGCCGTCGATCACGGGTCCATCGCGGGTCCATCGCATCAGACGGTCGGGGGCGATTCATCTCGACCGTTGGATGCGATCGACCCGTGATCGGATGACTCACGTCGGATCTGCACGACCGCACGACCCGCACGCTATCACTCGCGTGTATATATATATATATATATATATATATATTAAAAGCTTTGTACGCTCTGATTCTGACATTTTAAAAAGGCCAAACAGTGTGCGTGTGTTTTTTTCTTTCTTTTGCATGGCATGCAAATGAGAGAGAGAGAGAGCGTGGACCCGAGTGTCACGTGAAGGGGTGAGGCTCATGTCGAGATTGTGAGACAAAACTTTATTTTATAAATCTCCCCTCATCTCCTCTCGTCCAATGATAACCTATCTCCCACGTGGGACTCCTACCCTACCACCCCCACCACCTCTCCATTTTTTCTACCCCCCTCAATATTCAACCCTTCCTTACCTTCCTCTCAACTCTCTCTCTCTCTCTAACTAACTTCTCTCTTCATGGGCGACTCTTCTGCTTCGTACATACGCCTGGTATGAAGAAACAATTCATTTAATTTTAATTTCTTCTCTCATTTTATGTTGTATTGTTGTAGTTGTTTCAATTCATTAAAATAGCCATATGGGTATCTTTGGTTTTGCTTGCTTACAAAGGTGCAACACCTGATAGAGAAATGCCTACTCTTCAACATGAACAAGGAGGAGTGCATGGAGGCCCTCTCCAAACACGCCAATATTAAGCCTGTCATCACTTCCACAGGTACAACAAAAAACTAAACATAGTAGATCAAATCAAAGTTAGATCAAGTTCTCTCTCTAGGAGACTGACATGCGATTAAAAATATTCTAAATGTTATATATTAAACATGTGAAAAGATGCATGTTAGTATGTTAAGATACAAAATTGACACGGTGCACTCTCTAAAAGAAAAATATTTTTTTTTCACATATACAAGGATCACGTTTTTAAAGTGGAAGATATTTATGTGGGCACACCTTTTCATTTCTTCTCTTTTTGTGAATAAATAATATCAGTGTGGAAAGAACTCCAGAAGGAGAACAAAGAGTTCTTTGAAGCCTATGACAAGCAGAGAGAGGACATGATTTTAGAGATGGAGACAATGCAAAGAGTCTTCCAAAAGATCATCGCCGACGCAGCCGCCAATTCGCCGACCGACGCCGACAAATGAACGATTGCAGACGCTGTAATTTGTTCAAAGATTGTGGGGGCATTTAGGACAAAATAAAGACAAAGATTCGGTCAACGTCATTGGATTCGGAGCGCTGTCACATAGTAAATGCAGCCCTGCCACGTGTCACACGGGTCCCACTGTCGTATGTACAGGTGTCGGCTCGGGAGACTGTCAATATGCGATGACGTGTAAATATTTATTAATATTTTAATGATTCAGTTGCCACGTGGACTTATTTTAATTGTTTTGAGTTTTTTATTTTTCAATTCCCTCTAAACGTAGCTGAACATACATAATCTATCTTTCACTTCTTTATATCTTCACTTTTTTATATTTTAATTTAAAATATGTTCTTTTTTAATTTTTTTATAAAGATTAAAAAGAAAATCAAAAAATTTACTAATAAGTGTCTCACAGAACGAACATATTATTTATATCTGAAAGCTAAAATCAAAATATGAATAAGTGCTTGATCAATCACAAAATCCTATGATTTATGAACTTAAAAATAAAAAATTTAATTTTTTTTTCTTCTGTTTCTCGTGTTTTGACTGTTTTAGATGTGGACGTCAACGGCAGCACAACGTTTACACGTGGTGGCACGTGCGCGCTTTGACGTGTTGGAATCGTATTGTTTGGATGATGCAATCCTGGCCGTTGATTTTTTTCTGTTTAAATATGTGTTTATGAAAAATGGGAGATTCGACGGGGATGTCTGACCCGCTTTTGGACGGTGAGTTGATCTGGACCATCCATTTGAAGCTTCTTGTTAGAGGATTCAACCATCAATTCAAACTCTGAAATTGCGGGATTCGCAAAGGTAAAGTTGGAAAAATTATTTTTCATTTTAAATTTTTAAAAAACTATTTTTTAACTAAAAATCTATTTTGATTTAATTCAAAAAATTAGGATCAGTATTTGTAAATGACTTTGATTTAATAGGATTTCTAATAAATGGGATCTTCAAAATTTTCAAACTTGTTTTGAACACTATTCAAGTAATATAGATTCTATATCAGTTGCACACAGTGATCAGGAAGGCCGGATGTAGAAGGGTATGCGGGAATATATGTGGTTCTGTAATATTTTATCAATAAAGAAGATTTATATGATATAATACAATGAAATGTACAAGTTAATGTTGCGGAAAACCTCCCCAAATAGATCTAGGTTTGAGGGTTTGAGAGAGAAGAAGAACAAATCAAACAAGCAATCACACAGAAGACAAAGAATTTACGTGGTTCAGCAAATTGCCTACATCCACGGGCGACGGTGATGATTTTATTGAGAAGAATTGTCTATGTACCTCTTACATATTTTGTTTTCCTCAAGAACTTATATAGAGGAAACAAAAAGCCTAAAGAGGAAACAAAATACATTTAGAAATAAACAGATTTGAAGTCTCAAGAATCTTAGAGACAGATTTCGCAATCTCCAGAATCTTAAAAATATATTTTGCAATCTCAAAATATATTTCATAATCTCTAAATATATTTCTCAATATCTAAATATATTTCCACCATGACTTCAACTTTGGGCCATAGAAACTATAAATCTCCACCTGGCACTAAGTTCCGAAGTCATACTCAGCTTCCTCTTTCACATCATCTCCTCATCACCACATCACCGCCGACGCCGCCTGCTTATCCATGTAGAACATTAATCAAGTTCAAGCAATGCTCGAACTTGACCCCTGGAACCGCCTTAGTCATCATATCAGCTGGATTGTTCTTTGTACTGATCTTTTTCAAAGAAATAACTCCATCTTCGATCACTCCACGTACAAAGTGATATCGTATGTCAATGTGCTTAGTGCGGGCATGGTGTACTGGATTTTTCGCTAAATGAATAGCACTTTGACTATCACAGTAGACGTCAACACTCTTGAGAGATACCCAAATCACCAACTAGGCCTCGTAACCACAAAGCCTCCTTCACCGACTCTGTCACAGCTATATACTCTGCCTCCGTGGTAGAAAGCGCAACTGTAGGCTGCAACATGGATCTCCAGCTCACCGGTCCTCCCGATAGTGTAAACACATATCCTGTCATAGACCGTCTCTTGTCCAAGTCACCTGCATAGTCCGAATCCACATATCCACTGATTTGAAATTCACTAGTCCTGCGGAACTCCAGTCCTACATCCAACGTACCCGGAATATACCTCATGATCCATTTCACTGCCTGCCAGTGCTCCTTTCCAGAATTCGCCACCACACTGACTGCCTGTGAAATATCGAGCTGAGTGCATACCATTGCATACATCAGGCTACCAACGGCACTCGCATAAGGAACATGAGCCATGTACTCATGCTCCTCATCTGTCGATGGAGACATATTGCCCAAGAGACGAAAGTGTGCGGCCAATGGTATACTTACATCCTTAGAAGTTTTCATACCATATCTTGAAAGAACCTTCTCAAGACAACTCTTTTGCGCTAAGCGTAACTGACCTTTCTGTCTCTCCCTTGTATCTCCATCACTAGGATCTTTCTTGCAGAACCAAGATCCTTCATCTCAAACTCCTGACTGAGTTGAGACTTCAGCTTGTTGATCTCCACCATGCTCGAAGCAGTAAAAACGCCGTGTAAAAACGCCGTTTTGACATCAAGTTATTCAAGCTCCAAGTCAAACTATACCACAATGTCTAACAAAACACGGATGGAAGTATGTTTAACAACAGGTGAAAATACCTCATTGTAGTCTATCCCTTCCTTTTGAGCGTAACCCTTGGCTACCAACCGCGCCTTGTACCTTGTGCCGCTACACTCTGGAGAGCCTTCCTTCTTCTTGTACACCCACTTGCACCGTATGGCTCGCTTCCCCTTGGGTAGTTCTGCAATTACCCAAGTCTGGTTCTTGTGAAGAGACTCCATCTCCTCCGCCATGCCTGTCTTCCATTCCCTGCAAAAGGAATCTTTTGCTGCTTCTCTGAATGAAGACGGTTCATCACCATCGATGGTTAGTGCGTATGCCATCATGTCCTCAAACCCATATCGAACCGGTGCTCGGTGTGTCCTTCTGGATCTGCCTTCCACTAAGGACTGCTGCTGTGGTTGTTGTTGTTCCTGAACCTCTTCGTCAACCTCCGCTGACGGGCCTGTGGGAGTTTCCAACTCAACCTCAATAGCATCATCCATCATCCCTCCTAGAGAATCACTCTGCTTACTTGAAGTTTGTAAAGCAGACTCGTCGAATGTAACATCTCTGCTGATCACGATCTTGCGTTCCTCAGGACACCATAGCTGGTATCCCTTAACGCCCTCTACGTAGCCTAAGAAGATTGACTTCTTTGCCCTTGGATCAATCTTACTTTCTCTGATGTGAAAGTAAGCGGGACATCCAAAGACCCTCAACGCACTGTAATCTGCAGGCTTCTCTGACCACTTGCACTCTATAGCTGTCGATGGAGATCTATTCACAAGATAGCATGCCGTGTTGACTGCTTCAGCCCAAAGCTCTCTACCCAAACTTGCGTTGGATAACATGCATCTTGCCTTTTTAAGTAGGGTCCTGTTCATCCGCTCTGCCACTCCATTCTGTTGGGGTGTGTTCTTCACCGTGAAATACCTGACAATACCGTTGACCTTACAAAACTCCAAGAAAGGTCCATAGGTGTATTCTCCACCATTGTCGGTCCTCAACCGCCTGACCTTCCTTTCCGTTTGATTTTCTAACAGTGTCTTCCACTTCTTGAAGATCTCAAACACCTTATCCTTACCCTTCATCATATAAATCCATACATAACGAGAATAATCATTAATAAAAGTGACAAAGTACCTTGCTCCGCCTTTCGATGGAACCTTCGATGGACCCCATACATCCGAATGGATGTAATCTAGAGTGCCCTTGGCCGTGTGAATTGATGTGCTGAATTTGACTCTACATTGCTTGCCAAAGACGCAATGTTCACAGAAGTCAATCTTCCCAGCCTTCACACCCTTCAACAAGCCTTGCTTGCTTAGCTCCGACATCCCTCTCTCGCTCATATGCCCAAGGCGTATATGCCACAACTGTGTAAGCGAGAGGCCACTGTCACGTGATGTAGACACCGCAGCTCCACAGTCACAGTATTCCCTGAGAGAATATATAAGTTGCCAATCCGGTTGGCTTTCATCACCACCAAGGCGCCACGAACCACCTTCAAGACTCCACCATAGGCTGAGAATTTATACCCATTAGAGTCTAAGGTGCCAAGGGAAATAAGGTTCTTCTTCAGCTCTGGAACATGCCACACCTCTGTCAATGTTCTCATGACCCCATCATGCATCTTCACCTTGATCGAACCCCTGCCGACTGTTTTACAGGCCATGTTGTTGCCCATCAAAACAGAACCACCATTGACCTCCTGATAAGAGATGAACCAGTCCCGAGTGGGACACATGTGGTAGGAGCACCCCGAGTCTAGGATCCATGCATCTTTGGACTGTGTTTCAGAAACAACTGACAAGACGTTCTCCGCATCATCAGAAACAGATTCAGCTATACTAGCCTCCTCAATCGCCTTTCCCTTATTGTCCCGATTTAATTCAGAACAATTCTTTCTCATGTGCCCTTTCTTCTGACACTTATAGCATCTGATCTCTCGCTTCCTGGACTTGGATCTGGATTTATTCCTTCCAGATTCCCTCTCATCCGTTCTTCTCTCACAAACAGACCATCCGCCTGTGAGTCACTATCAGAATCCTTCTTTCTTATCTCATGCGATAAAAGCGCCGCTGTGACGGTCTCCAATTCAATAGTGTCCTTCCCATAGAGCAATGTCGTCACGAGATGCTCAAGGGAATTAGGAAGAGAACATAAGAGCATTAGAGCTTGATCTTCATCAGACATCTTTTCATCTATTTTTCCTAGTTCAGAAACTAGTCTACTAAACAAATTAAGATGTTCTGCAATAGACATACCTTCCTTCATCCGCAGTGTATAGAGTTGTCTCTTCAAGTACAGACGACCAGTCAAGGACTTCGTCATGTACAGACTCTCCAGCTTCAACCAGATCACCGCCGCAGACTTCTCCGTCGATACGTTGTGTAAGATATCCTTTGCCAGACACAAACGAATGGTACTACACGCCTGAAGGTCAAAGTCATCCCAATCATCATCCTTTATCGAACTCGGCTTTTTTTCCTTCCCATCTAACGCCTTGTGAAGACCTTGTTGGATCAAGGCATCCTTAAATTGGACTTGCCAGAGTCCGAAGTTAATCTTTCCGTCGAACTTCTCAACATCGAACCTCGCGTTCGAAACCCTCGCCATCTTTGAATTTTTCTTGAATGAACAAAACCCTAGAATTTGAAAATTCTAGATCCACTCAAAAAAAAATCCTAGATCTAAGCATGGAACCTCAGATCTAATCAAAGAACTTCTAGATCTCACCAAGGGAAAATCCTAGGATTCAGAAACCCTAGGCTCTGATACCAATTTGTTGCGGAAGACCTCCCCAAATAGATCTAGGTTTAAGGGTTTGAGAGAGAAGAAGAACAAATCAAACAAGCAATCACACAGAAGACACTGAATTTACGTGGTTCGGCAAATTGCCTACATCCACGGGCGACGGTGATGATTTTATTGAGAAGAATTGTCTATGTGCCTCTTACATATTTTGTTTTTCTCAAGAACTTATATAGAGGAAACAAAAAGCCTAAAGAGGAAACAAATTACATTTAGAAATAAACAGATTTAGAAGTCTCAAGAATCTTAGAGACAGATTTCGCAATCTCCAGAATCTTAAAAATATATTTTGCAATCTCAAAATATATTTCATAATCTCTAAATATATTTCTCAATCTCTAAATATATTTTTACCATGACTTCAACTTTGGGCCATAGAAACTACAGTTAATTGGTGCATGTGCTCAATAATATATATATTACTTATTTATTAAAAGGATTATGGTTCAATATTTTCATTTCTCTTTATATCCTTTAAACAATTGATTGATTACTAATGTATCTATTAATTTAAATTTTAAAATTTTAAAATATATATATTTGTTTAGGTGAGTATATATATTAAAATTATAAAATATATATATTTGTGGGGATAATTTGTATTTGTTATAAAAATATATCTCACTAATTATATACATACCCATTCTAAAACAATTAAAATTTCATATGAAACCTACTCTCACACCTATCACATGTGACATGCAAGACCACTCAACATTTATTGCAAGACCACTTCCATTACTCTCAATGCCTCAAAATGAATGCCACATGTGAACAATAAAAACAAAAACAAACTGTTCAAATGAATGTAACCTTTGAAAAGGCTTGGCCAGCTGTTTGAGGGGGAGGGGGGGAATCAGAGAATGAGAGGGGGTGGGCGACTGAGAGAGATAGAGGGAGGGCCATATAGAGAATCAGAGAATGAGAGGGGGAGGAGGGACTACAAGATGAAGAGATTGAGAGACAAAAGACTAAGAGAGGCAAAGAGAAAGAGATGAAAGAGAGATTTGATGAAGAAGAAGATCGAAGAAGCCTGGGTCCTCCGTTCTTGTCGATGGAGAAGACGATCGAAGAAGGTCCTCTATCCTCATCGATCCGACATAATCCATTTACCTGATAGAAACCCGTGTGCCAGCTTAAGCAGGCGCACAAACGGAAACGGTCCGCATATGCGGGTCTTCTCTGCATATCCCCACATTTGACGGTGTGCGGTTCGATTGACCGACTGAATCGCTCATGCAACCGCATAAGCCGCTTTCCTGAACACTTGCGCATGACAAATTGATCATCTCTTATACATGAGGGCAATCATAATAATTATATTTTTTGTGATGAGATACTCAACTATGAATAACAACCATAATACTTTGTGAAGAGACCAACAAAGTATTCTAAATTTTTTCAAATGTTTAAAAAATTATTCTGGTTGGATACATATGGTATAAGTCCAACGTATTTCTATTAGTGAATTTTTTTTGTTTAGCACCTTATGATATCCATTCATAATTTAAAAAGCTAATTTTGCAACAGACTTTCCCCAGCGGAGTAGTCGAGATGCCCTCTCCCTTAGGGGGAGGTCGAGAGTTCGAGTCTCACCTTACCAATAAAACAAAAAAAGCTAATTTTATTTGCCATTGCTCTGAATGCTTTCACGGTTTCACCCCTAAATTAGAAGGTTTTGCATATATTTTTTATATTAATGTTTAAATATATTGAAAAATTGGTTATTTTTATACTTTTACTGTGCTTATCACATATAATATACAAATATACACATGCTGTATTGTATGTTATAACTCCTGACAAATGTCTACCGTACACCAACTTTGCAACTATGGGAACGTACAAAATTGTTTAATGATAGATGTTTTTGTTTTCATATATATCTAGAAAAGTGGGGGCATGAAATTGATTTTTGTTACCAACATAAGATCTTTATATTAGATCATACATAAATCATCTCAGTCTTTAACATAAAAGATTCATTCTCATTTTTTCTAGGAAAAAATGCTTTGAACCCCTTGAAAAGTGACTGATATTCAAAATGATTCTTCAAATCTCAATATATTAAAAAAAACCCAGATTTTTGTATTGGTTAAACTATTGCCCCCATTGGTCAAATTTTCATCACTTTACGAGGGAAATCTTCCGTCCACTTAACAGAGATAAAATATATATATTAAAAAAAAACTCTGTCTTTAGTCAAATATCCAAAAGGACAGAAAAAAAGATAAAATTGTCATTCTTCACAAAAATCAACTAGAAACAAAATATGTACATAAAAAAAACCCACTGCCTTCTATCAAATATGCAAAAAAGACCCAAAAAACAAAATGGTCATTCTCTATAAAAATCGGCCAAGCTAACTTTTTGACCACATTTTATTTATTTGACCCCATTTTTTTGTTGTTGAGAGAGAAAGAGATCCGGGGCTTTAAAACCTCTGTCATTATCTTCCTCATTTTTTTTTTCATTTGCACTTGTTCTAAACTCTAAAGTCAATTAAATAATTGATTTTTATAAGTATTTTTGTAGACCCCTATCAAATGTCCACCGGCAGAGGTGACGGAGGGTTCGTAGACACGGGACGGGGCGAGGGGGGGCTGCAGCAGGGGGCGATCGATGGGGCGGTGGCAGGGGGCGATCGATGGATGTCAATAGGATTGTCCCAGTAGGGTACCTGACCCGACCGGATCGGGTTTGGGTTTGGAACGGATTTGTGATAGATAAAATAAAACTCGATAGGTTTATGAGCGAAAATGTGTTTACTTAGCAAAACTCGCCCTGACCTACTCCGGTTGCATTTAATATTAAGATTAAATATATATTATAATAATTATATAATTTATATTTGTCATTTGATATTCCAAAAAATAAATAAATAAAAAGAATGCTAATTGGAATTTAAAATCATATAAACATACACATGTTCTCTTTTAAGTTTTGGAAAAAAAAATTGAAACACTATATTTGTCACTTGTTATGGAGATTAAAAGTTTGTATTTCCTATTTTGTAGGGTTTATGCTAATAAATATTTATTTTTATTTAAAATTTCAACTTATATTAAATATTACATAAAAATATGTTTTATTATTTTCTTTCCAAGCCTGTCTTGGCTCAACCCACTTAAATAGGACGGGTTTGGGATGAAAAAGTTAATCCCGTCATCGATTTGAGACATGATTTTATGAGCATATTTGAGTTTGAGATTCACAAAACCCGTCCCAACCCTCCCCGTTGTCATCGCTAAGGCGATTGGTGGGGGAAATTTTGTCGTTGGAGGCACAGAAATGTTGAATTAGAGTTTTTTAGATTCATTTGTTGAAGGGTTAGAGTTGATTCAATTGTCTTAGGTATAGAGGGAGGATGGTAATTCATAATGCTGGGTTAATTTAGCCTAATTACAAATTATCAACAATTACCAAAGGGGTTTTTCAGATTTAAGAGCAAAAGACAGTTTTTTTTTATATGATGAGATTTGAAAGGTTCTTCTAAATATCAGTCATTTTTCAAGATGTTTTTTTTTATTGTTATTTTTCAAGATGTTTCAATTACTAAAAATAAATATGCGATCGTGATGTCTCATCTTAAAGGAATATAAACTTTAGTATGTGATTTTTACATAGAATTAATTGATTATATATTTTATCTTTTAGAATATATATGTTCTATTATACAAATTAATAAATTATACATATATTTAATAACAAGTGCAAATAAAGATTGCAGGCATGCACACACGGTAAGACTACCCTTAACATTATCAAAAAATTATGAGACGGATCAAATGCTAAATGCTAACTACCAGAGATTTAATTAAAATTAATATTTGAATTTGCAATTTCATGGAAAAAAATCGGGATGCATTTTTTTGTGTTTTCCTTCAAAATTTCCCTTTCTCACTTCCTTCATTAATTATCTTTTTTTTCCTTCTTGGTCTATGTTTATGTTTCTATAGGTGTCAAGGTGTAAGAGACATCTCTAATTTAATCCTTATCATATATGATTTAATTTCACAATTAAAGGTTTGTAGGTAATAATCAAATTTGTTGTAGTGTAAACACAAACAACAAAAAAATTGATTTTTTTTTCATTTCCGTCACTTCTCTTTTATTTATATTATTTCACTTTTCTTCATTTTCCATTCATATTATGCACAAACTATGTAAAAAATAACTACTGCTTGTGCCCCTTCCATGCCAACCACAATCAAGACAAATCATATTCTAAGAGTCACATGCTCCCTACAGGTACCTTCACTGTGACACTGTCTCATGTATTAGTCTCAAGAAGCAGGCTTGCAGTGATTGGTTGCATTGGATCTTAGTTGCAGTAAAATCCATGACTAGGATCGAGAATTGAATCATCCTTGCAATGTATTTGATGTTTTCTTCATTTAGTATGGTCTCCTCACCTTTTTTTTGGGGAAAAACAAATTGACATGTCCTGTTGCATACAAGAATTTTTTTCTTCTCATAGCTTCCTTTGTTCACTCTCTTACATTATGTTTGGATACAGAATAAGATTTATTATTGGACATACAGTTATTCTGGCATAAGCTAATGTAAATAAGGATAAAGTAATTTTATGTTTGATTGTGTTTTGAATTATTCTTGTTAGGAAACATAATAATAAAATTTTTATTGTTTGGATAAAAAATGAATAAAGTGTAAATACAGATTTATAAAAGGTGAAAAAATGATAATAGTTGATTTGATATGTGATTTATAAGATGTGATGACATTTGATTTGACATGTGAAAAAATTAAATACAATAGGTCCCACATATGCTATTGCCCAGTATAAGTTGTTATAAGTCATATTCCAGCTCAATCCAAGAATAGCTATGCAAGCTTAATTATACTAGATTAAACATAACTTATACATGGGTATTCTGCCCTCCCAAACATGCTAATAAGCCTATTCCACTTTTTACCCCAACCTATCTGGGGATATTCCACTTCCAAACATAGTCTTCTTGTATTCGATCACTGATACACCCAATCATTCTTTCAATCACTCTTATAATCCCAACTGAGTGTATGAAATCTCCGATCGAGTATGTACTAAATTAGATGAATATATATTTGACTAGCAAAAGTACAAAAAGTAATGAATTCAATTTATTTGAATATACATTTTAATGCATGACATGCACTTTTGTAGACAATAGGCTTTCAAATATTTTTCAAAGTATCACTGTAAAAATAATTACAAGAATGACTGTTTAATCTTTTTTTCTATATTATATGTTACCATTCACTTTTTTTGTCTCACTAGATCTGGACAAAGCATGGATAGAATTTTAGAATGCCCCTTGGTCCCAAAGAATAAACTACTCACCTCCAAATTTGAGAGGCACCTGTACCATAATATTATATCTAATAAAACATGTTACTCTATTTAAGGGTCATCATTTGATCCAAAGTCCGCAAGGTTGACCCGTCCGACCCGTAGAGCCTAAACCGGTCAGGGCCCATTAACGGGTCATGGCTCCTTGAACTGGATCTATTCGGGCAGACCTACCTACGGACCGTGGGTGCCAGGTGGGAGGGGTTAGCCCCCTCCCAAGTTTTCTTGGAGGGAAGGCAGGGGTTTGGGGCCATCTGCCCCACTCCCAAATTTAAAGGTGGTCTCTCCCCCAATTTAATTTTTGGGGCAGGGCTCCAAATAATTATTTTTTTAAATTTTGAATTTTTTTGGAAGGGCTTGGGGGGGCACCCAATGGTTAAAAAAAAAAAAGCAAAAATTTTAAGAGGCCCAAAGTCCAGGCCCTGGCCCGTAGGTAGGGAGTGGGCTTGATTTTTTCAGGCTCCTTGGCTCGCTGGCTTTAAGCCCAGGGCCGAGCTTGGGCCCTGTTTTCATTGGCCAGTACAGCCTAGTCGATCGCCTAATTCTACCACGGGAGTATATAATCTATTTAAAAGAAATATAAAAAGACATACATTATTGTGAGTATATATTTCTTTAGACAATAAACATCAATAATTTCCAAAAAAAATTCATTTTTTGGACTATAAAGGTAACTGCAAGAAACGATCTAAAGTGTCACATTTTCCAACCGTCACATTTTCCAACCTTAATTAAGTATAAGCATATTACAATGGGCCATAGGAGAAATGTTCACACCGAAAAATATTTTCAAATATCCACCCAATTGATTGATATAAAAATAAAGAGCGTTGATACACGCAATCCATTTTACAGCCCATTTTATAATCTTGTACGCTATGATAACGTAGTATATGCTGCATCATCATAGTGTATGGGGTTTCATCATTGTGTATGATATAATTTTTTTTTTATATTTTTTCATCATTAAAAAAAATACACAAATGTATCTCAGTATATACTTCATTTTATATAATAGCATTCACTTTAAAATGTGAGTATATGATTTAAAAAAAAACATGATAGACAACAATTAAGGCTATAATAAGGGCTGTATGTATCTTTTTATAAAAACAAAACTTCCAAAGGGATCAAATTTTGAAGACCCTTACTGGTTCCTCCGTGGGGTCCATGAGGACAAGCCCTGATTTATAAATGCCATGTCGACCTTTAATATTCAATACTTCGATGTCAACCGACTGTTCTGCAATCCAGTCAACTTTTTTTTTTTGAAAAGGCAGACTAGCTACCGCGGTTTCTATTAGAAGTGTCGCAGTACAAGTCCGAATACAAGCGATAAAAAAAAGTGGGAAGGGAGGAGAGGCAAACAAAACAAAACAGGCCCACCTAACCCAAGCGGGGATGTGGGAGTGGGAGGGGGGGGGGGGGGGGGGGAAGGAGATCTCTGCCCGGGCCCCATTACATTATACAACTCAATGCCGCGTCATGATACCCATAGGCGGCCACCCGGAAGACGATTAAGAATAGAAAAATGTTCGACTCAGTCACATTCACCGATTAAAACTCAGACCTCACATTTTTTAATTTTGTTAAAAATAGTAAACATCATTTATGTTGTGCTAAGAGATGTTGTAGCTATTTATAAACGACGGTAAAAAAAAGTCTAAGTGTAATATTTTTCTTTATTAAATGCCATACCTTCCAAATTTTAATTTTTGTTCTTCTTGATTAGTCCTTCATAAAGTTCTTCCTATATGTTTATATGTTTGGAGTATGATTAAGAAAAATCAAGATATCAGAGAAACAGTTCTTTACATGCAATGCAAGGGAAGTTTTACCTTGGATTGCATGTAAAGAACTGTACTGGGATGGATAACTATACTGTGTTGTGACATAGGGTTATTCGCCCTTTATAGTTGCGGCACCAATGCGGCCATCAAAACACAGAAACTGACAACATATTACAATTAAATTAAGAGTCTTGCTATACATGCCCCACTATTTAGGACTCATTGACAAGCCTCATGAGGTGTCCTTCCTTCATTTATTGTTTGTTTCATTTTTAAAAAACTATTAAAAAGGCAAAATACAATATTACCCTCATTTAAAACTTATGTTTTCCTCCCTCATTAAAGCTTCCTCACATTTTTTGAAAAACATGCCTTTAAAGTGGTGACCCGTAGATCTCTGCCCGGGTCCCATTACATTATGCCACTCGACGCCGCTGTAGATACCCCAATTTTGACCGTCCAGAGAGACAGAAATACTTCAAGTAACACACGGAAATATCCCACAAGTGGATACCAATAGAGAACCAAAAGTTCGGTAAACCGGAAACCATAACCCTAGCCTTGACCTAAACCTAAACCGGAAACCTTAAACCTTGACCTAAACCTAAACCGGAAACCCTAAACCTTGACCTAGCCCTAAACCGGAAACCCTAAACCTTGACCTAGCCCTAAACCCTAACCCTAGCCTTGACCCTAAACCATAAACCTAAACCAAAACCTAAACCCTAACCCTAAGCCAAAACCCCAAACCCTAGCCCAAACCCTAACCCTAAACCAAACCCTAGCCCAAACCCTAAACCTAAACCTACCCTAAAAACCAAAACCCTAAAAAACCTAAGTCCCTGGAATGGGGCGGCTAGCCCTAACTAGCCGCCCCTCACTGGGCGGCTAGTTTACACTAGCCGCCCCCCCTAACCGCCCCCCTAACCGCCCCCTGGCCGACTTTGGACCAGTCCCCTAGATGGGACATAAAGCAATATTAAATGCTGATCATTGCGGCGGGTCATGACCTTTAGCCGCCCTCTCTTGGCCGGATCAAACCAAGTAGCCGACCCAAGCCACCGCTTGTCAGAGATGGGACGTTTGGCAGGTCATGATAGGGGCGGCTAGTTAGCACTAGCCGCCCTTCACCTGGTCTCTGACAGAAGAACCAGAGCATTAATGAGAGGTCCAATCGAAGCCAACCCACTCCATTACCCTCGGGATATTTTCCTACCTCTCTTTTACTATAAATAGAGGAGGTCCCAAGCCTTACAACAACATCCACAAATCACCAATTCCTCTTCATCACCAACCCACCATCCCCACTTGTTCAAACCCTTCCACCACTAGAAATCCCAAGAGAGAGAGAGAGAGAGAGAGAGCCCCTTTTGTGAGAGAAACACCCATTCCCCACATAAAATACCCTCTCATCCCACCCTCCATAAACCCAGGCTAAACCTAGCTTAGCCTCTGCCCAAGACCCCACCCTTTTCCTACCAAAGCCCTGCCCAAATTCCCCCAGACCCTGGACGGCTAACCCTAGCTAGTCCCCCCCTGGCCGACGGCTAAACACAACTAGCCGCCCCCTATCAACACCCCATATCAACATCCCTTTGACCCATAACTCCTTTAGTCAAGCCCGGAGGCAGAATAGGATTACCTGTTTTTCACCTCTGTGTACGGTATATCCGTGTCTCAGAGCGGAGACCCCACAAACTCCCCACGTAGGCGATCAAATCCGACCCAAACCCTTTCCTGTTTTTAGAAAAAGCAGGTGGCGATCACAAAACCCCTTGAATCCTCTTGAGCCGCTGTTGGGCGCCTCAACCAGGAACGACACCCTCACCCCTTCCGAGAAGACGATCCGACCGAGCCCGCCAGGGCACGCATCCGATCCGAATCCCCGAAGAACCCCCACACACGCGGATTTTTCGACACCGACAAATTCTGGCGATCACGGTGGGACATCCCTCGTGAAAAACAACAAAAGGTAATCCTCTTCTGCCCCCTTTTACAAGCTTGACTAGAATGCTATCAACCCTCTAGGAAGGTTAGAGTTTCTCACTCCTTGAATTAAATCCTCTTCTACCGTGCATTATAACATCCTTTATTGCTTTGTAAGCCGCACACAGCTGCGCAATCCTTACTGCTTTCGTAAGTCGCACACAGCTGCGCAATCCTTTACTGCTTTCGTAAGTCGCACACAGCTGCGCAATCCTTTACTGCTTTATTTACTGCTTTCAATCTGCATTCATCCCCCCACTCTACGTCATGGAATCCCACATAGAAGAGGAGATATTAGAGGAAAGGAATCACCAAGAGGATCAGGCCACACAGTTCCTGACCCATCTAGAAGAAAGGATGGCTAGTCTAGGGTATCAAACGGTAGAGGACATGTTTCATGACCTCGCTGACTACCGTCATACCAAGACCTCGAGACAGGAAACCCCTGTCGAAACCCCTAAATCCATTCCCAAAACCCCATTCACACCCAGTCACTCGGTCAACCCGAGCGTCTTTTCGTTCACCCCCCTTTCCCCCGCGAATCCAATGTTCCCAGCCGTTTCCACCCCAGGCCCCTACCAGACCACCCCAAACCCGGGACCACTAGGCAGCCCCCCTCGGGGAGAAACACTGGACGATACCATCCGGAGAATTCTCTCCGAGACTGGTCCCTCGGCCCCCAAACACATGTCTCTACATAACCTGAGACAAATCCCGTCAGTCCACCTACCGGAGGGATTCAAAATCCCCAAATTCCACCGGTACAACGGTCGTGGAGACCCAGACATTCATTTAACTGCCTTTTATCTAGACGCACGCCCGTTTCTAGATAATCAACCTCTACTAGTCTTCCTCTTCCAGAAATCATTGGAAGGAGAAGCACTACAATGGTTCTCCACCCTCCCTGTAGATCACTTGTCGAATTTCTCGGCTGTAAGCGAGAAATTCTTGGGCCGCTACGGTTACCAGAGGATTAGGACCCCCTCTATTTCAGATTTAACCGTAGAGAGAATGAGGCCTAGGGAGGAATTCGAACAATACGTGTCTCGGTGGCGCACCCTTGTCCACCGAACCGGCCTGCAACTCACAGAATGTCAAGAAATTGACATGATGTTACAGAGCCTGAGTCCAGAGCTCCGTACGAGCCTTTCGTACGGAGACTGCACTACGTATCAACTTCTGATTGACCGCCACAACAGGATTTCCCGTTGTGCAGCCCCAGCAGTCCAAACCCAGTCCCCACCTATCAGCCATAGGGTTGGACAACCGCCTCGTAAGGCGCAAACCCCCACGGTAGAGGGGATCATTAACCAAGTATCGGCACTCTACCCGAACGGAGCACGAGTTCCTGACCGAGGAACAGCTCCGAGACAGTACACGCCCGGATCATCCGGATATGCACCGCCTCGGCAAGCAAATCAAAATTTTACCCTCGATCAGTACCCGTCCCCGTGCCAATACGACAAAACCCCACAGTCCAAAATTTCCCACTCCAAAGCCCTATAATCCAGAGCCAAACTCAAACTCGGGCTCCCTTTTACTCTGCTCCCCCAAGAGCACAAAATCCAACCCCTAGGCAGCCCATACAAAGCTCTTATAACGAGGTTAGACCTCCCGCATCCTACGACCTAAGACGAATGGGAAAGAGGGACTCTTACCCTCCCCTCCCAGAAACTTTAACTAGGATCTTTAGGGTGATGTTGGACACAAATAGTATCTCCCTCCCCGACGCCAGGCCTCACTACCCGGGGCCAGCACGGCGCGTTACTGTCAATATCATCAACAATATGGCCATACCGTAGAACAATGCATTATTTTTCGGGACTTCGTTTATGATCTTAATGATGACAGGCGCCTTAACTGGGCCATGATCAAAGGCCATCTGAGCCAGGGAAATCCCCAAGCACCCAAGCCACTTGGCATATTGACTGACCCCTTGCCAGGTCACACCCAAGCCTCCACATCTAGAGCCCACGCGGTCAACATGATCAGGAGAGGGAGACAACCATCGCCAGAACCAAGCAGCTCGGAAGATGCTACTGATGGCAGCCTATCCGAAGAGTCCGAGGAGGAAGAGCAGAACGAGCCCTTCCAGCTGAACCTCGACGACCATGACCTCGCCATACTCTATGGCGAAGAAGAAGACGCAATCCTCGCCCTTCCCGCAGTCATCAACCTCGAGTCCGACGAAAGCGGACTAGAAATCCCAAGAGAGAGAGGGAGAGAGAGAGAGCCCCTTTTGTGAGAGAAACACCCATTCCCCACATAAAATACCCTCTCATCCCACCCTCCATAAACCCAGGCTAAACCTAGCTTAGCCTCTGCCCAAGACCCCACCCTTTTCCTACCAAAGCCCTGCCCAAATTCCCCCAAACCCTGGACGGCTAACCCTAGCTAGCCGCCCCCTGGCTGACGGCTAAACACAACTAGCCGCTCCCCTATCAACACCCATATCAACATCCCTTTGACCCATAACTCCTTTAGTCAAGCCCGGAGGCAGAATAGGATTACCTGTTTTTCACCTCTGTGTACGGTATATCCGTGTCTCAGAGCGGAGACCCCACAAACTCCCCACGTAGGCGATCAAATCCGACCCAAATCCTTTCTTGTTTTTAGAAAAAGCAGGTGGCGATCACAAAACCCCCTTGAATCCTCTTGAGCCGCTGTCGGGCGCCTCAACCAGGAACGACACCCTCACCCCTTCCGAGAAGACGATCCGACCAAGCCCGCCAGGGCACGCATCCGATCCGAATCCCCGAAGAACCCCCACACACGCGGATTTTTCGACACCGACAGCCGTGTCATGATACCCGTAGGCGGCCACCCGGAAGACGATTAAGAATAGAAAAATGTTCGACTCAGACACATTCACCGATCAAAACTCAGACCTCACATTTTTTAATTTTTTAAAAATTAGTAAACATCATTTATGTTGTGCTAAGAGATGTTGTAGCTATTTATAAACGACGGAAAAAAAGAGTAAGTGTAATATTTTTCTTTATTAAATGCTATACCTTACAAATTTTAATTTTTGTTCTTCTTGATTAGTCCTTCATAAAGTTCTTCCTATATGTTTATATGTATGGAGTATGATTAAGAAAAATCAAGATATCAGATAAACAGTTCTTTACATGCAATGCAAGGGAAGTTTTACCTTGGATTGCATGTAAAGAACTGTACTGGGATGGATAACTATACTGGGTTGTGACATAGGGTTATTCGCCATTGATAGTTGTGGCACCAATGCGGCCATCAAAACACACAAGCTGACAACATATTACAATTAAATTAAGAGTCTTGCTACACATGCCCCACTATTTAGGACTCATTGACAAGCCTCATGAGGTGTCCTTCTTTCATTGATTGTTTGTTTGATTTTTAAAAAACTCTTAAAAAGGCAAAATAGAATATCACCCTCATTTAAAACTTATGTTTTCCTCCCTCATTAAAGCTTCCTCACATTTTTTGAAAAACATGTCTTTAAAGTGGTGATACCCGTAGATCTCTGCCCGGGCCAAATTACATTATACAACTCGACACCGCGTCATGATACCCGTAGGCGGCCACCCCGGAAGACGATTAAGAATAGAAAAATGTTCGACTCAGTCACATTCACCGATCAAAACTCAGACCTCACTTTTTTTAATTTTTTTAAATTAGTAAACATCATTTATATTGTGCTAAGAGATGTTGTAGCTATTTATAAACGACAGTAAAAAAAAAGTGTAATATTTTTCTTTATTGAATGCCATACCTTCCAAATTTTAATTTTTGTTCTTCTTGATTAGTCATTCATAAAGTTCTTCCTATATGTTTATATGTTTGGAGTATGATTAAGAAAAATCAAGATATCAGAGAAACAGTTCTTTACATGCAATGCAAGGGAAGTTTTACCTTGGATTGCATGTAAAGAATTGTACTGGGATGGATAACTGTACTCGGTTGTGACATAGGGTTATTCGCCCTTCATAGTTGTGGCACCAATGCGGTCATCAAAACACACAAACTGACAACATATTACAATTAAATTAAGAATCTTGTTACACATGCCCCACTATTTAGGACTCTTTGACAAGCCCCATGAGGTGTCTTTCCTTCATTGATTGTTTGTTTGATTTTTAGAAAACTATTAAAAAGGCAAAATACAATATTACCCTCATTTAAAACCTATGTTTTCCTCCCTCATTAAAGCTTTTCTCACATTTTTTGAAAAACATGTCTTTAAAGTGGTGATACCCGTAGATCTCTGCCCGGGCCCCATTACATTATACAACTCGACGCCGCGTCATGATACCCGTAGGCGGCCACCCCGGAAGACGATTAAGAATAGAAAAATGTTCGACTCAGTCACATTCACCGATCAAAACTCAGACCTCACATTTTTTAATTTTTTTTAAAATAGTAAACATCATTTATGTTGTACTAAGAGATGTTGTAGCTATTTATAAACGACGGTAAAAAAAGTCACTGTAATATTTTTCTTTATTAAATGCCATATCATCCAAATTTTAATTTTTGTTCTTCTTGATTAGTCGTTCATAAAGTTCTTCCTATATGTTTATATGTTTGGAGTATGATTAAGAAAAATCAAGATATCAAAGAAACAGTTCTTTACATGCAATGCAAGGGAAGTTTTACCTTGGATTGCATGTAAAGAACTGTACTGGGATAGATAACTATACTGTGTTGTGACATATGGTTATTCGCACTTGATAGTTGTGGCACCAATGCAGCCATCAAAACACACAAACTGACAAAATATTACAATTAAATTAAGAGTCTTGCTACACATGCCCCGCTATTTAGGACTCATTGACAAGCCCCATAAGGTGTCCTTCCTTCATTGATTGTTTGTTTGATTTTTAAAAAATTGTTAAAAAGGCAAAATACAATATTACCCTCATTTAAAACCTATATTTTCCTCCCTCATTAAAGCTATCCTCACATTTTTTGAAAAACATGTCTTTAAAGTGGTGATACCCGTAGATCTCTGCCCGTGCCCCATTACATTATACAACTCGACACCGTGTCATGATATCCGTAGGCGGCCACCCCGGATGACGATTAAGAATAGAAAAATGTTCGAATCAGTCACATTCACCGATCAAAACTCAGACCTCACATTTTTTAATTTTTTTTAAAATAGTAAATATCATTTATGTTGTGCTAAGAGATGTTGCAGCTATTTATAAACGACGGTAAAAAAAGTTAAGTGTAATATTTTTCTTTATTAAATGCCATACCTTCCAAATTTTAATTTTTGTTCTTCTTGATTAGTCGTTCATAAAGTTTTTCCTATATGTTTATATGTTTGGAGTATGATTAAGAAAAATAAGATATCGGAGAAACAATTCTTTACATGCAATGCAAGGGAAGTTTTACCTTGGATTGCATGTAAAGAACTATACTGGGATGGATAACTATACTTGGTTGTGGCATAGGGTTATTCGTCCTTGATAGTTGTGGCACCAATGCAGCGATCAAAAGACACAAACTGACAACATATTACAATTAAATTAAGAGTCTTGCTAAACATGCCCCACTATTTAGGACTCATTGACAAGCCCCATGAGGTGTCATTCCTTTATTGATTGTTTGTTTGATTTTTAAAAAACTGTTAAAAAGGCAAAATACAATATTACCCTCATTTAAAACATATGTTTTCCTCCCTCATTAAAGCTTTCCTCACGTTTTTTTGAAAAACATGTCTTTAAAGTGGTGTCAATTGCGAGGAGGTGAATGAAAGAACAAGCGAGCGATAGAGGCAAGAAGAATCATTATTTTCATTCGGTAATACCTCTGCATCAAACATCCAATGTGAAAAAAATGTGGTGTTGACCGTGCATGCGATGTTCAAACCTATTTACTATGGAAACCTAGTCTTTTCAAAATCAATTCAATATAATAAAAAGAAAAATATCATTCATTACATCATAAAAACCAAAAACGAAATTCAAATCCTCTAGGTTTCCTAAAACAAAACTAAAAAACTAAATCATTCAAAAAACTAAATCTCATTTCGTCAAAAAACACCGAAAAAGATTGAATCTCATTTCATTTTGCTTGTGTGACTTAATTTTTGTTTGTGATATCTTATTCAACCAGAAAAGTGTTATATATGTGTCACTTTTAGCCTATTGTTATATCTGGGTCATTTCTGGTCATTTTCTTTTTTGATCGGAGTTGCTAAAATTTTAGACTTTTAGCTATCTGTGTGAGTTTAAGTACTCCAATTAAAAATCTAACTGCATATTACGGGTCCTGGTACCATTTTGTACAAATCATAAAAATTTCATTGAATTCCAGTAACGTTTTAAAAATTATGCGGTTCCGAACCGTATGCGGGTTTTGGGCGTTACTGGTTTAGTGGGCGGCATAATGTCTAGATATTTTGGTGAATGTGGTGATCTTTGTTAACCTTACCCCCCTTGCTTAATAGTTAAGTAACATTTGGTTATTTTGAGTGTTAGATGGTGAGAATAGGCTTAGGGTTATCCCTTTATTTTTCCATTACACTCACCCCCAAGTGAGTTTTGGAAGTGCATCTCTCCCTCTCACACGTTTTCCTCTCCCTCTCACTCTCTCTTGGGCTCCCCCTTTCTTGATTTGAGAAGGAAAAGAAGGAGAAGAAGAATCACAAGAAAGAAGAAACACAAGGTGTGTTTGTGTGTATGTGTTGTTGTTTTGGAAGGGCTTGGGTAGGTGCCAGGGCACTCGGACATGCGCGCGTACGTGCGTACTTGCATGCGTGTGAGCCCGTATGCGTGCATGTCTGAGTCTTTGGTATTTTTAGTTAATTCTAAGTATTTTTATGTAGTTGTACTCATCATTTGGGATGCCCTTATCTTGCAGATCTTGATGAATGGTCAGGCAACGACCCGGGTTGTGGTGAGTGGGTCGATCCAACCCAGTTGGGAGGCGTTCGATGCACGTTGATGTGCATTGCCCTCCCCTGGAGCACCATAATTGCATAGTGATTTGTTTGAATATATATACATATGTTATTGCCTATCTTTCTAAGATGCACCTATGCATGTTAGATATTGTATATTAGGGTTATACATCCATGTATCATGTATAGGAGCCCATACATGCCTAGATACCATGTCACATGTTAGCATAGCCTTGATCCAAACATGTTCCCATTTGTTTAATTTAATTAAACTGAAGTGATGATGTATAAGTATAAGCATGCCTTAGATAATATTATAACTTTGTTGTTATATTATTTAAATACTTCCATGATTAATTCCTTTTGTAATTAATTATATGTTGTATATTATATATATACTAATATGAAGCCATAACCTTGCCTAATGAGATTAAGCAAGTGTATGACCTCTGATGGGGTCATACCATGACATTGACACTATGAATGATATGTTTTCCCCGCATCTGAGTTATGCGCCCTGGAGGGAATTCATGAGAATTCGTTACCCTTTTCGATGTCTAATAACCAATGATGATGGATCCATGAGGATCGTATTCGCGAGTGTCGAGTGTTCTCCCCTTCGTCGGCTCCGTGTTGAAGCTGCCCGGTACGAGGTGCTCCCAGACACTACTCATGACGCCTGTTGGTGTGCCCATATGGTAGAGGTAGCGGTCATGAGAGGCCACTAGGTAGAGGCTACCCGGGAGAGGGCTACCAGATGATAAACGGTGTAGAATAGTCAACTTTCTCGGAATAGTCCTATGTCACCCTATGAGGGTGAGGGTGAGGGTGTGGTGGGCTCGAGTTGTTACATGACCCACCAGCTTAAGTAGTTGCTTCCATCTGTTCAGACCATAATTGCTTGAATGTTAATATGAGTTGTGTCGCGTGGATTGTATCATTCACTGAGCGTGTGGCTCACCCCTCGCATGTTGTCGCATGTTGGATCCGAAGGAGGAGCTCCCTTAGGTGCAGTATCAGTAGCGGTGTAGCGTTCGTGTCTTGGATTTTGCGAGCGAGAGGCTATCAGCATCCCCATTTTCCCTTGTACATATTGATACTCGTGCTTGTGCACAGTATTTGTGTATGGATGTCTTTTGTTATATTGATGTCTTTTGTTATATTGCCTCTCACAGGGCAGTTGATTATGTAATCTGGTCTGTAATATGTTTTTGGATTTCAAGCTTAGTCATTTAGCTTCCGCTATCTTTGTTTACATATATATGACAACTATCCTTGTTAATTGTTTTGTCACCTTGGATGTTAGTTTAGAGTCTTTATTGATCTCGTTATTGATAGTTAATATTATATATTTACCACGTCTCGAGGACGACCACCCTAGGGCGTAACAAAAATGATGGTGACAAGGAGTAAATAACGTTTTTATTTTTTTCATTTTTTTTAAAAATGTAACTGACTAAGATCAAACAAAAAATGAACTGGCCTAATCTTAGATTCACTAAGATCAGACAAAAAAGTATGTTACATTTTAAAATGTAATTGACTTTTACTATACAATGTACATAAATATTAGCTACATTTAAAAAATGTAACTGAATTTCATAATATAATGCATAAATTATTTAAATTAGTTTAAAATGTAACTACATACTTTTAAAAATATTGCATATAAGGTCAATTAGTTAGAAATGTAACTGACTTTCAAATGTTACCCACATTTAAGTCTACTAATCTGAACTTCACCGAAGACCTAAATGTTTAAACAAATGTAGATGATTAATTTCAGATCATTTAAACAGAAAAAATATGCGCAAAAAAAAATTAACATCAAACACGAGATTCAATAAAAAAAACAGTGATATGAAATCAATTGCAATAATAAATTGTTCAATTGTGATTTTTGATCAAATTAGAGGTTGAAAAATAAATCAATGGTTAAAAATCCTCCAAAATAAATTTCTTATCTACTTCTATTTGTTCTTCAAAAAAATAATATTGTTAAAAAAATTTATCTCTGATCCCCTCTCTAGTTATATGGATATTTTCAGAATAAAAAACAAACAAAAAGATGTATTTGTAGCTGCATCTGAAAAAAAGTAGAGATGGAGGTCAAAGGAGGTGGAGGCCGATCCACCTATCATGTGATAAAGACAACAGATGAATCCAAGGACGGTAACACCGGTTGCCGAAGATGAGGAGGTCAGCCGGAATGAATTTTTAAAGTGGTGAATGACATAAGAGGAAATTTTTTTAAAAAAAAGATGGAATGTTGTATTAAGAGGTGGTTATACATTACCATTAATGAGTGATTGTTTTCTAAAAAACTCAAATCAAAGGGTTATATTGTCTTTACCACTAATAAAACCAGAGAATCAATGAAATAATGACACATATTAAAGCTTCTCAATCAGACTTAAACTTTAAAGCTTAGGACTGCTAAAAAAAAGACATGCATTAATGTGAAAATATATATTTTAAGACCACAAAATTTACTGCAATCACGACATGTCACATTTTCCAACCTTCATTAAGTGTAAGCAGATCACGATGGACCGTGGGAGAAAAGTTCACACTGAAAATTATTTTCGAACATCCACCCAATTGTTTGATATAAAAACAAAACTTCTGGGGATCAAATTTTGAAGACCCTTCCTCCGTGGAGGCCATGAGGACAAGCCCTGTTTTACAAATGCCATGTCTACCTTAGCATTATCTATAATTCCATGTCAACTAATCACTATCTGCAACCCAGTCAACTATTAATAATAACACACAACAAAGATCACCTATGATATGCAGAACAAACCATTGATGATGCTATGATATAGGCAGGCATCGGGCATTCAGATAAACCCAGCAGAGCATACAAGAACAAAGCTGAATTATTCGACATACAAACCCGTGCACCGCAGGTTGAAGTTTTAGCATTCCTTCTCAATTCACTCTATTATAGTTAGTGAATCTTACCAAGTACATATTGTTTCTATTACTACACAGCAGCTGGTGGCGGATATTTGATACGATTCAGTGACAAACGATCATAATTCATGGATTAACCTTGGGCTCCCACCCTGCGATCACGTGCTCCTTTGCTGGTGCTGTCTTCACGAACGACTCCCGAGAGAAGAGTGACTGCAGACAAAAGATATCATCATCAGGTGAGATGCCCAATGCACGGCCAATAAGTGAAACAGAGGTGATATATTAAAGGCATTAAAAGAAATGCCAAACGCCCTAAAAAATGACCAGTTTGGGCATAATCATCAACACCCTTGATTGCACACATGCTTATTTAGACTCATTGTTGTTCTGTGCTCATGAGTGGACGTGCATGGAGATGCATGTGTGCATGTGCGAGAGAGAAGGAACCAAAATGGTGATAAACCTCTTAGGACTTGTTTTTCAACTTTTAAGGACAAAATGCACTCCATGTGATGTAGAACAGACAATCTATACGCCATTGGAGTAATCGGACCATCAAAAGAGATCCAGAAAGAAAACTATGAGAATGGTAGTTGACAAGTATAATTTAGACCATCTTAGAATCCCACGAAATTCAACATGCTAAATTATTTTGTGGAGATATTTTAAGTCAGTTGTTATACAACTAACAAAATTTATTTTTTTGCTAGATTTCATCATTAAAACCATTAAATAAGTAAATTTACGATTTATGGTATGATCCGATTGTTGTTGGAGAGATCGGAACATCACCGTGGTTGCACAAGCTAATACTGTTTTCACATGTAAGGTAGATTGCCCTTAATTCTTAACTGGTTGCAGCAACAATAATGCACATCTCTTGCTAAATCTAGGACTTCACCGCTAATCTAAGGGTTCACATAAGGTCACCAAATGGAAAGAAATTATGTCAAATAATGAGGATCATTTTCCAATCCATAAACATGATCACAGTTAGATGATATTCGTTTAGTTTCGGTTTTGTCACTAAATTAAGTGTGTGGTAGTAATAAGGTGTTCAACTTTCCTTTCCTTTCACTGGCAGTACCTTCTATAGAATGTTGAAAATTTTCACTGAATTGAGTGTTTGTTCTGACGACGCATTCCTATGCTCATATTGTGAGCATGCTTCCCAGAGGCAATGGTGATAAACAATCCCGCAATCTGAGATTATGCTGATATCTAAACAATTATTTTATTATAAACCTAAAATTTTCCCTACAAGGCAACCCTTTGGGACTACGTTCTCTGAAATGATGGGACAGGAAAGAAGAAAATAAATGTACCACTCACAAATCTAGGGATTTTTTTTTCAGTGGGCATGATTAAAATATAATAACATATAGCCAAAATATTAAACAACAACAGGATTGCTTGACGAACCAGAACTCTGGCTTTCTTAATTTGTTTTCTTAGAAGGGGATGGCACCACATTTTCATTTATAAACAGAGAGAAAGACAAAGACAGATAAAACTGAGACAATCAGACAACCCTAGATATATCTATTGGAATCATGGAATATTTTTCCATCTATTTCTTCTATATCAACTCCAACTTCTCCACAAAAAACAGGGGTTGTTGAGCATACCGCAGAGATCTTATCAAGCATTCAATTAATACAGAGGAAACCACTCCCCTAGATATGCCAGAGAAAGATCCAGTCCTTGACGAAACCGAAGATCAAGGACGTGTAACTAAATAGCTGTCAAGGGGGGAAATTTGAAGTTTTGGATGCACAATTGACATTCTGGGGAGATTTTGGAGACTTCTTTTCCAAGGCTCTTTAGAGTGATGACTGATAAAGAGGATATGGTGCAGCATGCAAATCAGTTTAAGAAGAGAGGTGTTTTGGTGTACTAGGTTTTGGAAAGCCACATGGGAGAGATGGCTAATCCTGAAGAAATGTTGAGACCTCTTCGAGAAGCGCAGATATAAATAGAGTATCAAAAGACCAAATTAAGTCGACAAGAAGGGTGCCAGAAGGTTTCTCAGTGAAATCTTTCTGCATGATTTTGCTTGACAGTTGGAAGGGGAAGAAAAGTTGGGCACAGACAAAAATGCAAAGAAATCTGGAGCTCTGAAAATTCAACTTTTCATATAGCAAAAATTGAACTAAGACTAACAAGGACAGATGAATTCAGGATAGGAGTCTCCAATGCGTCTTGCGTGAAAAGGGAGTTCAATCAACAGATCACCTTGTGACTTGTCGTCCACTTTGCAAGGGAGGACTACCATATTTTTTTTGGGTAATTGGGGTTGGAGGGTGGCAGGTCATTCTCCTTGAAGTCCAGCATATCTGGAAGTTCTTTCATAATAAGTATAACAAGGAAGACAAATGCGGTAAACAAATTCCCCAAAGGAAAAACTAATTCTCCTCACTTATATAAAGTAGTTCTTTGAATAAAATGAAAATGGTACCCTTTTCTCCATATCTGATAAAGATATATATATACTACTTAACAGAAAGAGAGACTGAAACAGAACAACAGAAGGACTACAAAAATCCATCAGGGGGCCACACGAGCACCAACATGATAAAATTGGGTTGTCTTTATGCTGCATTGAATGACGGTTGCTCTCCATTTGCTCCATTTTATATATAAGCTACTTAACACTCACATATAAAGGTAAATAAAAACAGATTTTTATCATCTACAATTGTTATTCTAGATAAACTTCTAAAAACTATAAAAATGATCCACACAATTTTAAATAATTCAAATCATTTGACACAAAAAAAATAGCCATATTTTCTCAAAAACTGAACATTCTACACCCAAGCATGTGCATCCAACAGCTTCCATAAGGATAAAGATGGTTTTAAAACCCATACCTTCATGTAAGCATGAACATGTGCCAGATCTTCAGGAACAGTCCACTTTTTGAAATGGCCAAGGGCAACTTCAAGATGGTAAAGCTTGGGTGCCAAACTCAAATCAACTGCAGAAACATTTTCTCCATTTACATATGGACCCTGCCAGAATCAGATGACCATTTGTGAACCTCTTTAAAATACCAGAACAAAAAGTTACTACATGGCAAAATAAAAGCATCAGATAGCACTGTGAGCAGGGGAGATGTGTGAAAGAAGTAATGTATGTACTATATTGATATTGGCATGCAATGTCATTGTGACATCCCAATAATTCATCCTCATTTGACTTTTATGTCATTTTTTTAATTTAATTATAGCAGTGTGCACAAGTAATTGTATACAATATTAGCAAATAAACATAAAATAATATTAAATATTGGTGTTCTCTTGTTCTCTTAAGGACATAAAGAACATGAGAAAGACATGGGAACTACAAAAAGCAACAGGTAACCATACTGGGGAAATTAAATAGCATACATGGACTTTGAGATGTTCTTCCAAAGCACGTAACTCGTTCAGCAACGCCTGCTCTGAGCCATCATTGGGATCCTTGCTCTTCAAGAAGGTGACAAAAGTTGAGAATATTTTGGATCCCCTGAAATTCCAACCTTTAGAGTTAGAAATCAATAAATGGCTTTCCTCATGTGGAAAACGATGCAGCAGCAATATTATTTACTCTGATTATTCAGTCAAAATCACTGATAAGTTTAGCTTTTAATTTTACCCAAAAATTTATCAATATTATCAACATTATCATCCATGGGGAAGGAAGCTGACCATCACCGTCATTCACCCAAAGGAAATCCAGCTACCTCATTATGCCAACTAACCAGGAAAAGGGGAAAAAAAACAGCTGGTTTTTTTAAAAGATGTTAAAGATAAGGGAAAAATCCATATAACCCCCTGAAATCTTACTTAAATCCATATAACCCCCTGCAATCTTCATATATCCATATAACCCCCTGTAATCATACCCAAAATCCATATAACCCCCTCCATCCGCCTTCCGTCAGCCGAGTTAATGGCGAAATTGAAAAAAATCCATATAACCCCATGTAGACCTAAATCCATATAACCCCCTGCAATCTTCATATATCCATATAACCCCCTGTAATCTTGAAAAAATCCAAATAACCCCATGTAATCTAAAAAAATATTTCTAAAAATTCAAAAATAAAATTCAAAAATATAAATATAAAAAAAATTCCTCTTGCCATTTCAAAAATTTTAAAAATATTTTTTTAAAAAAAACTGTCATGTCTATAATATTACACATATATCTCATATTTATTCCCAAACACAAATAATTTATGCAGGGGTATAGTTGTCATTTAAAAAGTCATAAACTCTTATTCATCTCTTATTTACCATTTATCCTTATTTTATCCAAGGTGAATCAAACAATAAAAATATCAATTTTACGTTTTCTAATGAGAATAATAGAAAATACAACAAAATAAATATTTACAATCCATTAAATGTTAATGAATATAAATGTTAATTTACTCTATTATTAATGTGTCAGGGTACTGGTTATGAAATCACATGTCATTTATAATTAAAAAATTAGGAATAAAAAAAGGAATAAATAAAAATTACTCTATTATTAATAAAAAAAAATATTTTTAATTTTTTAATTTTTAAAAATATGTTTTCCAGATTACATGGGGTTATATGGATTTTTTCTAAAATTACAGTGGGGTTATATGGATATATGAAGATTGCAGAGGGTTATATGAATATATGAAGATTGCAGAGGGTTATATGGATATATGAAGATTGCAGGGGGTTATATGGATTTATGAAGATTGCAGGGGGTAATATGGATTTAGGCCAGATTACAGGGGGTTATATGGATTTTTTTCCAATTTCGCCGTTAACTCAGCTGACAGAAGGCGGACGGAGGGGGTTATATGGATTTTGGGTATGATTACAGGGGATTATATGGATATATGAAGATTGCAGGGAGTTATATGGATTTAGGCAAGATTTCACGGGGTTATATGGATTTTTCCCTAAAGATAAACATGTAAAATTATCCAAAACGTCTGTTTTTTTGTAGGTGAGTAAATGCTAGGACTGGAACCCATGACCTTTTTATTGCAAATTCTCTTAGTCAACTATTGAGCTTCAGGTCCAAAAATCCTCAAACCTCTGTTCTTAAACACCAACAGTAGATTAAAAAAGAAAGAAGTCAATCTCAATTAACAAAATGACAAAACCATACTTTTTACCCAAAAATAAAGAAGACATAAAATATGCAAAAGAAACTATATCCAATCAAATACAATACACAGAAGAAACTATTTATTGTTCAATTCACCAACCATAAAACTCAGCAACTTAAAGCTAATCAAAACAAATATAATGTGCATGAATAATAAAGCAGCAGCATGTACTTCACAGCCCATCAAAAGAGAAAATCTGTAATGTGATAGTTATGAAAAACAAGTTAATTCAGAGATTGTAACATACCATACACACAACTCACAAACTACCATCATGAAAAAGCAATTGCAATTCAGTAATTGCGTTAAAAATTCAAAATGCCTTGACATGAATTTTCAGGTGGGATATCATCTTCCCAGAAACTTCTGTAACCAGGAACCCAATGGGTACCTTCACATAACAAATCACTCAATTTGCTAATCCTAAAAAAAATAAGAAGAAAAAAAAATTGAACAACTAATCTCTTCAGAACAAAGATAATTCAATAGAATGAAAGTGAGAGATGAAGCACGCACACTGAGGCATGCTCCGACGGGATCGAGAGGGGAGGAATTGGGTGCTTCTCCTCAATCAACTGCGTGATGACATCAGAATCCGCCACCCACTTGCCGTCCAATTCAAGCACCGGAACCTTTCCTTCTGGGTTAGCCTCCAAAAACCTTTTTCCAAAAAAGTTAACCCAAATCACAAAAAAAAAAAAAAAAAAAAAAAAAATCACCAAGAGTAACAGAACCCCCTTCAAAAAATCAATTTAAAATCCAAAATAGAATACAAATGCACTATACATCATAAAGCCACACTTTAAAAATTTTCTAAAAAAACATGAAAATTATTTTCCAAATATAAAATTCAAATAACAAATCACCAAAGAGCATTGTCACACACAATCCTTTTTACAACCCCAAATAAAGTCCAATATACTTCATTAGTCATCTAGCGAGGTAGCGAGGTATATATATCCTTAGGTGAGGTACATGCCTCATTAAATTCTTTCACTTAATTTAAAATGAAACGATACACACTTTTCATCAAACATATACCTCATTAGAGATGAGGTTTACTATTTTAAAAAAATCAAAATATGTGCGGACTGTCCATGAGCCTGCATTTGGGGTTCTACCTAATATTATCCATTACCAACATATCCATTTCACCAGAATTTACAAAACCCCTTCAGAAATACAAATTAAAATCCAAAAAGTACAAATTCACCAAAAGTCATAAACCCAATCACTAAAAAAACCCAGAAGAAAAATGAAAAAGCCTTTTCCCCAAACATAAACCCAAACCACAAAACAAATCACCAAAAAAACACCCATTTCACCAAAACTTACAGAACTCCCTTAAAAAAAACAATTTAAATCCAAAAAAAATATAAAACCACTCTAAAAAAAAACCCAACAAAAAAAAAAACAACCATGAAAGCATTACCACTGAGGCTTGTTGCTGACATCGATCAGTTTCATGTTGTAAGGCAGCGATTTCTCATTCAGAGTCAAGAGGACCCTCTGACTGAAAGGACCTGTTCATCAGTTCATCATCAGCGCGAGCGATCGAGAGAAAGAGAGAGAGAGAGAGAGAGAGAGCTTACAATCGCCATAGACGTTGGGGGCACCGACGGCGGCCTTCACGCAGACATTCAAGGGAGAAATCACTGTCGACGCCATTGATGGTGGAGGATTTTCAGCGTGTGTTGTGCTTTTTAGGGTTTCTGTTCTATGGGTGCTTCTGTGGAGTGAGAGAGTCGCAGAGAGAGATTTTATGAGATTTGGCGGTGACGAGGACAATTTGACCGTTATCGGATGCGATTGGTGAAGGAATCTCAGCGGGTTCATCACTGTTTGTGATGGACGGTCGACGTTGGACCAGAGAGAGGAAAATAAAGTGAGTGGTGCGTAAGGTGAGAGATTCTATGTGCGCGATGCAGAGACTAGAAACTTCTTGCGGCGTCTATCCCCACACACCATTTAACTCACCCTACCAACAGACTGTATTCACCATCCATCACTTTGTTTTTCACTAAACACACTATCCTATAAATAAACCTAAACTGAATACCTAAAGCCACCAATCACCATTTCATTCACCCAAACTCTCTTTTCATTGTGTTTTCCCCTTCTCTCCTTCATAAAACACTCAGTTGTTTCTCCCTGTCGAAAATCCATATATCGTCATCCCCGTGTCGCCGCCGTTGTCGTCCCATGCCACCGCCGTAGTTGTCCCTGTCTTCCTTCGTCGTCCCTGTCTGCCGCTATTGTTCCCTTGTCTTCTCTTCTCGATATGGCCATATGATCTTTTCTTCTTGCTCATCCACTCCCTCTAAATATCAATTTATGTTAACGAAAATATCTTTCAAAGGATTTGTGTGGTGATCTATTGATGATTATCATTGTTGTTAGTTTGTTGTTGTTTCCATAGGATAAAAAACTAGGGTTTTCAGAGTTAGTTTTTATGGAAAAAATGTTATCGAACTTCTTCCCATAGGTCAACAAGAAGAAAGTCGAACTGGACTTAAAACGAAGAGATCCTTCAACCCAAAGAACGATGACATCTTAGTCAACCCGAGCATTGTACGTCGACTTTCCTTCTGGCGACCATTGTTTGACAGACCTCTTGTCGACCCTATGTGTTTGAGGACGACTAAAATGCTGTCAACCTTGAGTTTTTACACTGGATTTTAAAACATGGGTTCGACAGAAGGTTTATCGACCTTATTGAAACAGGTTGACCACAGCGGAATCGAACTGATCTCTAAGTGAGCGACGTACAGTCTGTCGACCTGGAGATTTCTCACTGTGATTTTTTGAAACAGTTGTTTGACAAACGGTTTGTCGATAGATAGTGTGACAGGTTGACTATATGTTTGTCGAACTGGACTACAAGAATGGAGAGATCATTCAGACCAAAGACCGACGCCTTCTCAGTCAACCCGAGCATTGTACGTCAACTTCCATTTCGGTGACCCCTGGTCGATGGACCTTTAGTCAACCAGTTGTATATGTGGGTGACAAATATTCTATCGACCTGGAGATTTTTTCAAAGATTTGTGAAATAACTGTTCGATAGCAGGTGTATCGATGAGTTTTATATCGTTCTGATGAGTTAGTGGGCGACTATTAGTCTGTTGACCTGGATATTTTATAGCTGTGGGTGGATTTTTAAAATCAATAACTTCAATGTATTTTGTATAAAATGAGAACACAATAAGATAGAATATATTCTATGACAATTTACTATTTATGATCATTTACATCAGCACTTCCCCCATATCATTTCACACTTTCTTTGTAAGATACTAACAAGAGATATACATCACCACTGCACCACCTATCACACTGTCTATACAAAATGAGCTTCAAGACATTTACATAATCAGTGGACTTCTCCTGTGGACATTGCCTATACAAAATGACATACCCACTATACATTTGCCTATACAAAGTGATTCACAGTGGCAAATTTGTGTAAGTCGTACAAAAAAATATCAAAGCTTACAATTTTGGGTATTATGTGTGCACCATATACATTAAATGGACACATGCTAGTGTCCTAATTAAGATCAATAACATCTACCACTACTACATCAGTACCTGCAAGAGCCCTAACAACAACCATCACCACCACCAACACTACAATGAACTACACATTACACACAAATGAATCACCCTCCAACACCATCCCAACTACCGAAACCCTACACCCTAAAAAATACAACCATTTTGGAAACCAAAAACCTAAACAAGCATCACCAATGCCAAAACACCATCGGCAACCAATTTGTTTTTTATAAAAACAGAGGATGAAGCATGGATACTCACCTAAGTGAAGGGTTTTGGATTGGGGCATCGATTTATACAATAGAAAATCGTCGGATGGTTTGTGCAATGTCAATGGGAGGGTCGCCGGAGGGTGAATGGGCTTCCAACCGGTGCCGTCGATGGCGGATGTCACGGTCGACGGCGAGGAAATGCACGGTCAGAGAGAGGGGAAATAGGTTTGGGAATTTTCACTTCATTAGGTTGGTGGGAACGAGAACCTTATTTTTGGGTTGGTGGGGAGAGGTGGTTGGTGTTTTATTGGCAAAGAATAAGGAGTGCATCTAATTTTTATTTTTATTTTAGGTTGGTGATAATAGGTAAATGGTGTATGGGGATAGACGTCCCCAAACTTCTTTAAGGCCATAAACAACCAAATTTGTTGATTTCCATGCTTTGTGGACCGTTTTACGAATTTTCATTGAAACGTTGTTACTGTCTTTTTTAAATAACTAGTAAGTTATCCACTCATATGCGTGTATGTCAACACGTGAATGAATAAATATACAAATTGGATAACATACGAAAACACTTATAAGTCTTCAAATCCATGTTCATAAGACATGCATGAGAAGAAAAAAAAAACTTGTACAAACAAGTGATTAAATAACAAATGTAGTGGCGCTGAAGATCCTTAAATCCCCATTTGATGTCAAACATGAAAGAAAAACATGGAAAACTCTTTATACAAAGTAAGAAGTTTGACTACACCAATGACCTAAGTTTGCCATTGACCCATATAAATAATTAACAAAGGTCCCTTATTAAACCTAGATAAAAAAACGAATTACAACTATAAATATTATTTTAATTCTCAACCGTTTGGATAGAGGCATAAGTTATTCTATGGTCTATACCTATTCCAGGAATGGTTGACTTTATCAATGGAATAAGTGATTTTGTGTTTGGTTGTGTTTTCAGTTATTTTCATTGGGAAACATAATAATAAAGGTTGGAGTGTTTGATTGATGATGAATAAAATGTGAATACGGTGTAAAAAGTTGATTTGATATGTGAGCCCAATTGATGTATAAGAGATGATGACAGGTGATTTGATGTTATGACATGTGATTTGATAGGTGGGTCCCCTTATACTAACGGAGGAATAACATGATTCCATGGGTGGACTTGAAATACAAATACCAACTTATTCTCACCTAGTTTTACATAGTTATACCTCCTTATTCTCTCTACCCAAACACTTTTTTTTCTTATTCTTCTCTATTCCTCCCCTATTCCTCCAGCCAAACAGCCCCTTTAAGACTTAAGTTTTTATGGTGATAACTTACATGCGACACAAAAACCACAAAGAATATTGTGTGGTTCATGAAGCCTGCTTGTATAAAACTGTGTATTTTCTCAGTTAGACTAATGATCATTCCATCACATTACCAATTAAAGCATTTATAATATGACAAATGAAATCTATTTTATTTTTTAAACTTTAAAGTACATGATGATATCAAAGTGTCAAAGGCATCAACAAATGATGTTATTTTTTTTTACATGACTAAATTGTGGAGATTGTCCTAATTCATAAGCTATATTAAGAAAGCGTATGCATTCATATTATCTTGGGTTCAAAGGCAAATAAAACAAAATTTTACAAAGTAACGTCATAAGTGAACTTTATGAGTTCAAATAATTAGATTAAAATATTTATTTTTAATTTTGTAGGTATTTTAATGGTTCAAAAAAATTTGGATCAGATTTGAAGTTCGGCGACAGCAAGTCATGTTTTTGAGACCACAGATCTTGTTATAAATCTGAAAATATGAATCAAAGATGTCTTTATAACACAAATAGGGTTGCGAAATTGGTAAAAAACTGAGGGCGGAACTTCAAATATCTCATAAAAAGACAAATTGATTTATTTTTCAGGGACTTGACCATAAATATCAAAGACCTTGAGGACCTATCGACAAATAACCAAGGAAGTTGACAAAATTGGTCGATTTTTTCAGGGATCTATTTATAAATATCATGGACCTAGGGGCCGATCTGTAAATAACCCAACCTGTCTTCGTCGAGTAGATAGGTCAAAAAATTGAGGCCCTATCTGCAAATAACCAAGCAAGTCGAAATAATCCAGCCATGGGGGCCAATCCGCAAATAAACCAGAAATTGACAAAAGCTGTCGATTTTTTCAAGGACTTGATTATAAATATGAGGGACCTGGGGGCTGATATATAAATATCCCACCATTGAGAAGGTCAATTGGGCAAAATTAGATCTTGTGAATGATTAACGATCTAATTCACACACTAAAAATATATTATTTAAATACACGCACAAATGCGCGTGTTTAAAAAGTCATTGTAAGCCAAATAAATGAAACTAAACGATATTGCAATTTCATCACAAATCAATCAAAAAAAAATTCAAATTCAAAAGCTCGATTTTTTTCATCATGAAATCAATCTAACCAAAGCCACACACCTCACCAAAAAAAAAACGCAATCAATAACAACAACCTGAGATAAAAAAAGAGATCAAAGAACCAAATTTGACAGATATAAAACTTGGGCATCTGCAAAGAGGAGGGACATATCATCATTCTAAACTTCCAGCGTATACTGCACTAAAAAAAATCTAATAAACAATCTAATCAATAATAAAAATACTATAACAAAATATATTTATTTTCACATGTAAAGAAATAATGATATGTATAGGTCTAAAATTAATCCAAAAACAAAATACATAATAAATTTTAAATTCAAAAGGAAGACTTCCAATAACTTTATGGTTGAAATGAGTTTAATTCATTTTATAATTTTTATGAAATTTCATGAAATTTGAAGTTTGAGAAGTTATGTTTCGAGATGAAGGACCTGATTACAAATCTGAAAATCTAGATCTGAAACACAAATAGGGGGCCAATATACAAATATGACATACCCCACCCAAAAAGAAAATGCAGCCAATAACAACAACCTGAGATAAAAAAAAGATATCAAAAAACCAAATTTGACAGATATAAAACTTGGGTATGTGCAAAGAGGAGGGACATATCATCATTCCAAACTTCCAGCGCTCTACTCCACTAAAAAATATCTAATAAACAATGTAATCAATAATAAAAATACTGTAAAAAAATTTTATTTTCAAATTTAAAGAAACAATGATATGTATAGATCTAAAATCAATCCAGAAATAAAATACAGAATAAATTTTAAATTCAAAATGAAGTGGGTTGAAATGAGTTTAATTCATTTTAAAAATTTTAGGAAATTTCATGAAGTTTGAGAAGTTATGTTTCGAGATGAAGGACCTGGTTATAAATCTGACAATCTAGATCAGAAATACAAATAGGGGGCTGTAACGCCCCGTACCTATCATCCTCTATTAAGACACGCGATACAGTGCGTCACGTCAACCTCAATATTTTTCAATGAAATAGACTAACATAATAATTCAAAACACATAAGTTTTTAAAACACAAATCAATTCAGGATCTCAAAAATTCATTCTCAAACGAATGATTACACACGAGTTAATTATTTGCTAAAATCAAACATCCCCTGGTTTTGCTGATAAAGCTAAGGACGTCCACTATATGCCAAGAAGAAAGCTTATTCAACACTTACGATGCAACGGAACTAAACCGCCAACGCCCACCACGATCGACGATCACCAACGACTACTCTGAAAAGTTAGGGAAAAGGAGGGGTGAGCTACCACACGCTCAGTGAATGGACCTTAGCGTCCCAATAATAATAATAATAATAATAATAATAATAATAATAATAATAATAATAATAATAATAATAATAATAACAATAACAATAACAATAACAATAACAATATTAAAACCTTCAGAGTAAATTCCAAAATATCTGAACCAACAGAATATAAATTTTCACAAATATCTCGATAAAACTGAATGCATCTCTTTAGAGGAAATAATCATCATCTCATACTATCTACATGATGCGTATGATGCAATGGACACGCATGCCCGTATGGCACGCAGCCAAAAGTGCTCTAACTAGAGCTTGATCACGCAGACCAATCATCACACAGACGGGTGTCACGCAGACACGGTCCCACTGGACTCTCATCACACAGACG
This sequence comes from Acorus calamus, assembly GCA_030737845.1. Classification (NCBI taxonomy): domain Eukaryota; kingdom Viridiplantae; phylum Streptophyta; class Magnoliopsida; order Acorales; family Acoraceae; genus Acorus; species Acorus calamus. The sequence continues at coordinate 15,378,499 of CM060877.1, read as the reverse complement.
ATGTCACACAGACGAATGATATGCATGCTAGATAACCTCCACAATTCACATATTTGCATGCAAGAATAACATAGTAATCAATATACAGTTCATACGTAAAATAACGTCCCAAAATATGATGTCATGCTCATGTAATTCCATACTCAAGATAACAATTCTTTTCATAACATAGGCATGATGTGATATGATAAATATAGATAGTTTTCAAAAACTACATAGAGACTAGACCCACTCACCTCTGGTCCAACGATTCGCAAACCAAACCAAGCCTTACAGAAACTCTAATCTGACAAGAAACGATATAAATTGATCAAAATTCGTACAACCCATACGAAACTCGATGTACCCGTACACACATAACCCAACAGCTCCCACAGGGGCCATCAGTGACCTACCCGACAGATCCCGCAAGGACCGTCTGAAGCACACCCGATGGTTCCTACTGGATCATCACTTATCAGCCTGACGGCTCCTCTGGGAGCCATCGCACATCTGCCCGACGGCTCCTATGGGAGTCATCCCGAGACAGAACACAAAACCCAAATTACATTTTTTTACAAAACTCTTTAAAACTTATTTGGAATCAGATCGTATACATCGAAAATCCAATTGAAGCGACAATCAAAACTCATTGAAATTTCTTCAAAACCCTAGATCTATCATGGGAATATAGATCTACGTTTAAAAAATATGAAAATCACAATATTAAATGCATAGGTTTGGATCTAGCATATATAGTTTTAAATATAAGATTTAAAGATAAAGCGACACGATTCTACCAAAACAAATAACCTTAAACATGATATATCTCAGTGTATTCTTTTCTTTATATGAAAAGCTTATAAGTTTCAAAACATCATAATATCCTAGTTAAAAATCTCATATTCGGAACTCGATTTATATCATCTTAAAGATCATGTAAAATAAATAAAAGAAAACTTAACAAGAAAGCTTAAGAAACCGAAGTTGCTATCGTATACATATGAGACTCAATATCAGAAACCCAAGGAACTCGTAAAATACCATAAATCATCATCGTTTAATTGTAAAAACATAAGAAATCCAAAATCTTACGAAAACATCCTAGAACATGAAGATAAACCATTCTTTTGTTCGGAAAGACCTTGAAAACAAGATTGCAGTAAAAGGACATCCAAAGGAAATCATTATAAACCAAGGACTCTTCAAAATACTATGAAAGACTCACCCAAACGTCGTGCAATACCCTCTTCCCGAGCCCCCTCACAAGAATACCAAAAGGAAGAGAAGGAAAACTTTTAGGGTTTGGTTTCAATGCCAATAGGAGAGAGAGAGGGAGATTAATAATCTCGCACGCACGTGGGGACAAATATCACGACACCATCAAGCCAATTAATCACAAATCAATGCATTTGTTCCTTCCAAAAATGGACCAAATTCGAATTCAGTTTCCGCCCAGATCGATGGCTCTGATTGAGCATGTCGCACACATATCCGACGGCTCCTCGAGGATCCGTCGCCCATATAACCCGACGGCTGCTCATGGATCCATCGCCCAGCAATATGACGGGTCCTCATGGATTCGTCGCCCAGGTGCCCGACGGCACCTATAAGATCCGTCAGGCACTGCCTGACCCGATTAAAAGTTACAGTTGTTAGAGGGGCCAATCTACAAATATCACATAATAGAACATTATTAGCCGATTTTTCTCAGGGACCTGGGTATAAATATATAAGGGTCTGATTGTGAAACTGGTATAGCCTGCGGGTGGATTTGCAAATAGCCCAGAAAAGACAAAATGACCGATTTTTGTCGAGCAGCTGAGCATAAATATCAGAGACCTATTTGTAACACAAATAGTGGTGTGTTTGTGAAACAAATAAAACCTGGGGGCTGATATGCAAAATACCCTGCCCAGAAACGGACAAAAATTGACCAACTTTGTCGGCATCGTCACATTTTATAGTGTGTTTAGATAATTCATGCCTAGTTTGATAAAGTGATAAATATTTAAGATAAGTTAATCTAATTTATGAGGATAAAAAGATCACTATTTTTATTCATATTTATATTTGATAATGCATTTAATTATCCTCATTTTTTTGTATTTTTATCATTAACTTTGCATTTGGATCACATAATGTAAAATATGGAATAACTTTTAAAAAAATTTAAAAATATTAAGTCTACCATTTCTATTAAATAGACATTAATATTGTTGGTTTTGGTTTTATGAAGTTTTTGGTTTTTGTTTTTTTGAGAATGACAGTCATAAATGTTGCCCATGTTTTACAAACTGAGATTAAAATGGGGATAAAGTCTATTCCACATTTTATCTTCAACAAAATATCCCACTTTTTTTCTCCAAATACGGATAATTGTCCATGTTTTATCCTTTTTTTTATGCCATATAGGATAATATGTTATTTAATCCAATTATTTTCTTATCTCAATCCCTTATCCCAATGTTAAACCAGGCCTTTGTAATTTTTGAACTACTATAAATGGATACAAAGTTTTTGTCACGTGATGAGTTACATGTGGGTGCTTAGGTTGGTAAGATAAAATAAGATTTGATTGAATAAATTATTCTAATTTTATAAACAATAAAATATTTATGTCAGATAAAGAATAAATATTATTCTAATTTTTAGATTGAGTAGATCTTCTCCATTTTTACATTTAAGATTAAGATAATAAGATTAGAATAATTCTAGGCACTTTATCTTATTATTAAATAATAAGCTTTCGAACCATTAGAGCTATGTGGAAAATGAAGTTTGATTTTTTAATGTTTTAGACACGAAGTAAAATTGGCACAGAAATAGATGCTTGTTGTCTCAGCAACCACATAATTTCATATTTAAAATCAGTGAAATCAATTTTATTTCTATGTAAATTTATAAAACTCAAATAAGGACAATTTTATTATTCTTCAATAAAAATTATCATCATCTCATATGTAATTGTAGACAAATTACAGGATCACATTAATCATTTGTGAAATTCGTTTTTGTTCCTTCTTTTTGTTCGATTTCTCTTATACTAAGATTTTTCTAGCTGTCATCTTTTGATAAATTTCATATGCCCACGAAGAACAGTTCATATTTTTGTGAGTGGTTATTTATACATAATATACATAAATCTAAACAACCTCCCAATCACCTCTCACAAAACTCAAAATATTACAACATATATAATTTTTTATAATATATACTAATTAAATTTATTCAAATAATTAAAATTTATTTTTAGCTAATTTAGGATCTATATAAATCAATCGCATGTTTTATTCCAATTGACTTCATCATCATTCGATTTGGATACAATGACGATCCGGTTGGATATTCTGTGGAGTATGGAGATATCTATGTTTTAAAAAGTCAGAGCGCGGTGGAGAATCATTGTTCTCAAAATTTCTGAAACGTGAGATAAATTGATTGATGTTACGCAGCAAGAGCACTACAAATAAATAAATAAATAATTAAGAAGGTTCGTGATTGACAAGGAACCGTCCTACCATGAATTTGACTTGCACAATATAATCTCAGTGAGATACTTAAAGCATGTCCAAATATGCTAGACAACACCATTACCAATCAAAAAAAAAAAAAAGGCCAACCATGTGGGTGAAAATCTAGCCATGTTGGCACAAATGGATTTGGCTTGTTAATTTTAACAAGAAAGGGATTTGACTTGCAAGCCAAAAATAAAATAACAATATATTTTTTGCTCTATATATAAATGCTCCATGTTCTTGTAAGTTGTAAAACACTTGAATTCATAATAATAATAGTGTTATAAACAGCACTGTGAGTATGGGTTATGTTTACAAAATAGTATATGTTAGTGTGGGTTATGTTTACAAAATAATATATGTATATAAGCTAGAAATATAGTATAGAAAAGCAAAGAGAAGAAGAACAACTGTACTAGATTGACGAATATGCTCTAACGAAGGTCGAGGCTAGATTTAGACTCTATGTCCTTAAGACAATAATCGCCCCGCACTGATGCTCACGGATCTGGCGACTGTCTCCCAGAATACAATGGGGAACTCCTTATGGTAGCAACACTTCAAACCACAAGGACAGCGAACCAACTCTGTTACACACTCTTTCTCTGTTTACTGACTATATGAATGCACTGGACTAGAGACTCGAATCACCTGAGAATGTCTATTGCAGTGAATGATTGGATGATTTAACAATGTAAACTTTGGTGGAATTTATAGAGGAAAAATCAGTTAAAGAGGCTCTTGGAAGAGTCCATTCATGTGTTTAATTTTCACTGAAATAGAGTCCATGGCATTCCTTCTCCAAGCAATCAACGGCTAGATCGTAATCGTTGATCCGACGGCCCACACTGCATCCGCATATTCATCTGATCGACTATCTTGAATTCATTTGATCAAAATGATATCCACTGTCTGATCTGACAAAAGTTTAAAAAGAAAAGGCTCTGACTCCTAGCGACGATACATAGCGCCAAGTGCGGCTCTAAAACACCCAATACGCCCTCATGCGCACGTGCGTGATGCGTGTCGTGGTGCTACGCACCACCCCGCATGGAAAGGTCCACCATAAGGTGTCCACCAAAACCAATTCACTAGAGTACAAGAAACCAATCTTATAAATCCTCAATACTTTTTATTTTTAACCGATATGGGACTATAGTTTTTTCTTCCTCAACTACCAACCACTTTCATCATGTTATTGAGAGAATTTTGGATTCAATTTCCTCATTCACCCAAACTTGATTTTGAGAATGTAAACATACTATGTTCATCTACTCGACGAGGGGAACGCAAACTAATGAATTTTCATTAAAATAATTAATGGAACTCAAACTCATTTTAATTAAAAACATGGTCAAAACCCAAGTTTTTTCAACATAAAGAAATACAACATGGCCGTTAAAGTGTGATAAAAATTGAATATGCAAAATATAGTTGTCACTATAATATTAAAGTATAGTTAAAATTGAAAATAATAAAATATTGAATGAGTAATAAATATGGCTAGAACGATTGGAGTGCAAACTTTGTTGACTAGTTAAACTAGCAAATTAAAACACAATTTGAGCCATTCTACTCAAGTTGTGTTGTGGTCCTCGAGTGACTACGACCGCAATGTGAATGGAAGAGAGGTAGAGACATCATACGATCTTTTTTGTTTATGGAACATGTTATCACAATGACATGCATTTTAAAAGTTATATGTCCATACATGTTTTGTAACAATAAAGAAATTGTAGGGACCATTTTTTGGTTCCAATAATAGAATGGCACATGTCTAATTATCCTGCCATCGGATCAATCAATGATTCGCACATACACTCATACAATGTGCTTGCATCCAATGATCAGGTTCAATTCAGATAAAATCAAATTGAGATTAAATCTCATTGAGAAAGACCAAATGTCTGAGATTTCCTCCCATCCAATTAGGTTGATGGCATATTGGTCATGGATCCCATAGGGAGGCAAATCTTTCATTTGAGATATGTGAAATTTATTTTTACAAGAACCCTAGATCTCTCTTTTTAATGATTTGAGCATTTGAGAACATTCTACAGGTCATTCTCATTTTCTCTGGTGACATTCAAGACCATCTAGCCAGCAAGCTGCATGAACCAGACGGAGGAGTAGTGGAGCGGACTGATCTGACCATTCGAACTGAACAATCAGGTTTTCTCACCTCCATAAACCATACAAAAAAACACGTTGATTTATGTAGTTCAAAATTTTTTTCTACATCTACAGAGAAAGAGAAGCAAACGTTTCACTAGTATCAAGTAATTGGATTACAATATCTCTTAGCCTCTTTCTCCCTATCACCGCCCATTTTTTTGAAAAGCGCCAAAAATAATTACTCTTAAACCCTAACAAGAATCAAACTAAATAAAAAATAGGGTAAAAATGAGAGAAAAATAATGAAAATACTTCTCTCAAATTTGTGTTAGAGGCATTGCTCCTAAACCTCCGCTCATTTATGTTCGAATGCAACACATCTCACAAGATAATACATCCAGTCATGTTTATAGCACACCAATAATTTGATTTTTTACTAAAACATATATTCAATTAATAAATTTTGTTAAAATAATACACACTCATACGGATTGCATTGAATGTATAGAGTCCAAAAAATGGTCGAATGAAGATGACCCATGGCTGATATTTTGGGCGGTTCTGTGGCTGGTTTGATCATTGGGTTCCACCCATTTATTTTTAGTTGCTTTTCGACTGAATTTTTTTCAGCATGTTTTATATGTGAGATGAGTATAAACAATTTCTGTGGAATTGATGTGGTCCATCCTTTCTTTACAACTTTCATGTGAGTGGTTGGGACTTGGACCAGTGAACCTTTCTCCTCGAAAAGAATAAAATTAACCCATCAATTATTAACTTATCCGCATATGCTGTGGCACTAAACAGATCGGGAGATCACATTTGACATTCGAATTCATGTGACAATTAATAAAAGACTGTTATGTTAATTTTTTTAATAGATTCTTAGAGACATAAGTTATTTTAGATTTATATCTATTCTAAGAATAAATAATTTTATCAATAAAATATATGATTTTTTATTTAGTTGTGTTTTTTATTAATCTCGTTGGGGAACGTAATAATAATGATTTTGTTGTTTGGTTGATGAAGTATAAAATATGAATAAGGTATAAAAAGTTGATTTTTCATGTGGGTCAATCGATATATAAGAGATGATGATAAATGATTTGATATAATGACATGTAATTTGATAGATGAGTCAACTTATACCAGTGGAGGAGTAACATAATTCCAATGGGTACCTAAAATACAAATATCAGTTAATTATCACCTAATTCTACATAGTTATACCCATTTATTTTTTCTATCCAAAAACTTTTTTTTTGTTGTTATTCTCCTCTATTCCCCTCTATTCCACCCCTTATTCCCCCATCCAAGCAGGGCATAAATCGTCTACATGGCAGCCTCTTATTGGCTATCATAAGCATTCATGTGTCTTTGACATATGAAATGCTATATAAAATAACAAATAAGCAGTAGTGAATGTTTGTTAAGATATGTCGAAAAACTTTTTTTTTTTATATAAATATCAAAAGTCATTTTTAAGTTGTGGAAATGAAAAATTAATGTCATGTTTGTTTATAATAAATGAAAACAATTGTTATTCGTAATGCAAGTTAAGAGTATTTATGTCCAAAACAAAAATGATGTATAGTATTTCATAAGCATTAATCCTGACAACATCATTGACCTAACTTCTAGATTATGACTTTTTTAAAGTTTTTTAGTTTCAATAATCTCCAAATAACTTTAAACAAACATACAATATTTAATTTATAAGTTACGAGTGTTGTTGCACATAGTTTTTTTCTATTGCATTTTCAGTCTTATATATATCGTTAGCCATCTATATTCACATTAATGAGTTATATATATCTCATTAGAAATATTTTGTTTTATTTGTATAAATGAATATATACAATTCATTGAAGTATATATTTCATATCTTATTAAAGTAATATATTATTAGATGAGATATACTAATGTTAAAAAATTCAAAATGTGTGGAGTAAAAGTAAAATTGAAAAAAAGATTGTGTAACATTATTCATATGTAAAATGTAATACACATTCCATTTTACAGTCGAAAATGTTGACCGCGCTTTTTTATTTATAAATCATATATCTCATCTAATAAGCTATGTACTTTTATAAAATGTAAACTATATATTTTCATTGAAATATTGAATGATATCATTTATAAAAAATATAAAAAAATAACTAATTGCCTCGATACAGTGAGTGAAGTGGGATATCAAAGTATATAAAACTGTATTTTTTAACTGTAAAAAAAACTGTGTGTAATAAAGCTCAAGTTTTAAAGAACACCTATGCTCTATAAGTCAAGCCCATGCTGTCCTGAGTTGGCCTAACCAGTCTTTCTTGTCCAACAATACATTAAACAGGTTGGACTGTGCCCTCTCGTTCTGGTCCAGCCCAACCCATTTCACACCTAAAATCTACCCAACCGAGTCCAAAATCGTTCCATACCCGACCCAAATACCATTCATCCCCCCCAAGAAAATGAAAACAAAAGGGTGGGTCTAATTGCACCCCTATTTTTACCTCGCACTTTCCTATCTTTCCACACCTCGCCCACATAAGCTAAGTGCTTTAAACACCTCAAGAAAAAGATCTATTTATGCAGGAGGAGGAGGACTATGAGGACGAGGACAAGGTGAAGGGCATGTCTGGGTTGGGTGGGGAAGACCGCCTCCTAGATGAAACGTCGGTAGTCCTCAATGTCCATAGAGGTCCGAAATGTCGGAGAGGTGATGTTCTGCACGCATAGATGTCCTGAAATGAATGGTTCTTTGTGTTTTTTTAATCCAACAAATGTGTTATAAGTTGTCACATCTTGACCAGAAAGTCTCATCCTTTGATTGCTTCACATTTTGGACATTAGAGTCACGGGGATGATCCTTCAAAACAAGAACCCCATTCAATAATCATCCACCAAAGAAAAACACAGTTATATATACCACGTTAGAAATCCAGTGAAACATCTACCGCATTAGATATTGTATATACATCATTAAATATTTTCTGACACTTACTAAAATGGGTTCATTTAACTCAAAATAGAGCAATATGCACTTTCTATCAAAACTAAAATGGGTTCATTTAACTCGAAATAGAGCAATATGCACTTTCTATTAAAGTATATACCTCAATAGATGATGTTTACTTTTTAGAAAAAAATGAAAACATATGAGGTTTGAGTTTTAATTGGTGAATGTGACTAAGTCTAACATTTTTCATAAAGAAAACATTTGGCTTTGGGCAACGGAGGTGAAACTAATTAGAAATTGGGAGCGGCATTTAGCAGGCTCGACGGGGCATGAAATAGATCCCTCTTCTATTCTTGCTTAGGAGGCCTTTCATTATATTTTTCTTTCTTATTTTCTCTTTTTTTTTTGTTTACATTTTAATTGTGTAACTTCGATTGAAATGAAATCAATGTAACATTTGTCAGTCGTTTCCTATATAAAAAAAAGTTTAACAAATCTATCATTTTTCTTTAATAGAAAGTTCTATAAAATAACAAAATGATTATTTCCAACAAAATTTCTTATACCTTGTTAAAATATGCATGCAGTTTTTTAAAAAAATCATACTACCGTAAAAAATAATCATTGAAAAGTTGAATAAAAATCAATGAAAAACAGCTTTTCTCAGACACAGCACAATCTCTTGATAATCATTTCAACTCCACCTAATAGTACATTTTCTCTATAAAATAAAAGGGAAATATTAAAAAAAAAAAAAAAAACCTGCAAACTGTCCAAATTCCATATGACCCCTACTTTTCCTTAAATTCATATAACCCCTTGATGAGTTTAACTTTCGTTGATAGATGAGAAATAATATGTAAATATTCCATTTGGTCAACCCTGACTGAAATATAGCGTACAAAAAACCATTTATAATGTATTAAAAATGTGAAAAACTCTCTATAATTGATGATTTTATTCTCTGAATAGATTATAAAACTCTATTTGTAGTGATAAAATCATAAAATCATCATTTATATAAGATTTTCATATTTTTAACACTTTGTAGGGGTTTTTGTATATTGTATTTTCGCTTAGGGTTATCCAAATAGAATATTCACTCATTTGTTAACAAAAATTTAACTCAGTAATTTATTTGGATTTTTATAGATGTTTTTAGAGGGTTATTTAGATTTACATAAACATTTTTAAGGGGTTATATAGATTTTAGGAAAAGTGGGGAGGTTATATGGGTTTTAAACAGTTTACTGGGGATGAATTTTTTCTAAAATTAATAAATGAGAGAGTCTCATTTTATAAATATTTCCAAACATAACAAAAAAAAACGTCCAAAATTTGCAACAGTACGGCGAGAACGGCGAGTTATTAGTGTCGCCACGTAAGCACTTCCATGTGTATGGGTCATTAAAATACATGTACGCGTGATAGACCCACTACCCAACTTAATTTTCTCACTACCTAAAATTACAAAAAATTCATTATTTATTTATTTTTTTAATCATTTTTCCACTACCAAGTTCGACAGCATCCACTCGAAGTGTTCTTCACTGGAACGACAGAGGTACGTCGAATTCTCTGAATAAGTGTCGACAGAAACCTAGTCAAAGTGTGTTTTACTAGGACGATAGAGATCCGTCGATCTGTCTGAGCAAGCGTCGACATGGATGTGTCGAAGCCTTCAAAACAACAACTTTTTTATAAGAATCAATCATTTATACAATCATTTAAGTCCTTATAAAAAACAAAAATGTTATTTAAGTTATTTAAGTCTTTTTGAAAATCATTCACATATATATTTATTTAAGTACAAGAAACAAAAATATCAAACAAAGAGTTATTTGGACAAAATAAACCGTAAACATTTCATATAGAAAATAAATTATTTTCTTTTCTAAACAAGTGGAGTCTGTTTAGAAAAGAATCCACTTGTTTAGAAAAGAAAATAATGTTTTTTGTCTATATGAAATGTTTGCTGTTTATTTGATCCAAATAACTATTTGTTTGATATTTTTGTTTCTTATACTTAAATAAATATATATATAGGAATGATTTTCAAAAAGACTTAAATAACTTAAATGACATTGTTATTTTTTATAAGAACTTAAATGAATGTATAAGTGATTGATTCTTAGAAGAAAGTTGTTGTTTTGAAGAGTTCGACACATCCATGTTGACACTTGCTCAGACAGATCGACGGATCTCTATCGTCCTAATGAAATACATTCGACTGTGCCTCTGTCGACAATTATTCAGACAATTCGATGGACCTCTGTCGTCCCAATGAAGAACACTTCGACTGAACGCTTTTGAACTGGGTAGTGGGAAAGGGAGATAAAAAAAATAAAAAAAATAATGGCATTTTAGTAATTTTAGGTGGTGAGAAAGAATAACTTGGGTAGTGAGGATACCTTTGCCCTATATATAAACCAGACCCCACAATCACATCGAACCCCAAATACAATACTAAAAACAAATAAAAATTATTATTTTATTTAGCACAAAAAAATTAAAATAATTTTGATTTCAAATTTAAAATAAAAAATATAATGACTTGTCATTGTCATCATTCAATCCATATTTAATTAAAATAATAATAAAATTTTGAAAGAGGCATGCCAATATGTGTAACGACTATGATTTTTCCTAGTTGTTTCTTCATTTTTGTGCATTGGATCATATTCCTATAAGATTTTGAATGATTTATATATCTTCAAATTCTAAAGTTAAGGTATGGTTGAATCTTTATTCTGTCAGCTTTCCAACACTTTTTTACAATTCATGAATCGGATGAGTATTGATCAAGTTATAGGCCAAACTGTGCCGAAAGGTCGAGCAAAGAAAATAACAACGGCTCAAGGGAGAGCCGTCGGTATTGTGACGGATCCTATAGGAACCATCGGTTTTTGTGATGGATCCAATAGGAGCCGTCGATCTGGGAACAATTTTCAAACTCGTATATTTCAGTTTTTGGAAGGTTTTAATGTGATTTATTTGATTGATGGCGTCGTAATTGTTTCCCCACATGTATAAGGCTTATTATATATACCCACTTTTCCTCTTTCATTGCATTGAAACCCTAAAACCCTAAACTTCTTCTTCTATTATTTTCGGCACCTTTGTTGAGGAGCTCGGGAAGGGTTCAAACAGAGGGTTCTTGTGAGTATTATCATCTATTTTGAAGAATTGTTGAATGATATAGATCCCCTTTAGAAGTCATTTGCATGTGTTCTCGATTTTAGGTTTTCCCAACAAAAGATTTGAATTTTTCTTTTTGATTCTTGAAAGTTTTATATGATTTCAGGTCTTGTATTATATCAATGATTAATTGTCGATGACTTTATAATATTTTTACAAGTTTTGATGATAATATTAGGTCTCACATGTATATGTTTGAAGTTATGGTTTCTTAGGTTTTCTTGTTGGCTTTTTCTCATGATTTTAATGTGGTTTAAAGGATTTGTTTGATCGGATGTTATAGCTATTGTATTATAAGATTTTCATATATGTTTATAAGTCTTTCCATGTAAACATATATATGTTTGGATATATACCATGCTTAGGTTTATTCGTTTAAAGTAGAAATCATGTTTTATTATATTTTTAATCTTGTTTTGACCCTCATATGCATAGATCCGAACCTATACATGTTTTCATGATTATTTTAAAGTTTTCATCATAGATCCATGTTGTTGCTTTCTCTATATAATAGATCGATAGTTTTAAGAGATTTTGAGATATGGTTAATTGATTTCTTATGAATGTTTTGAATCATTTTAGATCTAGGGTTTTAATAGAAGGATATCATGCTAGGTATAATAATATATTATCTCTTGCATTTTTGAATGATTTTACAAAGTATAACCAGATCCTGGATACCAAACGTTTTAACGTATTATCGATAGTTTTATCATTTCTCCTTAAGCTAGGGTTTCGAATGGATTTTCTTTATATGATTTTCGATCTATCTCGTAAATATTCTTATGTCGTCTTAACTATCATATATTACTTTTATACCTATGTTAGATATACGGTTTTTCAAAGATGTTTTTAATGGATCTTGATTGGTTTTAATTGTTGTTTCGTACGCACGATTTGAGTTCGATACGAGTTCCTTACTATTTTACGATGTTTAAATGACTCATGTATGTTTTTCAAAGATAGGATGTATTAGGGTATTTCTTTGACAAAAGTGTATATATATATATATATATATATATGGTTTTGTTTTCTGTTCGGGACGGCTTCCAGAGGAGCCGTCCAGTCTGGCATGGACGCCCCATATGGGAGCCGTCGGTCTGCCTTTGGACGGCTCTGCCAAGAGCCATCGGTTTTCTGTGGGTACGGGTAGTATCAGGTCCCGTACTATTTAAGAGTATTATGACCGAGCCATATTGTTTCAGGACGCGTTAGGTTGACTTAGACTTTTTGGAGTCATTTAGTTGGACCGGAGGTGAATGGACTTGAGTCTCATATGTAGTTTCAAAAGAATATATTATGTATTCATGTTAGGACCATCTATTTTGTGGAATACAATTGCTAGTCTCAATATTAAAATGTGAGCATGCCTTTTATTGAGATATTTATCATGAATTAATTGGTATGTTGAGATCGTGCATGCTCTGTCATTTTGTGATTTTAAAGATATAGTAGTTTGTCAAATGCATACATTCGTCTAGGTGGCTCGGTCTTAGTGGCCAACATCTAGGTAGGTGTACATCTACGTGGCCAGGTCCGAGAACGTAGAACCCAAGTCTTTGTGGCTATATCTACGTGGTCATGCCTATGAAAGACTCCGCGAGCTAGGTGCCGCGAAGACGGACATGCGTGTTCATGGTGTTGCATGGATCATGTTGGATAAGATTGTGTGCGTGTGTATATATATTATTATTGCATTGCTTGGTAGCCTTGTTGTATATTTATTTTCTTGATATATTACATGTCTGTATAGACATATTATGTTATTGATACTTTGAATATAAATGTACTAACGGGAAGATGATGGTCCATTCACTGAGCGTGTTGTACCTCACCCCTCCGTTTCACCTTTCATATTTGAGGATCGAATAGTAGCGTTTGTGGATTTTGAAAGCGTTCGCGAGATCAAGTTGGGTCGTCATCCTTGATCGTTTAGTTTTGCTTTCATTAGGATGAATAAAGCCTTCGTTTTTAGCATGTAGTAGACTTTCCTTAGCTTTATTAGCAAAACCGTAGAGATTGTTAAGTTTAATAACTATTATGTGTATGATCATCCAAACTTGGAAAGAATTATTGTTAGATCTTGGTGATGTCATAAGAAATAAATTATCAGTGTAGTTTAGTTGATTATTAAATTATGCTTGGATGAACGATGATTAAATTCTCTTAGATTACTCAGAGATTCGAGGTTTATGACACGTAGCGCATCCTCTCCTTCACCTAATATGGGTGGCGGATTCGGTGAGTTATAGTACGTCACTTGTCAATTTTTGAGACTTTTTTTACACAATAATGTGTTGTCACAGTCAAACAGTGTCTTCTCTTTATCAACAACAATCACATGGTCTCTTCTCTTTATCAACAACAATTTCGACCACAATTTTGAAAGAGACATGTCAGTACGTCACTTTTTCACATGCTATTTATAAGTTTCAGCTTGGTCGAAATTGTGGTCTAAATTGTTTTTTTTATATGAAACTGGTAGGCATTCTACCTTTAAATTTTATTTCAAAGATGAGTGCCCAAAGCAAAGCAAATACATAAGCAAGAGAAGGAAAAATAGAGACCAGCCTAGTAGAAGAGCTATCTACCATTCTGATCTCCAGGCATCACCTCCCTCATTCCTTAATAACTAACACTCCCGATTGAAAATAAATCTTTTGTGCTCCCACACAAACTATGCCCCACTCATGTATGAGGTGGGTCACCATATCCCAAACATTTTCCACATATACCGTCATACCGCAGAAGATCAAGTGGTTACGCGAAAGCCACAGGGCCCATGCAACCGCTAGGACAAAGAGCTGTGTGATCTTTGCCTTGACACTATTGTCATGTGCCTGCTTCAATCGTTTGCCCGTTGCCTACATATCTTCCAAGGAGTGGAAATTAGTCATCATTCCACATGCAACGCCCACCTTGAACCAATCTGCCGAGCCGTAGGGCAGTGGATCAAGATATGTTATGAAGTCTCCTCTCCACTAAGGCATGACAAACAACGGATATCCTCATTTGACCACTTAGCCCAATATGCTTTGGTGAGGAGTCTATTCTGGAACATCAGCCATAAAAAGATGCGAATTTTGAGCGGGGCCTTGGTCCTCCATATCTCGTTGTATTTCCGTGTTGTGACTTCGAGGGAAGGTCTCTCTCTGCGCCACCAATCATAGCATTTGCTAACTGAGAAAGATAATCTTGGTTGGGGCATCCAGACGACAGTATCCGCACTAACTCGCTCAGCACCCTCCCTTGAAGCCCGTCAATAGTATCTGGAGCGACGCCGCCTCCTCCGCATGCAACTGGTGTCGCGTATGAACGTGCCAAGCACCCCCAGATGTAGAGATCGACCAAAATTGACAGACTTGCCCCCCTTTATTCACGGATTGAGAGAAAACCTATGGGAATCTCTCCCACAAGGGGACCTCCCCAAGCCATGCATCGTGCCAAAAAAACATTCTGACCATCCCCCACGTTCCAGCAAACCACCTCGTGAAAACGCTCTGTGGCAGCAAGGATTCCTTTCCAGATGTGCGTGAGTCTATGATTCACTACTGGGAAGCAACCTGCAAAATGTCATCCCCGTCCATAGCGAGTGTCAACCAAGGGTTGCCAAAAAAGACCTATTCAGTCATCCATCTCCACTTCCATTTGCATAACAGAGCTGAGTTGAGGTCATCAAGATTGATAACCCCAGCCCCTCCCACTACAACAAAATAGGTTTTGGTGACATACATTTTGAATAGCTGTCACCTAAAACTATTTTTAAGTGACAGTCAAGAATGTATGTCACAATAAACATAGTTTTTGGTGACCGTTATATTTGTTTGTCACAAAATTCTATTTTTGTGACAGTTTCTTAAAATGTGTGTCACATAAATATCAATTATTGTGACACACATATTTAAAAAGTCACAAATGGTATTTATTGGTGACAAACATATTTGGAATGTTACCATTTGTATTTATTAGGTGACACACACTAATGGAATGTCACAAAAAACATATTCACAATATTAAATTTAAAAGCTATATTTAGTAACAATATAATCATATTGTAATTATAAATCTTATAAAATATATGAGAATCAAGAGAGGTAAAAATTCAGTTTTCTCCTAATTTACTACAATTCCATTGCCATGAGTGCTTCCCCATAAAACAAGAAAAAAAAAACTCTCTCTGCCGTTTCATATATTTGATGTTTTATATTAACCAAGCCACCACCAAAGTTTGAAATAAATATGTGATATTAAACCCCCACTATCTCCTATTCTCCTCTACAAATTAAACCCCCACCATCTCCTATTCTCCTCTACATCATCTTTGTCATCTCCTCTGCGTCCTCTAATCTCACACGGCAAAACGACAACCAGGTCCTCCTCTTCTCTTTTAATTTTTTTTATTTGTGACTTGTTGCAACACCCACTAATAAATTTATTTTCTTATTTATTTTTATCTACAAATAGTTTTTATCGTCAGACATATCGTGTATTTGGGTTTATTCATAGAATATCAAATTATGCATTTGTGCATCATGGTATTATTTTTACTTCTTTCAATGAATTGTTATATCTTTTTTTATCATTAATAAGGTGAAAGAAACATGAATGACAAAGATAAACAAAATAATTTTTATGGGTATTAGGATTGGTTTGGTTTTGATATGGAGATCAGCTGCCCTAGACATTTTATTTGAAGCAATTTTCAAGTAATTATATTGTATCTCATAGATTTTGGTTTTTATAGTTGAGTGTCTGAATATAATTTTTATTCTAATTTGTAAATATTTCAGAAAATTACAAGAATATTTTAATGGATAAGAGTTGGATTCATTTTCCAAGATCCACTGAAAAATATATGGACGGAGTGGAGAAATTCATTCAATATGCCTTCAAGAATAGTTCTAACAAGGGGACGACCTTATGTCCATGTATTAAATGTGTTTGTAAAATTTGGGTGGATAAGACAACACTAGAAGAACATTTATTGTGGAACGGATTTAATAAGACTTATACACATTGGAATTATCATGGAGAAGGACGACATTGTTTTGCAGCAGTTGATAATAATAATGAGGCCGAGGAAATATATGAGGCAGATGACATCCAAGAGATGTTAAATGACTTAAATGAGATGTATCACGGCATGCATGAAATTCCACAAATGGCTGAGCCAATGGGGGAAGATGGAGGACCCGAAGATGGAACCCGTTCATTTTATTTTAAGTCATTAAATAATGCTGATCAGGATTTGTACCCTGGGTGTAAGTTCACAAAGCTGCATTTCATAGTCCAGTTATTTCATATTAAGTGCTTAGGAAATTGGACCAACAAAACATTCAATATGCTTCTTAATTTGCTAAATGATGCTCTTCCTGGGGGTTCAATTTTGCCAAAGAACTTATATGAGATGAAGAAGATTATTCGGGAGTTGGGATTGAGTTATGACAAGATTCACGCATGTCCTAATGATTGCATGTTATACTGGAGAGAATCTGCAAACCTAACTTCATGCTCCACTTGTGGAACCTCGAGATGGAAGATAATTGATGGCAACATAGATGACGAGGAAGTTGAAATCTCCAAGAAGAAGAAGAAAATTCCTGCCAAGGTCCTTCGTCACTTTCCCTTGAAGCCAAGGTTGCAGAGGTTGTTTATGTCATCAAAGACTTCTTCCTTCATGACATGGCATCATGAGGAACGGATTCAGGACAAGAAACAACGACATCCTGCAGACTCTCCAGCATGGCAATATTTTGATGATCAATATGAACATTTTAGTGCCGAGCCTCGTAACGTCCGACTTGGTCTAGCAAGTGATGGGTTTAATCCATTTAGAACCATGAGTAGTACATATAGCACATGGCCTGTTATTGTGTTTCCATATAACTTCCCTCCATGGATGTGTATGAAGTAGCCCAACATGATTTTATCTTTACTTATTCCTGGACCAACTGGGCCTGGCAATAATATTGATGTGTATATGCGACCATTGATAGAGGAATTGAAGGAATTGTGGACAGATGGGATTTCCACTTATGATCACTCAAAGAAAGAGACTTTTCAAATGCGTGCGGCACTTTTGTGGACTATAAATGACTTCCCTGCATATGCTATGCTCTCAGAATGGAGCACTAAAGGGGCACTAGCTTGTCCTTGTTGCAACAAAGACACATGTTCTGTTAGATTGAAACATGGAAAGAAGCACTGTTATATGGGTCATCGTCGGTTCCTTCCACAAGATTTAATGGCAAACAGGAATGGAGAGCTGCTCCTCAAACACTTTCTGGATCAGAAATTTTGGAGCAATTAGAAGGTTTCAATTTCATACCAGGAAAGAGTAAAATTGAGAAAACAAATAAGAGGAAAAAACAAACGAGAGCTATGGATCCACCATACAATTGGAGGAAGAAAAGTATCTTCTTTGAGTTGCCATACTGGGAGTCTCTTCTTATTCGTCACAATCTTGATGTGATGCACATTGAAAAAAATGTATGTGACAAATTGGTCGGCACACTCCTTGATATTGATGGAAAAACAAAGGACACATTAGAAAGTCGACTTGATCTAGAAGAAATGGGTTTAAGGCCTACACATCATCTAGATGGTTCTAGCACCAGTAAAAGAGGTATTCCTCCTGCATGCTTTACATTGAATGAGGAGGAGAAAAATATCTTCTACAAATTACTGAAGCAGGTGTAGCTCCCAGACGGATATGCATCTAACATTTCTAAATGTGTGAACCTTGAAGCACGGAAAATCTCAGGACTAAAGAGCCATGATTGTCATGTCTTGATGCAGCAATTACTTCCTTTAGCTATACGAAGAACATTACCTAAGAATGTGAGTTCAGCCATCATTGAATTTTGTAGGTTCTTTAAAGAGTTGTGCTCTAAGACATCTACAGGAGGGCAATTCACCCATTTGGACTCTCGTATTGCATTAACTCTAAGTCGTTTTGAGACAATTTTTCCACCATCTTTTTTTGACATCATGGTACATTTAGCCATTCATTAGGCAGAAGAGGCCCGTCTAGCTGGGCCGGTGCACTATCGTTGGATGTATCCTATTGAGAGGTCTGTGTGTTTTAATTTGTTACATTTATTTTTTCATTCTTCGTTATCTCAAAAGTAATTGGACTATTGAGATTGTAGGTATCTCCTCACGCTGAAGGAGAAAGTTCGTAATAGAAGTCGTCCTGAGGGTTCCATAGCAGAGGGATATCTGGCAGATGAATGCCTTATTTTTTGTTCAAGATACATGCAGGGCGTTGAGACACTTCTTAATCGGCCGGTCCGGAATGACCCTCATAAAATAGTTGTTACAGATCACGGGTGGTCCATTTTCTCAAATACAGGTTGTTTCTTGAGTAAGCCTGTCATGTGTGATTTTGACGAAGACATATTGGCATTGGCACATCAGTATGTGTTATTCAACTGTGATGCAATTGATGAATACCTTAAGTAAGTTTCATTAGACTCCCTATTTTTGTTGAAATCTGAAAAAAAAATTGAAAATCATAAATGCACTTTTAATTCGTTTAATTTCTATGATATGCAAGATGAAGAATACATGGGCATTGTCAATGATAGTGATGAGTGTCATATTTCTCAAATGGGCGATGACATTGATGAGGGGGTAGACGTAAATTGCATCTCCCCTACCGGAGATGGAGATGGAGATGGAGATGATGATAACAGTAACAGTGAGTATGTGATTTATGCTTAAACATGGTCTAATAAGGGATTTCAGTTATCTATTCCTGTTTGCATCCTCTATGAAACTTTTTGTAAGTCTTGTGCATTTGTACATCTTCATTTTATTTATTTCTCATCTAATATTATAGTGTGATTCTTTTTTCAGATTAGAAGCAATATGAAGAGGTCTAGGGTCTTGAGAAGAAATTACCCAACTCCCCCTTCTTAGACCCCTCTCCCCACAACACCCCACCTTCATCTCTCCCATACTGAGCCAATCACCCAGCATGATCAGACATCCTCCCAATCCCCTCTCCCCTCAACACCCCAACTTCATATCTCCCATACTGAACCAATCCCTCAGCCCAATCTGCCAGCATCCCAATCCCATTCCCTTCAAACTCAGCAATTATACCAGCATCCCCCAAATAGCCTACGATGTACTTGTCCAACAATGCAAGACCAATCCTTATGTGTTGAGCCATCTGAGCAAGAGCAGGATCCAATTGGCCATGAGTCCTCCCAACAACGTAAGAGAACCTGAGGTCCAACATTATGTAATGACATTGAAATAATGTCTACAAAATTGAACGTGCAACTGAATAAGTATGAGCAAGTTGTCGGCACCCATTCAATCACGATGGCAAGTTATATAGGAACCGTAGCCCGAAATGGTCATTTGTTGCCCATCGATGTGACCAATTGGAAGAAAATGTCAAATACCAACAAAGATGATGCATGGGAAAAAAATTAAGGTACGTGTTAGTGGAATGATTTTTTATTTAATAGATATTTGAATAATGTAATTATTTTATGTTTAATTATTTGAATAATATAGAACAAGTTTAACTATCCCGAAGATGGCAAAGACTGGGTCATGAAGTCCGTCTCAGTTTGTTGGAAGAATTGGAAACATCGATTGTACAATGAATACTTCCTCAAAGAGAAAACTCCTTTTGAAGTTGGGGAAGCTAGAGTCTGTAGAGATCAATGGGACAAAGCAAAAATTTATTGGAGCTCCCCTGAGTTCAAGGTATGAAAATATTTTTTGAAATACACAATTAGAAGTTATTTGGTCATAACCTTGCAAAAATTTATGTTGTTTCTAACAGGAGCTTAGTGAAAAAAACAAAGCAAGTACGAAGGAATTGAAGATTACACATAAGATGGGGAGGATTAGTTATGCTAACATTGCACATGATGAGGTATCTATATATTTAAATTTTTAGAGGAAACTCAACTAATTTTTCACAAGATTTTATTTTTTCATATTTGATTATAGTATGTGAAGACTGGTGTAGAGATAAGTCGAGCAAAACTATTCAAGATCACTCATACAATGAGTGATGGGAAACCTATCAATGACTTCGCAGCTACTATATTGGTAATAAACATTATATGAGTTACAAACTTCTATATCATTTGAAACCAACATTCTATTATCTATTTTTTGCAGGAAAAAATAGATGAGATTGAGTCCTCCCAAACAGATGATGGATCATCAAGTTCTTTTCCATCTAGGGAGGACACTCTTGGCAAAGCATTCGGTGAAGAGAAACGTGGTCGTGTGCGTGGTTTGGGATTAGGTCCAACACCAACTTCTCTCTGGGGAAAGAGATCAGGACTTGCATATGCCTCACAAATTGAACAACAAAATCAAGAATTGAGACAAAAGATGGAAGATTTGCATAAAGAATTTGATGATAAGCTAAAACGAATGGAGCTGTTGTTAGAGGTAATATATATTTACATATTTATCTATTTAGAGGTACCATGATTCATATTTTTTTTATTTGTAATGTAATATTGGTAGTTATTGCTAATAGGCTCGAAATGGGGGGAGTAATTCTATTCATTCTCCAAATGAAATTAATTCTTCTGCCGCTAGCCATCATGTTGACCTTTCTCCGGAGGTTCGTAATTTAACACTAATTAGTTTCTCATTTACATTCTTTTTATATATGTATGATTTGTATTGATGAGTACATTATATTATATTTTTTATTATGTGTAAACTTTTTCATTATTTCTTATAGTTTATCAACTATCTAGGATGCACTAAGAATTGAAACGGCTGTGTATACTTGCTTTGTAGGATGATGATGATTTTCCAGTTCTTGACATCAATGATGGAGCAAATCTCAACAACACTAATCAAATAATAAATCCAATGAACAAAATGACTAATACGGTTGACGAGGTAATATAAAATGCTACAAGATTTACTAATTTTTATGTATACAAGCAATAGGTATTTACTATTTTTTTTTGTTTTTTTTATGACATGTATAATAGTTTCGAGTATTTCCTATTAAGATTTTATCAATCGAGAAGAAATTATTAGCAAACGGGATGCTCCTTAGCGAACAGCCAACCAAAATTGTTGGAGGAACACCATTGGGTGATAGATGGTGTGAAGTAGTGGTCAAATCTCTATTAGATTCTACAGGAAAATTGATGAGGCAACATGGAAAACTTAAAACCATCAAAGATGCTATTGGACACCATATTGCATGGCCTCGAGCTTTTGTAAGTGTGTATTAATTTTTTTTATTTTCTTAATTAATTGATGTTTCATTAACCAATTTTTTATAATCATTATTTTGTAGGTGGAGATAGATTGGACGAAAGTGAAGAGGAACAGTGTTCTTCAAGGACGTTGATATTTTATTTTTGCACATTGGAACTCTTATAATAATGTAATCGAATATTGATTGAAATAATGTAATGAATTGTTGGGATTCTCTTATCTATGAAAAGTTTTTATTATTTTTACTTTTTTTAAATTATGATTGTACACGTTATGATTTTATTTTTTTAAATAATTACTTATAAATTATTATATCGAAATGTTTTATTATTGATATAGCAACTATAAATATTGATTGTTACAGAAATTTTGATTGTAATTATATATTCTATAATGACAATGATAATCTGTCGCTAAATGTCTACAAAAGGTGACTAGCATTGACCACTGATCCATTACATATCGGATTATGGTGACAGATTCATCGGTCACCATATACTGCCTAAGGTGACGGTCAAGTTTCAACTGTCATTGAAACTTATGCACCGCCTGTCATTGAATGTTAGTCAATGATGACAAACATTTGTGTCTGTCACTTATTGTCAACCTATGGTGATAGGTGTGTCTGTCACCATATGCTACATACGGTGACAGCTGGGCTTTAACCGTCACGGAAAGCTATGGTGACTGGTTTAGCCGCGACGCACGTCCGAACGTCACCATAACTCTTTCATGACAGACATAAGGGTTTTGGTGACAGTTTTCGTCTGTCATCAAAACCCTATTTTGTTGTAGTGTCCATGTTTCTTCCTACTCCATACAGTATTCTAGTTCACCAAGTGTACTTTCCTCTCCTCCCCACCAGGTCCGTTCCACAAAAAGTTGCGTCGAATATATTCAAGCCGTGCAAGAACACCTTTAGGAACTCTGAATATGGACATGAAGAAAATGTGGAGTTGAGACAGGACTGCCTGCAGTAATATCAATCTCCCTCCCGAACTCAAGAGTCGACTCTTCCAGCCGTCCAACTTTTTCTCAAATCTTTCAATAAGTGGGGGCCAGTCTGTCTTGGAAAGTTTGGTCAGATGTAGGGGCATGCCAAGATGACAGACAGGGAAGGCTTGAGTCGAGTAGTCAAAAATACTTGCCAATCTCCCAAGCTCCACAGCCTCCACATTAATGCCGAGCATGACACTCTTTCTATAGTTGATCTGAAGACCGTACAGGAGTTCAAAAACTTTTCATAGAACTCGATTCCTCTGATCGATGTATCCTTAGCTGCACACAGGATCACGGTGTCATTAGCATACTGTACATGTGATAGTGACGGACCCTCCGGGCTCACGTGGAGACCCCGCACCCAACCTTCCTTTTTCGCCATACAAAGCATCCGGCTAAAAGCATTGGGGACCACGGAAAACAGGAGGGGTGATAAGGGATCTCCTTGTCAAGACCCTTATTCAAATGGAAAAACCCACATGCTTTGCCATTAATAAGCACTGAAGCCTTGGCTGAAGAGATACAGTCACTTATCATACGAGTCCATAAGGGTTCAAATCCATGGCAGCTAAGTAAATGGAGAAGAAACTCCCAACGGATATTGTCAAACGCCTTAGCAAAATCAAGCCGGATGACCACCCTCTTCCGATTGTCACGATGCACTCCTGCGCTGCCATATATCCATCATGTAGGAGACGACCCAGAAGGAATGCCGTTTGGTTGCTCTCCACTAGACTGCCCAAGACTGCCTTTAGTCTGCCTGCAATCACCTTCGCCACCATCTTGTAGCTGCTGTTGACTAAATTGATGGGCCAGAAGTCCCCGATCTCATTCGCTCCCTCCCTCTTAGGAATGAGGTCAATAAAAGTGGCATTCAAACTTCCCATGCCTTGCGTTCCGTTGTAAAATTCAAAGAATATGTCCATAACATCAGCCTTGACCTCTGTCCAAAATTCTTGAAAAAACTGCAGTCCAAATCCATTAGGCCCCGGAGCCTTATCCATGTCCGCGCCAAAGATCGCCCGCTGAATCTCTTCCTAGGTGAAGGGTGCCTCAAGACCAGCTCACTGGTGGTCCGGTACTTTGCGAAGATCTTCGTCGAGCCAAACAGGGCGCCACCCCTTGTGCTTCTTGGAAGCCGTCGAGAAATGATCCATCAGAGCTTCCTCTATCAAATGGGGCTCCTCAAGGACCTGATCATGAACCGATGAATCGACTTTCACCCATCGTCTATCATCCCATAGCATCACAATGCCCCCACGGAAGGCTTATATTCGAAAGCATGAAGGCGCCCCGCACCTATCGTCCTCGCATCGATCTGTGCTATCTCCTCCATCTTGGACTCTTGAAGACATGCAAGTTGCACATCATTGCCTAGAATAACCTCCCTCACCGCTGCTTTTTTCCGCGGATCATTAAGTCTGCGAATATTCCAACAAAGAAACTTAAACATTAAGACCGAGCACCTCCTAGCACCGCACCACGAGAAGATTGCTTGTGCCTCTCGGAAGGCACCAGCAATGAGTTCCTTAAAGTTATCTTTGTTTGACTGGAGGGGAAGCAGGACACCAATCTTTCGAGCTTTTCTACACACTTAATCTCCCGAGAAATCTTCGACCACCTCAGAAACTGTACCCCTTGAATAGAACGAACAAGGGGAACGAGAGAAGCCCTCTGAGCGTCCCCTGCTCCTTCCACCGCTCTTGCCGCCGGAGAGCCGGCATCACCATCACATCCCGAGAGCTCACCTTCCTCTAGATCTAAAGAAAACCCAAGAGAGATATTAAACGGTTCGCATGAATCATCGGAAGAGGAGTGATTTGATCCTCCACTCCTTCGCACCGCCACCGAACGGAACGAGTGAGAGTAGATTAGTGGAGGAGATGTGATATTATGCACGTATGCATGGGGAGGGGTTGAAGAGACCAATTGTGGTCTAAATTGTTGTTGATAAAGGGAAGAGACCATGCGAT
Organism: Acorus calamus; assembly: GCA_030737845.1. Taxonomy (NCBI): domain Eukaryota; kingdom Viridiplantae; phylum Streptophyta; class Magnoliopsida; order Acorales; family Acoraceae; genus Acorus; species Acorus calamus. Next base: position 15,353,540 of record CM060877.1, on the reverse strand, counting down.
TGTTGTTGATACAGAGAAGACATTGTTTGACCTGACAACACAGAATTGTCATTCAACTGCTTTCTTCCATGTATGGATCGACCAACAAAACTATTAAATTATTCTCTCCCACAAACAAACTAATGAATCATATAGTTTTCTTGTCACGACCAGAACACATAATTTTTTTTTAATCAGTCAAACAAATTTCAATGGTTTACAAGTCCTGAAATGAATGGTTTTTTTGTGTTTTTTTAATCCAACAAATGTGTCATGAGTTGTCACATTTTGACAAGAAAGTCTCTTCCTTTGACTGGTTCACATTTTGGACATTACCGTCACGAGGATGATCCTTCAAAACAAGAACCCCATTCAAAAATCACCCACCAAAGAAAAGCACAGTTATATATTATGGTAGAAATCCAGTAAAATATATACCTCGTTAGATATTATATATATCATTAAATATTTTCTCACACTTACTAAAATTAGTTCATTTAACTCGAAATAGAGCAATATGCACTTTCTATCAAAATATATACTTCAATAGATGATGTTTACTCTTTTAAAAAAATAAAAACATATGAGGTTTGAGTTTTAGTTGATGAATATAACTGAATCTAACATTTTTCATAAAGAAAACCTTTAGCTTTGAGCAACGGAGGTGAGACTAATTAGTAATTGGGCGTGGCATTTAGCATGCTCGACAGGGCATGAAATAGATCCCTCTTCTATTCTTGCTTAGGATGCCTTTCATTATATTTTTCTTTCTTATTTTCTCTTTTTTGTTTACATTTTAATTGTGTAACTTTGATTGAAATGAAATCGATGTAGCATTTGTCAACCGTTTCCTATATAAAAAAGGGGGATTTATAGTTTTAAGTCCCCCTAAACTATAGTATTTAGTTATTGATCCCTCACTTCTTCATATTTAGGTTTTAGTCTCCATATTTAAATGATATGTTCCTTTTTAGTCCCTGGGAGGTAGGAGTAGTAAACGAGCCGAACGAGCCGAGCTTTGACATGTTCAAGCTCGGCTCGTTTATAAACGAGTCGAGCCGAGTCGAGTCGAGCCGAGCCGAGCTCACAAGCCTCAACGAGCCCAACATTCTTCTTCATTTAGGGTTTTTAGGGATTGACAATAAAATTTTAGCCTAAATGAACCAAGTTCATGAGTTTAAACGAGCATAACTTTGTATTAATTTAATATTCTGATTTTCTAAAGGAGTTTAGTCATGCTTCAACTAAGTTTTAATAACACAAACGAGTCAAATTTAAACATAAAATGAAACCCGATCTAGGTCCCGAGCCTAACCGAGCTTTTAAACTTGTTCAAGTTCGCTCATTTATCTAAATGAATGAGTCTGAACAAGCTTAAACATAGCCGAGTCCGAGCGGCTTGGTTCGTTTACCAGCCCTACTAGAGGGATCTATTCCTAAATTATCATTTAAATATAGGGACTAAAACTAAATATGAAGAAGGAATGAATCGATCGCTAAATCCTATAGTTTACGGGGACTTAATACTAAAAATTCCAAAAAAAATTTGACAAATCCATCATTTTTCTTTAATAGAAAGTTCTATAAAATAATAAAATGATTATTTCCAACGAAATTTCTTATACCTTATTAAAATATGCCTGCAATTTATTTTTAAAAATCATTGAAAATTGAATAAAAATCAAAGAAAAACAAAACTTTTCTCCGACACAGCACAAGCTCTTGATAATCCTTCAAGTCTACCTAATAGTACATTTTCTCTATAAAATATAAGGGAAATATTCAAAAAAAAAACCCAGCAAAGTACAAACTGTCCAAATTCCATATAACCCCATGACTTTTCCTTAAATCCATATAATCCCTTAAAAACACATATGTGAATCTAATTAACCCCTTGTTGAGTTTAACTTCCGTTAACAGATGAGAAATAATCTGTAAATATTCTGTTTGGTCAACCCTGATTGAAATATAGCATACAAAAAACCATTTACAATGTATTAAAAATGTAAAAAATTATCTATAATTGATTATTTTGCCATCTGAATAGATTATAAACATTATAGACACCTCCTGTGTCGATCCTTTAAGAAAAAAACAACCATTAACATTTCATTTATCCATCAAAATCTTAAAAAAACAAAATTCGTAGCATTGTTTTTTAAAAAAATATGAATTATCAATATAAGCAACTACCATAAAAATGAACACAGTGAAGAGAGACAAATGCTATGAATTTTGTTTCTAGGACCTTGTCGACCAACGGTATGTCTACAATTTAAGATATTGAGATCTGCATTGTCCAACCTGTTTTCAAAACCTACTGTTTTTTCTCTTGTTTTTATTGACTGACGGTGTGTCTACAATATAAGATTTGACTGATGTCAGAACTGTCTACTTTGCTCTTAGAAACTACAAGTTTTTCTAGATCCTGGAAGCACAAAAATCTTCATAACATCAATCATTAAAATCATCATTGAAATATCCAACATCTACAAAATCCAACAAGAGATCCAATGTCTACAAAATTTGATTAAAGATGGGTGTGTAAAGCAATCAATTCTAAATGGATCATTCTACATGAGATCCAATGTCTACAAAATTTGATTAAAGATGGGTGTGTAAAGCAATCAATTCTAAATGGATCATTCTACATGATTCGATTAGGTGGGTGTGTGGAGCATTTTCATAGGTGTAGATGGCCAGTCAATTGGACGGATACGGATTTGGATAGACCCATATTCGTATCCGTATCCAAATTGGATATCTGAAAAAATATATGTATCTGATATCCGACGGATATTCTAAAACACATATCCGTATCCAATCCGAAAATCCAGATACGGATTCGAATAATATCTGAAATATCCGAACCAGATTAAAATATAAATAACTTATTAAATCTTTAGTCCTAACATGGTTAAATAGGTATCCACCAAAGACATAAAAACACAAATCCTAATATAGCTAAATAAGTTTTCAACATGGTTAAATATGATTGTGTTTTACCATAGATCATGAGTAATTGGATTTTCATCTAAGTGTTGAAACTAATTCTAACATATATAAATAAAATAACAATTCAAATATAGATATTGTTCGAATCAGATATAGTCTATATATGATCCGATTCGAAAATTTTCAAATATAATTTGGTTCGGATATATTTTCGGATACAGGCTTTGGTGCAGATAGACCCACCCAAAACAGAAACCCTTTCAGAACCCCAAATCAGAAAAAACAGAGCTTCCTCAACAATGGAAACCCTATCGAAAATCCGCCCCCCAAAGCCCCTCCTCCGCCTCTCCGCCTCCCCAAAACCCCTCCTCCTCCTCCCTTCCTCCCCCACCTCCCTCTCTCTAACTCCCCGTCCCCAAACCCTAACCCTAAAAGCCTCCCTCAACAACAACAACCCAACACCCCCAAGACCCCCAATCCTCCGCTACGCCGTCGCCACCGCCGCCGCCGCGGCTCTCCTGGTCGCCGGCCTGCAGAGACCCTCCCTCGCCTCCTCCGCCCCACCCTCTCCCCCTCCACTCGTCGACACCCTCCCCGCGGAGGAGGACGAGGAGCGGAGGCTCGAGGACCACCTCGCCTCCCGCCCCGACGACGCTGAGTCCCTCCGCTCACTCATGGAGCTGAAGGTGAAGCTCAATAAGATCCCCGAAGCGATCCTGGCCGTCGATCGCCTCATCGAGGCCAATCCCGGGGACACGGAGCTTCACCTACTGAAGGCCCACCTCCAAACGTACGGGGACGATGTTGATACGGCGAGGGCGGGGTTCGAGGGGATACTCGCGAAGGACCCGTACTGTGTGGAAGCCTACCATGGGCTTGTCATGGCGGTGACGACGGATTCGGAGGATTCGCAGGCGGTGGAGAAGGAGCTGAGTGTGCTGACGAGGCAGATCGAGGCGGCGATGGAGGGGTGTAGGAGGGAGAAGAAGAAGGAGGAATTGAGGGATTTCAGGCTGCTATTGGCTCAGGTGACGGTGATGCAGAACGATTATGAGAAGGCTTTGGGGATTTATAAGGAGCTCGTGAAGGAGGACCCGAGGGACTTCCGGCCGTATCTGTGTCAGGGGATCATTTATACGTTGATGAGGAAGAAGAGCGAGGCGGAGAAGCAGTTTGAGACTTATAGGAGGTTGGTGCCGAAAGGGCACCCCTATGCGAGGTACTTCAATGATGGGATGGTCGCGATGAAGGCGTTCTCGGAGAGGTTGGAGTAGGAGGAGGGCTGCGTCGAGTTGAGATGGGTGGATCATTTGGATGGTAAATGCTTCTCCTTGTTTTTTGGTATTGATTTTGTTTGATTTTGCTTTGAGATGTAGTATTAGTGACGGGTTTTTTGAGTAATATAGCTTGCTTTTTTTATGGGAGAGTGGTATATTGATAAGTAATGCATGCAAGTTTTTTTTGGTTGAATTGTAACATCTTTTTTTCATTTCTCGATTTGTGTGTGTCATCCTCGCTCCGGGACCATGCTAATCTTCTTCGTATCGTTCCAATATTATCAGATGTCCCAAAGGATAGGGTTGAATTATAACTTAGCAATTCAAAATGAAACCGAAGGGGCTTGCAGCTTACCCAGTATTGCACTTGAGGGGATTATATATATATTAGTGAATTGGAAATGCTCCTAGAGTGCTATTAGTTGTCATGAAGATTGCTTATGTTGTATCATGGTGATGGGAATCCTGTAAATGTCATAAGAATAGGAGGCTGAAATTAGGTTGTAGAGTTCATTGTGTGGATTAGGAAAAATGGGATCTCATAACGCATATCAGTCAGGCATAGGATTTAGTTGATAATGGGATTTGAAAGAGACCATGTATCAATCAGGCTTAGAATTTATGATGTCCATATAGCTCTCCTCAGTTTGTAGGGAATTCTACAAATTTTCTATTCAAGGGCCTAAAGCTGTCAATATTTTTGTTATCAGCCTATCAGAAAATATCTAATTTAAAAAAAAAATGGGTATCAGAGAATTCTCTCTCCTTCCATCGGAGTTTTGATTTACCAATAGAGAATAACTTTGCATTTATGTATTTTTATCATAAATGAGTTTGTTTTAGGAGAAGTTCAAATGGTTTGTTTCTTCTTCGATCTTAATCTTGTTTATTTTTCTTTGAGGGACCAAACACGGGTCTAATCAACACATGGACACCACTTTTACATGCAAATTTGGGAGGCTGATACACCATTAAATATGAGAACTTTCTTATGGATTTTCTACTAAATTAGATCCTCACCATGGTTAATTGCAGCATCAAACAATGATAATGTCATTTGTGAAGTCTGCGGGGAACATGGGGAATTAGTGAAACTCTTTTTCTTCCTATGTCAATTTAGCATAGAGTTTTGGAGCATGGTGAGGAACAACCTTAGGATTCACTGTATCCTCCAAAATGTCTAACAAATGCGGAAGTGGCAGGAAGAACAGTGATCATAACAAAAACTTCATGCTTATTCCTCACACATTTTGTTAGTGCATTTGGTTTATGCTCAACGAAATGATCTTTAGGAGTAGGAGGACTCATTGGTGGACACTTTGGCTAAGCATTGAACTTCTTGGGGACTAGGTGGTGTCCATACTGTGGGCAGAATCTGTTTCAGCGGTAGTGGGTACGGGATGGGTACTGGAATAAGCTTGTAAGGGGTGTCTACACTCTTGTATCACCTTATGTATTTTGCAGTTAATGTGTTTTTTTTGCCCTTTTCTTATCTTCAGTGATTCCTCATCTCCTTTTGTTCAAGGGGCATGGTTTTCATTTGTTAAGTGAGATAACGTCCATTATCTGTTATTAATAAATTATAAACCCCCAATCCTAATGTCTACCTTTCTTCAAAAAAACAAAGAAAGAAGATTTTTGATATTTTCTTTGATGTTGTATTACTCTAGTGACTTGTATGATCCAATGAGATTCTTGTTTTGATATGCTACGCATGACCTAGAGGCGGATGAGTAGCTCTATTTAAAATTTTATTGGATTTATTCTGGTTGACCTACATATCTAATCCAATTTTTACTTTGAATATCGCGGGAATATTGGATCTAATATTGCGGATGATCTAGCATTTAATCAAGGATATTCAATTTTAATCAGTAGATCTAGATTTAAACATGAAATTGTAGAATTTTAGACATTCAGATATGAACATGCTATTATTTATAATTATATGCAATGTGTTTCAAACAGTCAAAACAGATAAATTCATGTATAGGGAACAAGATTTTTTTACGTGGAAAACCCTTTGCGAAGATACTAGGGAACATTGTCTAAATGTGAAACCAAACATTGTCTAAATGTGAAACCAAACATTGAAGCCCATTGCACTATGTTCGCCATTACTTATCTTCGGGCACCCGTCTCTTGATGGGATGCAGTATCGGTACTGGATAAATCACTTGCAATTTTTTTGCTTATCTTGCTGGGTGGGATAGAAGGATCTTTAGAGAAGGGACTGTAATGACAATTTTTTTTTTGTTGGTTAGTTTGAAGTTCTGGACAGTCAAAAGAATGTCAAGTTGGAAATATGGTGACTGTTCGAGCTGTGATGATTAGCTTACATGATGTGGTCGTATTGTTATGTGTGTTATGTATGTGGTCGTATTGTTACTTCTCTTTTGGACCCAGCATCAATGGAGACAGAAAACAAATGTTGTACAAGGATCTGCGACCTTCCACATCTTGCTCTACATAGATTGAGAAGCTTGACAAAGATTGACGATTTGACATATCTGCATTTATGGATTATAAATTTCTTAGTGACCATTGTCTAGATGATCCTTAAAATGCTGCTGGTTGCTATTTTTTAATAGGAAAATGTTAAACTCAGTCACATTCACCAATCAAAACTCAAACTTCATATGTTTTCATTTAAAAAAAATAGTAAACATCATCTAATCAAGTATATGCTTTGATAAAAAGTGTATATCGCTTCATTTCGAATTGAATGAACCCAATTTTAGTAAGTGTAAGAAAATATTTATATGGTATATACAACATTTAACTAGGTATATGTTTCACTGGATTTCTAAAATGGTATATAGGACTGTGTTTTGGACCGAAAAAAAAACTGAGTGTAACAACACTCTTTTTAGTAACATAGTTATTCTCATGCAATCATTTATTCTTCATATATTCTTATTAAGTAGAAGAGACAATTGGAAGAGTATTGAACTTATGTGCAAGTAGGAAATATGGAAGAGTGATCACTAAGTTTTCGCTTTGACAAGTGAAGTCGATTGTGATGAAATTTTTTTTCAATAAAGCTTTAGCATGGGACAAAAAGAAAGATTTGGAGATGTACAGGCCACAGTAATCTATAGGAAGGTGGACTACTGTCATTTTCATTATAGAGATATTTGTTAACACTTGCTGGTAGATGATTAGTGAAATACATCTTAGGGGCTGTTTAGAAACACATTTGGGTTCGCTTTTGCTTTTGTAGAAATTGAAAAAGCTAAATGTTTTTCCAGACGGTTTTGGAAATTAAGCTTAATCAAATAGTTTGTTTCAGCTTTTAGTAAAAAAAAAACAAAAATGTTTTTTAAAAAAGCAAAGAAAGTGAGTTTTCTAAGAATCGAGTTTTATTAAGCTATTTTATACAAAATCGTACTTTTCAAACAAGTTTCCAAACATTCGTAGTTGAGATTCGACTTAGGTGGTATCAGATATTCGTCTCCTGGAGTTCTGCTTCTGGGACACAGACTGAATCCAGTGATATTGGTTTTGACTTGCTTGGTGTGTCATGTCATGTGTTATTTCAAATCTTTTCGAAACTTAATGAATTGTAATTAGGGTGTTTGGATTTAGTTGATAATGATGGACTATATTTCATTGGGTAATTGGAATTGCATCAATAAATTTTTGTCTTACAATTGATATATGGTAGTAATATATCACAATAAAAACTTGTTCCAAGTCATGACTACCCTCCCATTTAGAGGAGATCATTTTTTGTGAGGATTTATTTATTTGTTTGTTTGTTTTTATGAGTGAGTGATTTGGTATGTATTATTATTGTTAAATTATTATTATTTTTAAAGAAGTACGAGCAATCTTATCAAAGACGAGATGCCAAGGAGACCAAAAATCTTCATGCAAAATATTACAAAAGGAAGGTAAGTAAAGAAGTGCCTCCATGTAGGGCTTTTTCTTTTGTTTTTTAGGCTGCTATGCTATATGTAGCTAATATTATTGGTTCTTTGCATCCTCAGGTGTTGATGTTTTTTTCTTTCCACTGGGCAATTGCTTTTTATGAAATTCAGGGGCAACTGCCCGCCCCCCCCCCCCCCCCCGGAAGTTGTACTGAAATTTATGATTATTGATTATTTGAGTATAAATAAGGATAAAATGATCTTTTTGTTTGGTTGTGTTTTGAATTACTTTCACTGAAAAACGTAATAATAAATCTCTTGTTGTATGGATAAAATGTAAATAAATGTGAATGGTAATTTATAAAGATGAATTGGTTTGACGGTTGATTTATAAGATGTAATGACAACTAATTTGACAGTGAGTTCATAACTTGAAATAACTTAATTCCAGAGGTTGGCTGTAATTCATATATCACTTTATACTAGTTAATTTTGATATATAGTTTTTCATTTATTCTAGACATTCAAATACCTATTTTGAGTCTATTCTGATTAATTCTTACTTATTATAACCTTATTCTCAAACCAAACAGGGGATTTCAAGTCCTATTTTTTTTATTAGCGGTCGAATTGGTGGAGACTTGCAAATCCAATTCTATATATAACTAATTCCCCATTGCCAAGGAATCCTATAATCGTAGTGGAATTTCATATATGAATAGGATTAAGAAAGTGCCTGAAAATGGGTTTATACTATTCTTTTGTAGATTATTGTTTTACATATTTTATGTAATAAAACATGATCTTCATAAAATTTTAAAAATTATGATTTTATAGAAAAATTATCATATGTTTAATTTAACAAAGCACATACATTGTCATGCAATAAGAGACTATAATTGAGGTTGTACATAAGTTTGTAATAACTTTTTTTTCTTATCGTTTTATTTAGAGCTTGTTTGAATATGTGGTACCACGGACTTTGTGCCGGGGAATGTGGTTTACCATCACCATAAATTCAAACAAAATTTGAGCGTTGACATTTTGGGGCGAGGGTGCACGGCCTTTTTCGCATTTAAAACAGTATGGAAACACCACTTCTCAACCACAATGTTTGAGTTTCCAAATGACTCCTTCACAGTATATTGTAAATGCTACCCTCGATATCATGCTGTATCACACAGTGCATATTTTGTTAGTTCATGGTACGGGATGAGAAATCATCCTCAAAACTCCTGGTAGTTAGGTCCTTTTATAATGGGTGGTCATACATTTTATCTATTTTTTTGGGTAGGAAAGGCCCACAAGGGACATGTACCATGCAACAGGGCACAAGGGCTTATATTACAACACAGAAATTATTACGAGATTAGGTCCCACAGACTTTGAATAATTTAATTATCCAATACGTTCGTGACTGTCTAATCTTATGATTTTGAGATACACAAATTAATTGAATCATATAAAGGAAGATTATAAGATTTAATTACATTTTAAGTTTAGTTTTGAAATCTTATAAAATATTTCAATCACAATAAACTAAGAACGGTCACGAATGCATTGAACAATCAAATTATTATTATTACTCTCACAGAGGGGTCATATCGGGGATTGAACCCAAGTCAGCCGCGTCAAGCGGGTGCAACTCTATCACCTCGCTAAGCAAGGGGTGGTGCAGGTGGTCATACATTTAGACCTTTCTTTGGCCTCATGTACATTTGCAGGTGTTGTCTTGAGAACCCATAGTGTAGAAGGGGGTTATAACCCTTTCTTCGTAAAGAAGTTTAGGGGATTAAATTTTACCGTGCCAAATGTACATAGAGGATACCAATTATAAAAACCTCTAATGACTTAATTTAGGTGCGGTCTATTAGGGCTGCACCTCAGAAGGGTTGGATTTGGATTGACCCAAATCTGAACCCAACCTGAAGTTCAAAATGTTCAATTATAACCCGGCCCAACTTAAATTTCAATTCGACAACTCCAATCCAAACCCATCCCGTGATAACCCCAACCAACCTACAGAACCCGATTTTCAAGCTTAATTTTTAACAACATAAAAAAAAACACATATTTCACAAATTTTAATCACCCTCTAAGACAATTGTTTAAATAATTTAAGTCAAGGGCAATGTCAAAAACCTAGTAAAGCCACATATTCAAATCAATATGAAAACACGGCAAAAAATATTCTATAAATAAATAATAGAGGGTTAGAAAAGTATATCAGTTTTGGTGGAAGCGAGCAGAGACGTTCTGTCCTCGGTGAATAAGGTCTCGTCACGCATAGAGTTAAACGGCTCTTACCACTGAGAGATACGACCATCAGGGTTATGCCTCTTCGGGGGCGAGCTACGAGGAGACCACAGTGAACAGCTGCAATCCTTTCAAACGCTCAGATTAGAGAAAGAGAACGAAAAAGATGGAAAAAAGACTCATCTGCAAAGGTAAAACCAAAACAGAAGAACACTGATTGTGAGTGTAGTTGGACTCTAGACTTGTGATTTTCGTTGATGATGAATGAGAATATGACGCCTTTATGTAGGCACCATAACAACATTCAATAACGTTTAAAAGGAAAACCAACCAATTAAACACATACATTAAAATTGTCGACCAATTAATTCCGCACATTAAAATTGTAACCCGACCACTTAATTGCACTCATTAAACAAATTAATTCACGCAACCGACCAATTAATTGGAGGAGATATCTGCGTGGCCTGTTAGTTTTTTCTATTAAGAATATGACATGCTGAATAAATGGCCTCTCCCCAAAGATTTTCAAATAAATCAAAACTTGATAACATGAAATTAACCATGTCACACAAGGTTCGATTTTTCCGTTCTGTCACACCATTGGATTAGGGTGAATAGGGTGCGGTGTTCTGATGGATGATGCCATTATCTTCACAATTTTAGAAAATTCGTTCGATGTATATTCACCTCCTCGATCAGACCTAATCAGTTTGATTTTTCTATCTAATTGATTTACTGCTGCCTTATAAATTTTGAAATACTTTAGAGCCTCATCTTTTGAACGCAACAAATACACATAACAAAATTTTGAAAAATTATCAATAAAGGTTATAAAGTATCTTTTTCCTCTTCGAGTAAGCATATCATTCATTTCACATATATCACTATGTACTTAGTCTAACACTTCAAAAATTCTATCAACATATTTAAAAGGTTTTCTAAGCTGTTTCACTTGCACACATATATGGCATTTAGAAGTTTTATTAAAATGAGATTTAGGAATCAAATCAAGTAACATCATTCTTTTTATAGTTTTTAAATTTAGATATCTCAAACGAGCATGCCACATATTATGAAATTCAACATTCAAAGCAATAGTAGATAAAGAGGAAGAACATTCAAACATAATATTCAATTTAAATAAACCATCACACACATAGCATTTCCAACAAAGGTTTCAAATCTAGTTATTACAACCTTATTTGCTTCAAAAACTAGTTTATAACCTTGTTATATCAACAACGACCCATTAACTAAGTTTTTTCTCAAATCAGGAACGTGTTGCACGTTTTGAAGTGATAGGACATTCCCAAATGTGAAGAATAGATCAACATGTCTTTCTCCAATGATACATGCAACAGAGTTGTTTCTCATTCTCACATATCCATCAATGACCTGATAGAAAGTAAACAACAAAGGTGTATGTTTTGCTCTCGTGTCTATCCACCAGTAGATTGACAAGCTAAGTATAACTCAGGATGGACAGTGACAAACCTAATTTGGGAGGAAGAGGGTGCAGGGTCATGAATCACTACATTCGCTTGGACCTTATTTTTTGAGTCCTTTTGGGTAGGATGGTTGCTCTTATTATTCAGATTATGAGGAAGAGTCTTTCGTTTGTAGCAACTTCTTGCAATATGCCATTTCTTCCCACACATGCTGCAACTAGTTTCATCATTGGTTTTCCGTTTAGATTGTGGCTTTACATGACCCTTAGCAACCCCATTCTTTTTAAAAGGTTTGGACTTGGGTTTAAAACCTTCGACTATATGGACTTTGGCTGAAAACTCTTTAAGAAGTTTAGACACCTTATCTTGAAGCATATACTCATTCTCTATCATAATAGTGGTCAAAATATCATTCAAGACAGATATACATCTATGATGTTTAAGTTTGACAGCAAAATTGGACCAGGAGGGAGGCAATTTTTCAACAATGGAGTATGCAAGAAAAGTGTCATCGAGAATCATCCCATATTTCCTAATCTCATGAATAATAGTTTCAGGTCTACGATTTGTTTCATGATAGACAGATTATCAACCATGTTGAATTTCAAAAAAAATTCGACTACATATTTTTACAACCCAGCATCTTTAAGACTATATTTTTTTTCGAGTTATGTCTATTGTTTGAAAGTGTCTTTGTTGTATAAAAAATATCATACAACTCAGGGGTAAAGGCACTCAAGATTCGACCATGGAACAAGAAATCTTTTTCTTCTCAGGCATGGTCTAATTTAACAGTTTTTCCTTTCGGATCTGTTGTTTTATCAGGATCGACATCCTTGGGATCGTCAGTCTTGGTATGGTCAATGGAAGTGAACTCTTTATCAAAAAGGGACTTAGTTTCACCTAAGGCAGTTCTTAAAACAGAAATAAATCATAGGGTGGTGAGCCAATACCTACATTGCTATTGCCATCTCTTAAAATTGGTATCATCAAAGCCGGTTTAGTAGATAAATCCTCTATAAGACCCATTTTTGAAAACAACAGAATGAGGTTTGAAAAATGTTTGGGTTAAAAGCAACTTATTCACCGAGATTGTTTAAAAAATTTAAGTCAAGGGCAATGCCAAAATCCTAGTAAAGCCATAGATTCAAACCAATATGAAAACATAGCAAAAAATATTCTATAAATAAATAATAGATGATTAGAAAAGCATATCAGTTTTGGTGGAAGCGAGCAGAGATGCTCTATCCTCGGTGAATAAGGCCCCCTCATGCACAGGGTTGAACAACTCCTATCACTGAGAGATACGACCACCAGGGTTATGCCTCCTCGGGGTGCGAGCTACGAGGAGACCACAGTGAACAGCCGCGATCCTTTCAGACGCTCAGATCAGAGAAAGAGAACGAAGAAGGTGGACAAGAAGACTCCTCTGTAAAGGCAAAACCAAAACAGAAGAAGAACACTGATTGTGATTGTAGGTGGGCTCTGGACTTGTGATTTTTGTTGATGATGAATGAGATCAATATGATGCCTTTATATAGGCACCACAACAACGTTCAAAATGTTTAAAAGGAAAATCGATCAATTAAACACGCACATTAAAATTGTTGACCAATTAATTGCACTCATTAAAAAAATTAATTCACGCAACCAACCAATTAATTGGAGGAGATCTCTGCGTGGCATGTTAGTTTTTCCAACAGAAATCTAATCCCACAAGTAGGGGTTTGGCCCAACAAGTCTCAACAATGGAATGATTTGTCTTTCTATGTATAAGGTGAAAGAACCAAGTGGTTTTAACCGATGTGAGACTAAAGTGTTGGGAAGGGAACAAAGGGAATACACAATTTTTGGTTAACCAAGGAATGTGCCATTCAAATGGGTCCAACACTAACAACAATCTAAATCCACAAAAAAAAATATTATGATTAAACAATAGATATTTAAAGTAAAGAATCAAGTATCAATAACCCATTTAAAATATCATTCGGGTGTCTACTACGGATTCAAGTTGAGTTAAGTTGTCTATAATGTCAACCCTGCCCCAATCTGATTTTATAGACAACCTGAATTTATTAACCCGAACCTAGTTTTTAGAACTCAACCCGCATAAAAAATTGATTCAACCTATCGGGTTCAAAATGGACCCGATCCAAGTTGTGGCCCAAGATCTAGAGATCGAGTTATAGGTGCAAAACACAAATCCAACCCGGATATTATAACGGGTGAGAGAGGATTTGAAAAACATGAAATTTAAACTCACTCTAATAAGACCAAATGAGGTCATATTGTATCAGTGAAACCCATCTGATTGAAACTTTGGCACTCTCTAGATGACCCCGACATAGATACATATTTTTCTCTGAAACTGATATATGTTTCACACCCTCGACGGACCCCCACCAATACTGTGTTATAGAAAACGTTGACCTAATGCGTCAGTCCGTTCATGACTGATCTTATATTTGCGGGAGACGTTTCGCGGATTCCGAGGCAGGCGTCCCACCTTGTTCACCGTTCAGGGTTTATTGGTTAAGACAAAAAAAATTGAAATTCTTCTTAATCAAACACATTTTTATCCTGTCAAGAATTATTATATTATTCATGTGGGTTTTTATGAGTTGGCTAGCATCAATGACGTGTGTTTGATTTTCACCTTGATTTATCCAGGTATTGATATGAAAACTTTAGAGTAGATAAATGCAGGCACCTGAAGGATCAGTTCTTACCTCAAAGGGTTTGGAATACCACCAAACGACAAAAAAAGTTATATACATATATTATATGGATTAGATCAATTTTTTGGGTTATATCTTGGGTTGCCAAATCAAATCTCTGACCAATTAATTTACGATACTTGTTGATTGGATATCTGATTTTCTCAAATACATCTAGTGATGGTATTTTTTTTTTCATGCTGTTATGCAAGATTAAGAATTACAGTCCTTGTGATATTTTCTAAAACTCATACTGTGGATTTTATACTCAAATACTTAAAGAGTCCGGATCCAATTAGGGTTGACTTCAGTCAGTCTCATCAATATCAAACTGCACATCCTATGAATAGAATTACACAACCTATTAATCGTACTATATAACTAATTATTGATTACATGTCTCACTCTCCTATTTAATACTAATTATACAAACATTCAAAACAATATTAACCTAAACAACATTCAAAATAATAAACACTAACATATTAACTAAAATAATAAACATAAATCATGATGGTACTCGTGCCAAAACAAACCGACGACAATCAAGATATTCTCAGTAACACATGTTATGATTATGATTTATGAACTTGATACAAACATAAGTGTAAAAAAAAATTATGTATCCAAAACATCTACACTCTCGGGTCTCGGGTCCACGGGTCGGGGCGGACAACCCGTTTGTTTGTTCGGGTCCATCAATCCTCCATACCATTGTAGTCTTAACTCCCACTTCTTCATGAGTTGCTTCAAAATTTTCACATGTAATAACTGGTTTGAATTGACTACACCAACATCCAATCATGTGACCCGCCTGTAAAGCTTGAGCATGCCTGGTGCCTTTTCAAGTGATCATGCAACCATGAAAGTGTATGATTAGGTGCAATGCATTCTCATAAACATCTATTGCCTCGTCAACGAAGGCTTCGCATACACTATAAGGTTAACTATTATAGAGGTGGAAAGAAAATACGATGAGCTCTCATACTATAATACATGTCATAGTCATCTATAGATGTGGAAGGAAAATATGATGAGCTCTCATACTATAATACATGTCATGGTCATGTCATACCACTTGAACTAAGGACGTGTTTGGTTGCACGATTATAAAATTGATTTTAGACAAAAGTTGGATTTAAAACAAATTTTTCACAAAGCGGCTAGCCTCACCATAGTTGTTAAAAAACTCAGATTTTGAACATTTTTTTTTACAGAAATCTGTGTGCATCTTTTGGTCTCAAATTTTCAGTTTAGAAATAGGTCTGAGAAAAATAGCTTCTTGCAAATTCAAAAACTGCTCAAACATGTTTTCAAATGAGCTATAAATCAACAATCTAAGTCATGGCCCTCTCACCCCGGTTCAGGAGTACGTGGCTAAACGGAGATATGCATTCGATCTCAAATGGGTTATTTGCGATTCCTGCATATGTCACTTGATGGCCTACCGTTATTCTTTGTGATTGATAAACAACATACATCAAAATAATTTTTTTATTTTATTTTTGGACTTCAGAGTGGAACCTTCAAAAGTTTTCTTTAACTTGAGCGTAAGAGACTATTTAACATGTATCACATTGGTGTCTTAGTTTATACTGATCTTTGACATCTTCTTTTTTTATGTTACATGGAGTGACTTGGGATGGACATGTCATCATTTTCATTTTACATAATTGTAGACTCCATAAAGAAGGTTTTGTATGCTCGAATATACAAACTGTACTATTATAATGTAAATGTAAATTAAAATATTTTATTAGATAAATATATATCTTGAAAAATCAAAATACATTAGAATTACATATATGCAATAGTGGTTGTCCTTAGTATTTATTCATATACAGAAATATATAATAATAAAGTTATGTATCATTCGTCCTCACAAACCCTAAGGTTGACACTGAATAAATTGTATATACTGAATTAAATATATATTTTTATAAAATTTAAGACATTTTTAATGATTATGTATAACTCTTACGGGAAAAAAATATAATAATCAAATAAAAAATAACATTCTTATGACATGAAACTGATGAGTAAAATGAAACTTTATGCATAACTTCATTACCATTTCATTAACAAAAAAAAAAAAAAAAGGAATCTTTTTCCCTCCAAAACCACAAAAATTTGTAATTTGAACTTTCACATTTGTCCTTAGAAACAGAGACAAAATTCCCCATAAAACAATACCTGCACGTGTACTACAGTATTTTAATGAATATAAAAACTACATTTATTTAAAATAATCATCTCATTAGCTTTCCCAAGATTGAAAATTTATAGGTTTTTGTCAGTAGCTCTGTCACTTGTGCTGATTTAATTTTTTATTAAACAAATTGTCAAACGTGTATGTCATCTTGATAGTTTATTATTTTGAATTAGCATTATATATAATTCACTTGAATGTGAAATAAAGTCTTAACATGGAAGCGCAAGTTTAGGACTTTCATTTAATTAAATATAACCTGAGATTCCTCGAGTATTTTTGAAGCAATTGTCACTGTTTATATAATTATTATATTATATAATAAAATAAAAGGAGAAACCATGTAACCCCCTGCAAACATATAAAAATTCATAAAACCCCCAATCTTTTCTCTAAATCCAAATAACCCCCTATAAACATAAACAAAATGCAAATAACTCATTTTATCAGTTAAGTTAACCTATAACAAACATGAGTTTAACTTTATGTGTAGAGTTATGAAAATGTCCCCCAATCCATCACAATCTATTTTTTATATTCAACTCCATTCTTTTCTCCTTCTTTGCCAATATTCATCCACCGGAGGTGCTCCTTCTTCTCCCGAGCACTGTTTCCTTTGGATCCCCCTCCTGAGCCCCCTCTTCTTTGTCTTCTTCTCCTCTGCATTGTATTCTTCTTCCCCCTCTTCTGCTTCTTCTTCATATTTTTTTTATATTGTATTTTATATTATCCTAGTTAAAGAACATAATAAACGAAAAAAATTTGTTTAGGTAAGATGTGAATAAAGTGTAGATAAAGATTTATAAAAAGTGAAAATGATGACAGTTGATTTATAAAGATGATGACGGTTGATTTGATAGTGGGCCACATATTCTTTTGAGTTGAATAACCTATAATAACTTAATTTCAAAGGTTAACTGAAATCCATATACTATTTTATATCAATTAATTATAACATATATATTTTCATTTATTTCAGTATTTCAAACACTTATTTTTTAGACTTATTTGAACTAATTTTCACTTACATTCATGATACGCCGGCCCTAGTTTTTAGGCTTCAATCACAAGCCTCATTAGATGACATTTTTTTATTGGTTATCTGCTTGACATTTTTAAAAAGTAAAAAAGACAAAATACAATACTACCATTCACTTAATAACCACATTTTCTTCCTCCGATAACACATCCCACCCTTTTCAAAAAAAATTCAACCATTTCTTTTATATATATCTGTCACTTAAAAAAATCATTTGGCCAACCTGTTCATCTCCAGCAACCAACGTCATCATCCATTGACTCCTTTTGTCACCCTCTATAGAGGTGGTTCGATTACCTTTTCAGCCCTCCTTCGAACTCCACTTCCTCCAACCTCCACCTCCACCTTTTGATGAATGTGATTGACTTTTGATGAATGTAACTGTGTTTTATTTCATACCTAACAAATTAAATGCTTTTAATTGCATAACATTCAATTTAAAATTTGTAACTTGCTGATAAACTATATGTAACATTTATTAAATGTAAATTTTATTTTTCATAATCTCTAACATTTGTTAAATGTAACTTTTTTTTTTTTAGAATAGCTTAATTTGACGAATGTAACTATTTCATTTTGATGAATTATATATAACATTTGTTAAATGTTTCGATGAATTATCTGATGACATAGATCTCGCTAATGTTTTTTGTATAGTTTAGATTGAAGAATGTAATATAATTTATATTTTCATTAACTAAATGTAACATTTGTTAAATGTAATATGAAAAAGGTGTTTGACATTTTTCAAATATGTAACTGACTATTGAAGAGATGATCTGTTTTTAAATTGTTTAAACACTGCATCGAATGTAAAATATTTAAGTAAATGTAATGTTATGTTATATTTAAATGTAACAAATAATTGTGAGAGATGTAAACATTTAGAAAATATATCTACATTGTGTAAAATACATTTAGAAAATATATTTACATTGTGTGAAATATATCTCATTTATGTAAATTGGAAAGATGGTTGTTAAATGCTAGAATGTAACAAATATGTGAGATGTTTTTAAAGAAGAAATATGTTTTTCATGAAATGAGATATTTCCATTGTTGTATGTAACAACCAAATATAAAATGTAACTGCTTCATATGGTAACTATCTATATGTGTTTTTTTATTTAAATTTGAATACAATAAATACAAGACTATTTCAATGATTTCAATTGCATGACATTCATTTTAAAACTGTTACAAAAACAAAAAAAAGTCAAAAAAACACACAACATGAAACAAACAAATTAAGATTTGTGAAAATAAACAATTGGATTGGTGGAAAAACAAATAAACAAAAAATTCAATTAAAAAAAAACCAAGGAAATAAATTTGGCACATAAAAAAAACATGGAGTAAATGTGCCACACAAAAAAAGAAAAACTTGTTAAAATTGAGTTTTATTCAAAGGAATGCACATATGTCAACTCATGAAGCTTGTGATGAGACCTATATTTAAAAACTTAAAAAACATTATTGTTTTCACTTATTTCAGTCTTATTTCCGGATCAAACGAGGTTTTAAATGTAACAAATAGTTGTGAGAGATGTAAATATTTAGAAAATATATTTACATTATATGAGATGTATCTCATTTATATAAATTGAAAAGATAGTTGTTAAATGCTAGAACGTAACAAGTACGTGTGATATTTTTAAAAAAATGAAGTAAATGTGCCGCACAAAAAAAAAACCTTGTACCTGCTTCAGAGGTCAATTATCTAAAATTTGAGTTTTATCGTACATAGGTATACAAAAAAAAATGCACATATACCAACCCATGGGATTTACGATAAAGCCTATTTTTAAAACTTAAAAAACATTATTATTTTTACTTATACCAGTCTTATTTTCAAAAACAAACGGGTTTTAATAGACTATTTTCTTATTAACCCCGACAGCGGTGGAGGGGGAATCAAATCAACCAGATCAATGACTGTTGAAGAAGATTGTAATATGTGAAGTAGGTACTTGGTGAATAGTCCCACATCGAAAAATTGGAAAAGAATTTTTCAATTCATAAGTGAACCCACTTCTAGAAGGGTGTCTTGAAAAGATAAAGGGAGACCACATATGCTACACATGCTACATATATACGCGCTTACGCGCGCGTACGCGTGTAGGCGTATTTTGGCGCATTATTAGGTGCACTTAGCACTTGCGCGTGTGTAAACAAAAAAAAAATAATATGATTTTATTTTTTGCTGGATTTCATAATTTTGAAATCCAGCTTAATGACTGCATCCCTTCAATTGTTCACAACAGTTATCTACAGGTCATAACTGAAATAAATGAAGAGATGCAAATGCACCCCTTTGTCTTGTAACAGAATTTTGAAAGGTTGCAAAGGCAACCCTTCAAACCCTTTTAAGTTTGTTCATTGAACAGATTAGAATATCAGTTTTCAGTTCGAGAGTGTTGTGAGAGAGTTCCTCAGAGTTGCTATCTGCAGAACTCTGAGTTTGTTGTATCCTGTAAGTGAATTGCTTGTGAACCCATTAACAAATTCTCAAAGAGTGAGAACAATTATCACTTTAAGGATAACGATCCTTTTTCACGCCTCAAACCCTATCATTTGTCACTGTCCACCAAACAAAATCTTTTACCGTGACCCCACTTTCCTTCATAACCGTTGAATCCATGTCTCTCTCTCTTTCTTGTCCCCCCGACAACGTCCAGCCAAAAGCAACTCTCGGACGCCACCTTTTCGTCGTCTATAATAATAAAATAAATCATAAAAACTATATAGTAAAAAAACACATGTAAGTATTTTGTCTGCGTTTGTTGAATTTCTGCGACATGTCCCGCAATCCGAAGCGGGATTTTGTCCTCATTGACCGTCCACTGTATACATCATCTAGAACCACCGTTTTTAAATTAAAATGGATAATGTTTAGATACAAACTCTTTTAATGAGTTATTATATATATTAATTTTTTTTTAATGAAACATATGTTTTAATTAAAATTATTAACAAATATAATTTTTTTTAATGAGATATATGTCTCACCTGAAAAAGCATAACGAGGTATATCCGTTTTTGAAGCTATAAAAAAACTATGTAACAACATCCAATTAAAATTTAAGAGTAAAATATCACTTCATTTTTTAGATGGTGACCTGTACAAGGACATTCTAATTTTTTTCATGTATATAATATGTTCAATGAAATACATAAAAACAATTAAAGTATATATTTTAATTAATTAAATGTATATATTTTTTTAGTTTTAATAGAACACATGGAGAAATTTTATTTCTTTATAGAGATTCTAACTTTTA
Source organism: Acorus calamus (assembly GCA_030737845.1). Lineage (NCBI taxonomy): Eukaryota > Viridiplantae > Streptophyta > Magnoliopsida > Acorales > Acoraceae > Acorus > Acorus calamus. The sequence continues at coordinate 15,332,504 of CM060877.1, read as the reverse complement.
TTTAAATTTTGATATTTATATACTTTATTTGAGATTTTATATATTGAATTATGACCATATGAATGAATGAGTATACCTGCATTTGAAAAGGAAACTATAAACACGGCTAGAGATAAGATATAGTGAAGATCCTATTATATTTGTCAGTCTCTTAGTAGAGACTTATATGTAGCACCTCTTATTCTTATTACTTTTTCAATATGAAAAATCAAAAAATAAAAAATGCAAACGTCGTCTTATTTAAAACTCCAATTATGACATATTAAATATGTGAGATTTATGATATTTTTTTCAGAAATGATATTCCATTTATCAAAATATTGCTTTCCAAATGAGATTTAATTTTATAAAATTTTGGACACATGTTAATTTCTAATTGAGAATTGATGAGCTGAACTCTATCATTGATTGAATTGAATCACCTATGCTAGTCCCACATTTTGACATTTTTTTTTTGTTTCAAATGGTCCAAGTGTTTGTAGTTTTTAAAGAAAACAAAAAAAAAATGTAAATATATATTGTGAAAATAAAAATTATCAATAATCTAAATGAAATGCTCTTTTTTTCAAATGAGTTTTTAAACTTGACTTTAATTTAAAAAAGACAAACACATGCATATGTTATGACTATTTTTCTCTTTTTCCTTTTTCTCTTTCTTTCTTTGTTTTTTTAATTAATTTTTTTAACACTTTCACCCAAACACAAAGATACTAGAAAGCAAAATTGCATATATATATTTTTTATGAGATTTTTAGTTTTAAGTCCCTGTAAACTATATGATTTAGCTATCGATCACTCACTTCTTCAGTCTCTACATTTAATGATATATTCCTTTTTAGTCTGTGAGAGACCTATTCTAAATTATTTAGTTTACTTTTTAGTCCCTGAGAGCCAGAGGGACATATTCCTAAATTATCATTTAATTGTAGGGACTAAAATCTAAACATGAAGAAGTGAGGGATTGATCGCTAAATCTTATAATTTACGGGGACTTAAAATAAAATCCTTTTTTTTATAAGCAGCTTGTTATATAACCATACATTCCCAGGTATTTTTTTGACCCAATAGTTTGTTAGAAAGATTGCTTGTTGTGTAATAATCATCCGATCAGGATGATTAACACATCTGTTAAGACTAATTTAAGTTTTCTTTGATATCTAGTACCATCATATCATCTATTCAATTATGCTTTCTTATACTCTTTTTCATTTATTTTTAAATTATACATCAAACCCACACTCTATAACATTCATTTAGGGCGTCACTACATATGTTTTTATATTTTATTAATATGAATTAGCATATTTATTTCAGCTCAGCCTGACACCTAAGCACAAGTTTAATAATTGTTTAAAGGTGCTTGTTTAGGAATTGATCTTTTATTAATGTGATATAAAATCCCTACCATGATACTCAGACATTGCCATTTCTCAAAAAGATATTAGTATAAAAAAATCAAAATTATTCTATGTACTGAAATTTTTGTTAAAAATTATATTTTTTATAAACTCATATTTGTTTAAAAAAATCCTACATGGATAATTGTAATTCCACCATTCCAATAATTAATGTGTGTGTGTATTAAAAGGTGGATGTTTTTCAAACCCACCATCGAAGGGCATGTGCGTTGGATGCGTAGTCTGTAAGTCATTGTTTTTATTTTTTTGGTTGATCATAAATGGATATATGACGTGTAATTTATTTTTTTATGAAATACATATATACATACTTAAAAAAAATAATTATGTATGTGATTACTGCTAGGGTAGGCTCTGATAATTGAATTTTTTGAATGGACCATAGCCCCGTTTGGAATGGGAATAAGCCACCGGATAACCTCGGATAAAGGAGAATAAATGATAAAGAGTGTTTGAAAACATAGAATAACTAGGGATAAAGTATGTGATAATAAACTGGTATAAAATTGTATATGAATTCCAACTAATCCCTTTTAATTATCCTAGGTTATTTCACTCAAAGAATATGTGAGTCCACTGTCAAATTAACTGTCATCACCTCTTATAAATCACCTGTCAAATCAATTATCATTATTTTTTCACATTTTATAAATCATTATTCATACTTTATTCACATTTTACTAAAACAACAAAATATTTATTCTTACGTTTACCAACGAGAATAATTCAAAACACAACCAAACACAAAATCATTTTATCCTTATTTATACTCATTTATGCCGGAATAAATGTATACCAAGAATAAATCCTATTCCGGTTCCAAACGGGGACTAGGAGAAATTTTAAAGCAGAGTCCATCTATTATTATAAAAAAATTCTAGATTGTTTTAATCTTGCATACTATCAATATTATTAAAATGATGTATAATATTATATAATCATTTAAATTAAAACATTATACAATATAATATGTATTTAATAACACAAAAAATTAAATTTTAAAAATTGAAATATCTATTGGATTATGGTCGGAGAGATTTAGAGAAAAGAGAAATTTTATGTTTGATTTGAGGAATATCAAATAGATTGAGAAAGTCAGAGTAACATATCATTGTACATTTTATTAAGTCCACTTAATAGATGGTTCTTAAAAATTCTTATTCAGTAGAGACTCTAACAATTGCCTTGGTGGCTTTGCTCGACTCTGATACTGCACACACTATCTCAAACATTCTTAATAGATCCACTCAGCATAACCTTTGTCGCACGCAATGCCCCCAAGGCCCCAACAACATGTAAGCCACCAAATCACAAACTGTATATTAAACAGAGAGTTTTTCCTTTTGTACCTCTTATTATAAAACCTTAGCCCAACTAATCAATCATAAAATGGTGTCCAATATAAATGAAGTGGCCCTTCCTCTCTAACACACCAAAACCAGTATTACTGTCAAAGCCTCTTCACATGCCACCAACCGTACTTCATTTGTGTTGTTCTCAAGGCTATGAATTTAAACCCCCCACCCTCTGGAATATAAATATTGCGTGCTTGAATTCTTGAACTTTTTTTTAAAAGTGATATTATATTTAATTTATTTTGTAATTCTATTTTTAAATGAAAAACGATTCCACAGTTGTCTATACCCAGTAATAACAGAAGTTAGGTGATGTTTCTTTATAGGGTGCTCTACAAGGCACCAAAGGCATGTGCAATGAATCCCTAGACTTTCCCATCAGAATATCATGTAATATCTTTCTAGAGGGGAATTGGTTCGTGAGTGTTTGATGAAATAGTTTTTTAATGAAAAAATATTAGGGATGTATGTCTAACTCTCCTACTAAATTTAATCAGGTTTGAGTTTAATCAGTATCGTCAACATTTAATAAGACAGTGAGATCTATACTCAATAATTGATTGTCTATGCAGTTTGATACTAATTGACTGATTGGAATCAGTCATGATTGCATATGAACTCGTTTATTCACATTTATTCCACATCTATTCTTATACACTGTACAATACAAAGAGATTACAAGTATTTCTTCCTCCAAAGTCAATGAGGACAAACTCTACGGTCACCAAGTCAAACATACTTGAATTACGTGACCTCAAAACGCGCACGTGAATCTCCTCTTGCCCGATCGATGTACACGAAACTTCCCCCGAACCATCTAAAATGACGAAAACACCCCCCCTCTCCCCTCCCCCCACCCACGCGTTTCACTCACACGTGCGAGAGCCCGGGTCCAAACTTCAGCCCGCGCGTGTCAGACAAACCATCGGTCATTTCAAATCAAACGTTCAAAACCTCTCTTTGAACGGGAAAAAAAAACACCAAATCCAAACCCTTCTCTTTCAACAAAAAACAAAAACGTCGCCGCAACCGCTTCGCCTCGTGATTCGTGCACCCCTCGCCACTTGCCCGCACTCACGGGAGCTCGATCGATTTCAAGTCTAGGGTTTTAAAGGGGAGGGAAGAATCTATCTATGGATCTGTTTAAGCAAGTCAGATCGAAGAGCAGGGAGAGACCTATGCCGGAGGAGATGGAGAGGAACCGTGGAGAAGGTCCTTTTTTTGATTTTTCAGCGATGGAATTTGAGCTTTTTTTTGTATTGTTTGTGATGGTGTTTTTGGGTTGAATTGTGGATGTTTTTGTGTTTTTTTTGAAATATGGCTTGGATTTGTGTGACTGGTTCACTGTTGATTTGCAAGATTACCTGAATTTCTCGTGAAAAAAGTTCGCTTGGTTGATCAAGCTGTTTTTTATTTTATTTTATTTTATAGTTGTGTGTTTAAAAAAAATGAAAGTATTGTTTTTGTTGCTTCGTGTCTGTACAGGGAAAGCTATGCTTACCATTTCTAGGAATATCTGTTTGTATATAATTGATCTTCTCAGTTTTCAGTAGATCCTCGGTTGAGTTCTTCTTAAGCCATTGCTTGTTTAAAAGAATTAAAAAATAAGAGGGGATTAAGCAGCTAGGCAGTGATTAAACAGGGTTTAATTTGAATATTTTGATTTATTTTTCTTTATTTCATTTATTTTGTTTACTTTGTATTTTAACTTTTATCTACATAGTTCCTCATTTTTTTATTTTTTTATCTACATTGTCTATATATATATATGTATATATTAATTAAATATATATACACACAGTTTTTAAGATATAAATGTATATACATTTTATTTTTTATTATTATTAAAAAAGTGGTAGATTAATCCCCACTTTATCTCCACCTAGCCGATTAATCCAAGTGGGCCACTGACTGTGCTTAACGCATTTTATAACATTGATGGCAGTTCAAGCTGATTCCCATATGTTATGTTTAGAATGATAGTTAAATTTTTATAGGTTCATGTCTGTAAAGTATAGATAGATGCTTTTTCTAATAATCTTGTTGGTGTTTTTTGATATTTGGGTTTTTGTGATGTGGATTAATTCCTTTTGTTATGTTGCCTTTTATAAACTAGTGATCGCCTTGCTACTTTTACAAAACTTCAACTATAGAGTGATCATTGGTATGATCTCCAATGTCTAGTTGGGTTATGAGCTTGCATGATATCCATGCTCTCTTTATTTTATTAGGGTTTCCATTTAGTGGTGAATCCCCTGATTTCATATTATGGCAACTTGATCTATGAAGTTGAAAAGTCTTATTTATTAAATTATGGGTTTTTCCTCTCGTTTGAAGAATTTGGTGGATATTGCTATCGTTTTGGGTTTAATTCCATTGGGATCTTGTGATGTTATATGTACAAATAGGGAGGGTTGAATGGGGAGGGAGAGAGTGATGACATGATATGAAGACATGGTAATAAACAAAATATGTTTGTGGATGGCATATAATAGAAGCTTGTAGGAAGTAGTGGAAAGTTTTTATTAAATGAATGCTTTCTCCACGGGGTTTAAAATTGATGGTGTGGGATGTTCTATTGTTCTAAACATTTTATTGCCTCATGTAGCATACTGAATTAAGGTGCATTGGGTTTGATCATTGATCGAGAAAGGAGGTTGTCTTGAATCAACAAAAGTTTCAGTGCATACGCTATATTGATTTATAATCTACCTTGTTGTTATTCTATATATACTGCTGAAATGATTTCATCACAGTTGAATATGCTTCTTCCCTGATATTCATATTAATTAGCTTCTCTTAATAGTTATGAAGACATATCCAAGGCTCTAAGCTTTCCAATTAGAATGTTTGCACTTGAATCATTTTGTTGTCCTAATTCTCTTAAAGGCGTCATTTCAGAAAATGGCGGCACTAACAAACGGATGCATGCATGGAAAACAGCTCTGGGTTCTGAATCAATGTCTTCTTCAGATGACAATATGGTAAAAATGGGTTTCACATTATACTTTTATGTGATCTGTGTTTTAAACCATGAAGGTCCGCTAATGAGATTAATGCTTTATGTACAAAAAACCACAGAAATGATATTTTATCCAACTCTTCTAGTTATCTCATTCCCCCCCCGCCCCCCCCCGGAATAATAGTGCTTGTTAAACCATGAAGGGTTTTCTGTTGGTTAAATTTTGGTGAAGTGGTAGCTGCTTGCATTTGTCAGATATTCCATGGTTTAGTCTGATCCTTCAACACCCTGAAGAAATCTCATCAAGGCTTGCTATATTTGTTCTTGACATTTACACTCATAATTTTTGTTTTTATTTTATGTTTTAAATATCACTTTTACATGATCTCTAATTGGGGCTGTATTGCTTTCTGTTTGCTTGAATTTTGCTTCATTAAAATATTTTTGTGAATGCTCTGTAATTGGTGCAAGAATGAAGGGGCAGTTATAGTGTTTCCCATGGCAGATTTGGGCAAAAAAAAAATAAAAAAAATCACCATATGCAGATGGGAACCAATAAAATTATTAATTATCTAAACCCGACTTGAATCCATTTATCGTATGATGTGCAAGTCTTTTCTTTAGAGGTTTATGCTTTCTATGCATACATTTTCCCCCTTTCTTTTTACTAAAGAAAGGGATCTGTTTAAGGAATCCTTGCAAAGATAAGAGCAAGGGTAGTTAACATTATTTGGAATGATTTTCTCTCCAAAAAAAAAAAAAAAGATTGATTAGGATGATGAATTCTCTAACCAATGTTTATATGATTAATAGATAGGGATCTAGAGATCAAGGACCAGAGATAGAGAAAGAGGCACTTGTGTTGTGTTTATCTGAGAACTTTGGATTTATTTTCTAAATTTGTGTCACCGATATGTCAGGTACTATTGTGCATCATGAAGCATCAAAATTTTTTTTCATGTCTTTCCTTTTCATTTTTTCCCTTTTTTTTATTAACAACAAATCTGAAAGCATATTCCTCATGCCTTGATATTTACACCTACTCATAGCAGGATTCACATCACGTTTATTTGACTTTGGTCATGTTTAACAAATTTTCTGCATACATATAAACGGAGGAAACTACAACATTTAACAACATAAAAGGGTGAGAGATTGGAGATTGCATCACAGCAATGTTGGAGAGCCAGCAATTAGCAGAATGATAGGGGAAGTGGTGAGATTGAGTGGTTGAGTGAGGGTGCATATACAGAAAGAAACTACAACATTCAACCAAGCAGAAAGGTTGGGATACCTAAGATTGCGTCATGGCAATGTGAGGAGACAGTAACAAGTAGCACAATATGGAGTGGCAGAGAGATCAAATGGTCGAGTTACACTGGGAAGGGGGAAGAGAGACGGAGGGATATTTGACATGATGTCACCTTCATGTTGGAGAAATGGCATCATTGTAGAGGTGGGAGAGAAGGGTGGGATAGCTGAATTGATATGTTAAGTTTTTTTTCTTCTCTGGTGTTGGTGCATTGCCCTATTTGCTTTGGCCTTTGAGTAATCATTCTCAAACTATTAGAATTAAAACATAACTTTCCAGTGGCCATTATCTTTCGAAACATGTACATCATGTAATGCATTGGAGAATCCAAAGTCCAATATTTCTATCTATACATAATATATATCAAATAATATTTACCTTATGCTGGCTTATTACGTGTAGATTTGTTTCACATACTTGTTCAATTCTGATAATCATATTGGTTTGAAAAGAATATCTAAGTACTTATTTATTGATAAAGAGATTGGGTTGGGTTACTTTTGACAACCCAAGGTAGTTACACCTATGAACATAAAAAGTAGAAACTCCTTAAGCATCACACCTAAAGCACTGTCCTTGTGCATCTATACATGCACACTTCTCTCTGGTTTTTAGGGTGCGTTTGGTTGCGCGATTGCGCAGTGTTTGCGATTGCAGGAAGCTGCGTTTACAATCGTGCAATCAAACAATTTTACAATCGCAGTTTTAAATCCAGCGATTGTAGGTAAATAGTATCCAAAAGCTGCAATTTTAAAAAGCTGAGAAAGTGAGCTTCCCGCAGAATCAGTTTTGTAATCGCAGATTCCTACAGAATCAGTTTTGCAATCGCACAACCAAACGCACCCTTAGTTGTGAATAGCTTGAATCATATTCTTTCAAATGCTGAAAAGGAATAGTTGCATTTGCTGAATACTCTAATGCCTTGGTTGGGTAGAGGCATAAAGGGGTATAAAGCTTGGAATAGGTAGGAATTAAGGAAAAATGTTGTTTGGATAGATGGAATACAAGGGAATCTGGATGCCAGAATAAGGTGGCATAAAGGGGTATTGCAATACCACCTCCCATCATGGAATTGGTTATTCCATCCAAATGTATAAGTGGGTCCCACAGGTCTTATCATCCTTTTTCCACACTTGCCCTTTTGTCACATCCACCTCCATCTGCAACAAATACTCAACAGTGGGCCACCATTGTGGGCAAACAAGAGGGACGATGAGCTGCGGTTTGGAGGGAGTGCAGACTCGGAAACATTTGTTGCCGGTGGTGTTAATGATGGAGAGGAGGGTGGTTTTGGTTTGGGCAGTAGTGCCATTGAAGGGAGGAGGTGGTGAGACTCAGGTGGCGGGAGAAGTGGTGCTGCTACGTGCAAGGAAGCTTTTTTTTTTTTTTGGTGAGATGTGCAAGGGAGATTATTATGTGAGTTGATTTGTTTGAGAAAAAATATTTTATACATTAGGGTAAATTTGTCATTTTAAAAGTTATAAATATTTATTCACACCCTTTTTATTTTTTATCTACCACTTATCTAAACTCAACTAAACAACAAAACTTCATTTTTATGTTTTTCAACGAGAATAACTAAAAATAAAACCAAACAAAAAATTGCTTTTTCCTTATCTATTCCTGTAATAGGTATAAACTCCTTAATAGTTTATATCTCTATCCAAACGGGGGCTAAGAGGGTAGAAGTTCTTGAAGGTTTCCCAAACCATTTTAGAAGAAACATGTGTGATGTGTCCAAGTTTTGCGTCCAAGACAGGTGCCAACAGTCGAATGAGATTATTGCTCATTCTAACAAAATGCTATGCTCTTATTTTTTATTTTTTTTATTGCTAAAATTCTGTGAACCTCCATAGATATCTAAATAGAGTGAGCTGGATTAGTCAGTAAAAGAAAACTCTTGCGTGTAGTTGGTGTATACTGTATAAATGTGTTAAAAGTAACAAGAAAAATGGGTTTAAAGTTCCAGCTCTGGATTGATTTTTATGGCAGGGTGTTCTTGACTGTTTCAAGTAATCATGTAAGTTAATGTAAATTGTGTAAGTTCTGACTGTCAATTGAGTGAAATGGAGATTGCCAATTAATTGAATGTCTTCCTATATTCATTTCAATAAATTACAATTATAGCAACAAATAAGTAGGATCTACAATACACTTGTTGATTATCTTCACAACATGATGTAATTGTCTTGTTTTTTTCTTTCATAATTATAGTTCCCATATGCGTCGAGGCGAAGGGCTTCAAAGCAAACCAATGGATTGCCTATAAAGATGCTAATTGATGAAGAAATGTCCAGAAGGATGGAATCTAAACGACATTCCCCAAGCATTATTGCTAGGTTGATGGGCCTTGATGCGCTACCTGCCGATCAGCCCATAAACAAGCAGCGAAAAAGAAATGAAAATCATGCCAGGAAGATGTCTTCTTTTGATCTCCAAGAGCAGTGTCTCTCCTGTGAGGATCATTCATTTCAAATGAGCATGGGGGAGCAACAAGAATTCAAAGATGTCTATGAGGTTTTGGTAACACCAAAGGTGGAAAAGCATAAAACCTGGCATGTTTCTAAGGGCACTCTGAGCCTGAAGAAAACTGAGGTGGAGATGGAGTTTATAAAACAGAAATTCATGGATGCAAAGCGTCTATCATCTGATGAGAAGCTCCGAAATACCAAGGAATTTGATGAAGCATTAGAAGCCCTCAATTGTAATTCTGATCTACTGTTAAATTTTCTTCAAGAGCCCAATTCTTTATTTGCTAAGCATCTGCAAGAACTGCAGGCAAGTTCTCAACCTCCCATGTCAGGTCAAATTGCTGTCTTAAAACCATCGAATTTTAAGCAGTATGAGAAGGATGGCACAAATTGGAAGCGAGAGAGGAAGAATGAAAGTCGTAAACATGAAAGAAAAGATGTCTCAAAGTCACGTGTTGAAGGACGAAATGACACCGGCCATCTCCCAACAACAATCGTTGTTTTGAAGCCGAATTCGGGGAAGAAGATAGCGAAAATAAGTACACAACTGAGATCTTTAGAAAAATTTCATTATTCTTATGGAAACCATGGAGAATTTGGAAGGTCTAGAAGTCAAGAGTTACCATATGAGAACGCAGATAGGCAGAAGCTGTATGTTGATGTCGACAATGTGACTCAAAAACCTAAAAGTTCTAGACAAATTGCCAGGGAAATCGCTAAACACATGAGATACAATGCAAGCAACAGCTTCTTAGAGGTATCAGGCTCAAGATCAAATGGACATCTGGCAGATGAAAGGTCATTTAACATGTCAGAAAAAGCTGCTTCTATCAGTTGCTCTGAAACATTCCCGCGGTCCCCTGGACACTTTGTTGATTCAAATAGCAGATATAAATCGTGCTCATCTCATTCGAATGAATCATCCATGTGCAGGGAGGCCAAGAGACGCCTTTCTGAGCGATGGAAAATGACACATAGGCCTCCTGAAGTTGGGCTTGGAAGTCACAGCTCAAATACTTTAAGGGAGATGCTTGCCTTATCTGACAAAGAAACTGCTGAAACATGTATGGATTCAGCCCATCGGAAGAATGGTCCACATGACAGTCTAAATGATAATATGGGGCTGAGGAGATGTGGCCCTTCCCCTTTGGGTATTAGCAGCCGTGATGGATGGAAAGAAAGGCCCCGTGGAAATCTAATTAGATCTAGGTCTCTTGGATCTTCATCTTCCCTGTCAAAGGGTCCAAAACCAAGCAACATGAAAAGGGAATATTTTGGGAATGACAACTCCTCTATGTTGGAAGAGAGTCCTCGAAGAATATTAAATCCCGCAGATGGAAGTCCCAGTCATATATTTTTGTTGGGGAGGATGATCAACTTTTGCTTGAAGTTGATAATAACTCCAATGAATTGAAGGATCAGTGTCGAACTAAGTGTCTGTTTGAAGAGAACTCTCCACATCGCCTTGCTGATACTGAGACCCTGACTAAGCATGTTGGCATTGATGGGATGGAGGGTGCAGACATTGTTTTCAATTCTTGTGATGAGTCACTGCCACAGCCATCCGTGCATGCCCCACTGGTGAAAGATGATGCCAAAACTTCCCTTTGCAGCCAGAACAACTGGATCGTGAAGGTTCTTTTACTGACTTATTTATTTCTGTTTGTATTTCTGTATTTCTTGTGTTGTCTGTACAGGAACATGCCTTGATAGTATGAATTCACATAAACTGGATGAAGTTATCTCACTTGACAAGAAATTATGATCTTTATGCATGGCCTGTGCATATGCAATTCATTGGTTCTGCACTATTCCATTCATTTTTTTTTTTGTAATTTGCATTCCTGTTTCATGCTTAATGTATCAGTAATCTTACCCTATTTGTTGTATTTCTATACATATATTTTTTCTCTTTCTGTCCTTCCTATGTATATGTGTGATCATACAGCACTTGCTTTTATTTTTTTTTAAACGGGAAATGGGGGAGGATACATGTCTTGATAAGCATTGGCTGTGAGCTGAATGGAACTCATGTTTGTTTGTTTGTATCACACACACAACAAAAAACACAGTGAACACACATCACTTTTATTTATTTAATGGATGTTATTATCTGAATGTCCATTGGAGATGAAGGTCTCATATACAAACTTGATGAAATTTCCATATAGTATTTATCCATTGATTTTATGTATACATATTTGGTCAATAACATATTAACATTTCAAGTCGACAGCTTGATTCATGTCTTTTCCATTCGTTAGAATTTGAAGAATATTGCTAATTGTTAAATATAAACCTGTCTTTCTAATTACTAAAATACTACTAAATTTACATCATTACTTTTTAACGTTTCATTATATTTTGTTGTTATATATCTTTTGGTCAGGCACATTGTTTCTCCCAATAAATTTTTCAATGACTGCCATACCATTGGTTGAACAAAATGTAACGCAATAGCAAATTTACATCATTGTGGTCAATTATCACGCATATTATATTTCCTATGCAGCATTAATGCATTTAGTGAGGTAATCATCATGGTGTGTGCTATAAATGATGAAATTATTTTTATCTTGTCCATGAACAATAATATGTCATTTACATTGCTCACTTTCCCATTTTACTTGGTATATTTGATGTGCAATAAATTCTAAATCCATCCTTTCAATGCATAAGAATTAGCATACCATTGTAATTTCTTCTTCTGACAAAAACAAGATTTCTTTTGCTGACCTCTTAAATTTTTCCACATTTGAGAAGGGTCTTTTCATTTGGTTTTCTTATAGGTGGTGGTGTTGATGGTTTATTTTGTTGTTTGGTTTGTAATCATTCTAGATTTTGAATCTCTTCTCATGCATGTTCAGTTCAGCTTAATGCTTTCCTATTCTTTCTATTTTTTCAGTTTTTTTTGGTTTTGACACTAATTTTGGTTCATACTTCCTGTATGTAGCTCCCCAATTAACCCTTTTTGAGGTCATTTTCAGGGTACTTTTGTTGACACTGAGCAAAAGGATTCACTCCTTTCTGATCCCCATATGACAGGATTAGAATGTCCTCATACTTCCAAAAATGGTGAACAACCCAGTCCAGTTTCTGTTCTGGAGCCTCAAGATGAGGAAGAGAAATCCAGTCCCGATTGCTTTGAAAGAGTCAGTGCCGACCTTCAAGGTTAGAGATCAACGAGGCTTTTGATTCATCTACCATCAATTAGTCTCTAATCTCTCTCTCTCTCTTTGATATGACCTGATATGTCTTCTGTGGCAGGACTTAGAATGCAACTCCAGCTGCTCAAATTAGAATCAACTGAAGCAGGCACCGGCGGATCGGAGATCAATAATTCATGTGAGGAAGAAACTTTGTTGGAATCCAGTGGTCTAGATGTGGGAGAGTTCCTGGTCTCTGATTGGACCGATGAAAGCAGGGACCTCTCCTACTTGCTCAATGCGCTCATCCAGTCTGGTTTCTATAGAGCAGGGCCAGATACACTCATTTCAGCCTGGTATTCACCAGATTTCCCAATTGGTCCGTCAGTATTTGAGAATTTGGAGACCAAGTATGGGGAACTGCAGACATGGCCGAAAGCAGAAAGGAAGCTATGGTTTGATTGCATAAATTCCGGACTTGCAGAGATACTCGGACCATGCGTGGACCTCCACCCCTGGGTGAAGCCGAGGGAGAGGAGAGTCGGACTCGTTTGGGGAGGTGAAGCTCTTGTTGAAGAGTTGTGCAAGTTTCTGATCAGGCAAGAAAAAGAAGGGAGCGATGAAAATTCTCGTGAGAAGGTGCTTCTGAGGGAGATGGGGTGGTTGATTCTTGGGGATGATATCGACAAGATAGGGAGGGAAATAGAGAGGTATCTGATGGATGGCCTGTTGAGAGAGGTTGTCTCTGAGTTTATGTCATTCTGAGAGCTTGTGGAAAGCATATGCAATGCATCATTGGATAGAAGGATATTTGCATTACAATCACTTCCGAAATGCACTTTCTGGTGGTGGGGACTCTCATCATTCTAACGGCAGTCAAACCAACTGAAATCACAGATCAGATTCTTCGTTTTGAAGAATCATTGTGTCGCCATGACAGACCATCAGATTGAGATTCTGTAGCGGATGAAGCTGCGATCTTGGGATGGACACCCTTCAACCTCTGAAGGCAACCCTTCCAATCAGTGGAGACAGAGATTGTGTTGCGGGATTAACGAACTCCTTTACAGGTTAGATGTTTCTGGAGCTAGCTAAGGAGTTGAAAAGTTTTGTTTAGATGGATAAATCAAAAGATATTCAGTTATATTGATGATATATATCCTTTGTTTATATGTTATATGCTACTACTCATTTTTGGTTGATATGGATGAGGTGAACCACATGTGGAGGAAATCTTCAACTTTTAAATTAGTAAATAATAAGATGAGAGGATGTCTGAAAGGAAGTTTATTTGAATTGCTTGGCTTGATAAAATGGTTCTGGTTAAATTGAGGTCATTGAAATAGTCATGTCAATTAAAAAAATGAATATTTATGATATTAGAATAAATGCTTTGTTGGAAATGTTTTTCATTTTCAGAAACAGCTATGTTCAACACATTTAAATGAAAAATCTTCATACATCCAAAACAATTTCATTTTTATCAAAATTTTAAAATCCAATATGTTAAAATGTTCTGCAAACAAACGTGCATTTAAACTTCATATAGAGAGAGAGAAAAGTATGACTGGAAAAATATGTAAATGGAAGCTTTTTTTATTTCATCAGTGATCTAAAACAGTTCATATACTTAGAACATACTAAATGTTTATGATTAGCAATAAATTTGTATTACTATATTCTCAAAAGAAATATCACTAATTAATCTGATGGAACTTTCATAGAAAATTATAATAATCCTTGGACAAACCCTGTATGAACCTGTTCTTTTTTTTTCCTGTTCACCAATAAGAGGGAGTTTATTCTATTTCTTTTCTTATACCTCACCATACTGTGTTAAGTTGAGTCCATACCTTTTATATAAAGTCAGCATGAAAATTTATTTCTAAGAAAATATTTAACACTTGCAGATTCAAATAATTTGACATAAAAAACATGTAGTCGTTGAATAATTCTTGAAGTAAGATCTTGATGTAAGAAACTCAAACAGGATGAGTTGCAACCTTTTGGAAACGCAATTTAAGATTTCTTTAAAAAAAGTTATGGTGATCTGTATTTCAAATTCTAAACACCATTTTTGAAAAGTAAAATCTGGATTCATGTATAAAGCAGACCTAAAATATCTTTTGGAAAAGCTGTTGAGAAGCTTAGATTTCCAGGGGTCAAGTAACAGAAACTATTGATAATTTAAAAGCTTTTCAAGCTTTTAAAAGCTGAAAATGAGTCTATGGTACTTTCCAAATGAATGCATGTAACATTTGTTATCTTTTGAGATAAAAAAATAAGGTTAAGGTATGAGTAGAATATTGTCACGTAGTGGTATGTTTTAGGGGTTAATTAACAAGAAGCTATTGGTAATTTAAATATTTTTAGGTATTGAAATGTATATTTCCATGGGAGTTTAGAAAATTAAAGAAGTTATTGTTCAGTATCTGCCCCCAGGATGGAATATCAGAAAATTAAAGATTAAAAATAAATATGCTTTGAAACAACTTTAGGTGGTTTTCTTATTGATCTAATTCACTGGTTCAATGTTATGGTAGAGGCCAAGTTTATTAAAAAGAAAAACATAGCTTCTAAAAACAAGGGTTATTTGCATAAATCACTTAAAAAAACTATTTGTCAAAATAATCACGTGGAAACTTTATATTCCCAGCAATACATCTCAAAGGGGTTAAACTGTGCATGAATCCTGTTTTAGATGTATACATGACAACTTAATAGTTTATTTTCGATGAAAAGATATTTATGCACAACTTAAATATTCTTGAAGTATTGAAAATAGAGTTTTTTAAAGATATTTATACAAATAACCCTGAAAACAATACCACCTGCAACGCCACATATATTAATATATGCAGCTAGAAACCACATGAACATATGAAATATATCCTATTTGTTTTGATATTTAGACATAATGGCTTATCCTACCAAATCAATTCAAAGTGCTAAAGTAATATCAGGATCCCTTGACTATCTTCTAAAAAGAAAAGAGGAAATGATGAACACAATCATATCCATCTTTTATTCTTCAGGTTAAGGTATTAGCTATTCTTAACATCAATGCTAATCCTCTCCTAATAATCAATGGATTTATGTTTTAAGTTTATCAAAAAGATATAAAGTTCTACATCATTCATGAATCCCAAAGGAGCTGTACCATATCATCTGTTGCCACATTTATGTGCACTTTCCACACCCCAAACCCCTAAAATCAACAACTAATCCATGGTTTCAACAAATACTTTAGAAAATTTAGTTTTATGATATGTAAAACTCCTTTCAACTGGTATAATAAAATCTGAAATGAAACCCCACTACACAAACAAGTTGGATATTTTAAACCAATGGGTCATAGTCGATGAAACAAAATATATAGGCATATTTGTATGTGTGTTGTGCTGAAATTAGGATTCTCACAAAATTTAGGTAGTGGGATTAATAGGATGGTGGATTAGAAAAATGTTAGTGGGGCTATCCTTTCCCTTTTGGGATTACATCTTTAGAAGACGAGATTACTGTCCTTAAAAAATTCAAATCAAGAATGAGCATTTGGAATGTAAAGATGTAAGTGAAGAAGTGCTTTCAGTGAATAAATAAGTCCTTTGTCTGTGCCCTAAAATGATATTCCGAAGGATTAAAAGTAGAATTGTGAGATGTGATCTAGTTAGTGTTAGATCACATCAATGCTCACCAGTTCTCAATAAAAGACTAACGCATTTCAGTTCATCATCAAGATTGACGAGTAATTATGGGATCCAACACTGATTAGATCTCATCTAAGAAAATGCCTTGGAGTTGCTCACATTGTTAAATGACAATGGGGAATGCTCAACTGCACAAGAGAATCAAGAATAGCAAACATAAGTATATATTCCTGATTAATAAGTGGAGTATCTCATTCCATGTTCACATTCTGTTTGTCCTTGAGGCATCTAATGTAGTATGTTAGTAGCTCCAAAGCTTCTGGTGCAAGCTATAGAGCTATTGCAGGGAACCCCATCACAGTCATCAAACTATATATTATATCATATCATACATAGGAAAATATTAAGAAAATCAGCCCTACAAGTTATGTAGAATCGGATTCTTCATATTGTGACACTTTACATCGTACATGCGGATTTTTGGATGCGATTTTGCAGATCTTATGTCATGTCTTTGAAAAACAAGTTCATCTACCATGGAAAGTATTAATTAAAAAATATCCTGGGATGTCACATTGAAGCCATCGGTATTGCCTAATGAAATTCGTCTATGTTTAAGTTTCTCTTGGTTAGGTAGCGTCATAAATTATTCTGGGTCGACTAATTATTCGTATATAGATAACTTTATCAATAAAACAATCTATAAGAAATGATGTGATTTGATATGTTGTCCCTTGTATCAGTGTAATAGATTAGTTGGATAAAAAATAGTTATATGGGATAAAAGAAAATAGATGAATTTGTGCTTGGCCCCATGATTCTTAAATTTTTTGCCATTTTGAAAATTCATGAGCAACTTGTTGTAGCTTGAAAACTGAAAATAGAAATAGTGCAATATTTTGATTATTTTCCATGAAATTAATATTAGAATCATTTTATAAGGCGTTAGCAACACAATCTATTTACAACCTCATGTGCAATTTATGTATGTACAGCAAGATATATAACTCGTTAAACAATGTAATTATTTTATTGTTCGTGTATAAGTGAGTCCAAATACTTTTTTTACATAAAACATACATCTTTAATAAATCAAAACATGTGAATACTGCGCATTGAGACATACCCTATCATTTTTTATAGTTTATTCATTGTTAGAGGAGCAGTGTTACATGAAAGGAAAAAAATCAATCACAGAAAGAATCAGATTCTATGTTGTGGGTGGTGGAGAATTTGACAATGATGATGGAAGGGTCATAATGCCAGCCCTGTTTGTGTCTCCATCTTAAAAAAATCCCATGTAAAAGCTCCTTCGGTGGAAGAATCTAATCTTGCATGTTTGAGAAGGTATGATTTTGAAAAAGTGGCTGGTTTCAAACGATGGAAGATATTGAGAGAACACAAATGCATTTCACATTGACACCTTGTTGGAAATTTGGAATCACTTGATGCTATGAATTAGTAATTTAGAAATTTAATAATGGTTTAAAAACTGAGTTTGAACAACATTTTGAAGATTCCGTTTTTGTAACCATCATACTTTCATATAAACTAATTTCTGTACTATTTTAAGTGATCTCATAATCCAGAGACAATGAAAAAACCTTATGAAATTTTTTTTGTGTTAAAGACATTTATATCCCTACAAACATGGATAATCTCATATAAATCCTTATTAAAGTTGAGACACACGTACGAGTCCCTAAAAACTTACAAAAACGTAATTATCATTCCTGAGTGAAATTTTTATCAAAATTTAATGGAATATTATCATAATAGTCGATTATTATGCATTTGTATAGACATTACAGTTTTTGTAAACAATGATAAATACAAATTAATCTACGTAAAAGACTAAATTACTTTTATAGAACTTTTTATATTTTTTCATCTTCTACCTCGACATTGTTTAGAGGGGTTAGAAAATCAAGGATTTAATTATTTTATGGTATGGGTTAGAGTTAACTAAAGTTGGTTGAATCATTATTAAATTATGTTAATGAGAGGATGTATATGAATTTTTGTGAGTTTTCAAGTACTTGTATGTCCACTCCAACTTTAACAATGATTTATATGGGATTACCCATGTCTACATGAACGTATTTGTCTGTAACCCAATTTTTTTTAACTGTGTTTAACTACCAAGAAGATATATGTAACTAATTAGTTATGTTCAATAATGTGGTTAAAAATCGTATAAGTTTGGTTTTCAGTTGTTTAAAAATGATCAAATGTAACTTATTGAATATCATTCTTTTTTATATATAGTTTCTCCCTTTAAAATACATGGAAGCCTCTATTTGGAAAAAACAAAATACAAAGAAAATGGATATACTAACAAAATACTTAACCAAAATTTTGACTTATGCAGTTATGCTGATGTGAATTAATTATAAAAATGATAACATCCTTGCCAAATAGTTACCAAATAATTGTAGGATGACAAATCGTCTATTTTTTTTATTGGATAGTTATGCGCTTCACCACAAATGGAGGAACAAGAATTAAAAAAAAAAAATTGGCCTTGTCTAATGCATGCATTATAAAATTATAAATTATTTCCAGCACCATCTGTTTCATCTTTACGGGCATCCCATAAAGTCTGAAAACATATATTATGCAAAATATAGATATGAATTTTTAATACTGGACGGACAGTACCTGACTACGTTTTGTGTCCTTGATAACTATGTTTTATTTTTATTTTTTGAAAATGATAACTATGTTTTATTGGAAGTCTCTACAGGGGTACAAACTTCCACCAATTATATACTGAACAAAAGCCAGAGAAGACAAGATTATTTTGTGCAAGATGCACAAAACAAGTACAAGTACTTCGCATTAACAATCAAATTATTATGACAAAGAGGGATGATTAATCCATGTTATGGCTGATGCAGTGATAAAAAAAGATTAATTAACAAATTGGGTGACCTACACCAGGCATAAGAGCACATATCATTCTATTATTTTGTGATAGTTGGATCATCACTTTTATAAGTCAGTGCATAACTATTCGATTTATACTAACAAAACAAATGTATTTTTGAACTATCGGAGTACCCCATCATGAATGATGGTAAAAAAACAGAGTTAATTATATCATTTTTTTTCAACTGAGTTCTTGATGATCATTCCTCACTGTCGAGTTGTAATTTCTTATTTCACTTGATGCAATGGATAATGTTCTAACCAACCAGTTTTAGTTTCATTTCTTATCCTAAATGCTTAAACCATCGATATCTAAGTGTATATATATTGACACTGTATAGATAAAAAATAAAGCTTAGAAGTGAGGTTCATTCTCATTTTTAGTACTTGTTCAGGAGTTTCCTTTTAAACAGTCCTGGTGTCATTCATGTTTTTGAGAAAACATTTTAAGTTAAAATAGTGGTAAATCTCTATTTTGACAAAGAAAATTAAAGTTAGTTAAAATATGTGACAATGCTAATAAGATAATTAATTATTACTCCTGTGTCAACAAAGAAAGGTTAACAAAGCAAGCTTTAATTACTAATACTATTTTGAACCCGAAACATCATTGGGTCAATCACCTAAAGACATGGCATTCAAATCATTTTTTTAAGAGTACGCATGCACTTTTATTATTAGATGATAACTATTATAAATGATTATTTTGAAAGACACCTTGTGATACTCTTATTTCATGTCTTTTGTCCCTGCTAAAGCACCATATCCAAGTAAAAGAATCCAATGAAGAATATTAATTTGTCCCGATGAAATCCTCTATTGAAAAATTGAGAGAACACTTCTTGGTCATATATATGAAGATGCATTGTACAAATGATATAAAACTGTTTGAGATGAACATAATGCATGTTAAGTAAATTTCAATCATAAGTAAAATGTTTTTTTTGTATCACATGCATCAATAGATGACGCTCCATTCAGGAAGAGATTCCATGTGTTAAAAACATAGAATTTCTCCATGTGGATGAATAATAACTAGGTCTTGTAGATACCCAATTTTGACCGTCCAGAAAGACAGAAATACTTCAAGTAACACACGGAAATATCCCACAAGTGGACACCAATAGAGAACCGAAGGTTCGGTAAACCAGAAACCCTAACCCTAGCCTCGACCTAACCCTAAACCGGAAACCCCTAAACCTTGACCTAACCCCAAACCCTAGCCCTAAACCCTAATCCCAGCCTTGACCTAAACCTAACCCCAAACCCTAACCTAAACCCAAACCCTAGCTCAAACCCTAAACCTAAGCCAAACCCTAACCCAGACCTAAACCAAAACCAAAACCCTAAAAAACCTAAAGTCCCTGGAAAGGGGCGGCTATCCCTAACTAGCCGCCCCTCATTGGGCGGCTAGTTCACACTAGCCGCCCCCCTAACCGCCCCCTGGCCGACTTTGGACCAGTTCCCTGGATGGGACATAAAGCAATATTAAATGCTGATCATTGCGGCGGGTATGACCTGTAGCCGCCCTCTCTTGGCCGGATCAAACTAAGTAGCCGACCCAAGCCACCGCTTGTCAGAGATGGGATGTTTGGCAGGTCATGATAGGGGCGGCTACCAGGAAGTAGCCGCCCCATCTCGGGCGGCTAGTTAGCACTAGCCGCCCTTCACCTGTTCTCTGGCAGAAGAACTAGAGCATTAATGAGAGGTCCAATCGAAGCCAACCCACTCCATTACCCTCGGGATATTTTCCTGCCCCTCTTTTACTATAAATAGAGGGGTCACAAGCCCAAATACAACATCAACAAATCCACAAACAACCATTCCACACCAACATCCCACAATTCACATTCCCTTTTCACACTAGAAATCCCAAGAGAGAAAGAGAGAGAGCCCTTTTGTGAGAGAAACACCCATTCCCCACATAAAATACCCTCTCATCTCACCCTCCAAAAGCCCGGGCTAAACCTAGCTTAGCCTCTGCCCAAAACCAAACCCATTTCCTACCAAACCTCTGCCCAAATCAAACCAGACCTGGGACGGCTAAACTAGTAGCCGCCCCTGACCAGACGGCTAGATCCAACTAGCCGCCCCCCTATACACACCCCATACTCACACCCCTTTGTCCCATAAC